>JAPMUY010005848.1:17500-32500 GCA_026901105.3 Galaxias olidus
AGGCAGAACGACAGACGGACAGCAGATAGGAGACTGTGTGTCACACGCGGGAGCAGGCAGACCGGTAACATCTTAGGACGCCGGGGGGATGCGATGACTAATCGCCACATATCAGCCGTGAAGAGTTTCCACATGATCAGGCCGGCGCTCGCCCTCCTTCCTGCCCCGTCCTTTGACGCGCCGGGCTAATTATTGGACGTTGTCAGAAATGGGCTGGTTAATGGGGCGACACCCGTTGCAGGCTTGATTAACCCCCGCGCGCGTCCCCGCGCACGCCATCCCCTCGGGGACTGCCGGTTGCCGTGGAGACCGGGTAGCTACGGAGCGTCCGTCGCAGGTGTTGGATTGCTAATTGTACTCGCATCCCAACAGGTGTTTGCGTGTGTTTGCGGGTGTGTGTCCAGGCACATTGCGAATGCATGGCAATATTAGCCGTGACATCTGCGACAGGTGGCTAGGGGTGTGTGCGTGTGCGTGTGCGTGTGCGTGTGCCTGCGTGTTCCGGCTTACATAACCCAACCGTGAACACCGATTGGCCCCGCCGCGCCGCGCTCTCGTCCCTGATTGGTCGCGCTAACGGGCGCCTCCTCTGTAATTGGTTTCCTCCCTCAGAGGACATCTTCCCGTGCAAGGACTGCGGCATCTGGTACCGCAGCGAGCGCAACCTGCAGGCCCACCTCATGTACTACTGCGCCAGCCGCATGAAGGCCCCGGCCCCCGCCTCCGCCGCCGCCTCCCCCCCGCCGCTGCAGGACAAGCCCAAGGACTCCTACCCCAACGAGCGCCTCTGCCCCTTCCCACAGTGCAACAAGAGCTGCCCCAGCGCCAGCTCTCTGGAGATCCACATGCGCACGCACAGCGGTGAGCTCGGAGAGAGGTTTAAGAGTGTTGGGTTCTGCATTGTCTCACACAAACACACACACACACACACACACACACACACACAAACTCGCACGCAGGGAAGGCGGAGAAAGAAATAATCCCATCGCACATGCACAAACAACAGAGATTGACACAGCACGCACACACACACGCACAGATGTAAAAAAATACCACAAGCACATCCACACAAAACAGAGAGATTGACACAGGACACACACGCGCACAGATGTAGCAATAACACTCACACACACACACACACACCAGAGAGAGACTAACCCGACACACACTCACACACACACCACACTGAGAGGTTCACTACACAGCCAATTAAAGAGGACTTTCGATTTATTTGGAGAAGGTATCCGGATCTTTTCCCGTCGATGCTGAAAGAACACGGTGTTTATTTACCGCCTCAAAAACAGTTTGTGTCTCATTAGAAGGCTCCGAGTAATTATCATAAAAATGTTATATCTCCTTTGGCAACATTAGAATCAATTAAGAGTTGTCTTATTATTCTCTCTCTCTCTCTCTCTCTCTCTCTCTCTCTCTCTCTTCCTCACTCACTCCCTAAACTACCTTTTTCTCTACTCCTCTATCCATCTCTCAATCTCTCTCCATGCAACCTTTCTTTCCATCCCTCCCTTTTCACATTTTCTGCGACCCCTCTCCTCGCTTTTCTCCCTCACTCTCTCTCTTTTGCTTTCTCTCTCTCTCTCTTTCTCTTTCTCTCTCTCTCTCTTCCCCCCCCCCCTCTCTCTCTCTCTCTCTCTCTGTCTCTTTCCCTCCCTCTCTGTCTCTCTCCCTCCCTCCCTCCCCCCCCCCCTCGTCACGCCTCCGCAGGCGAGCGCCCGTTCGTCTGCCTCGTGTGCCTGTCGGCGTTCACCACCAAGGCCAACTGCGAGCGCCACCTGAAGGTGCACACGGACACGCTGCACGGCGTGTGCCATGGCTGCGGCTTCGTCTCCGCCACGCGGGACGTCCTCTACAGCCACCTGGTCACCAGCCACATGGCGTGCCAGCCGGGCTCCCACAGCGAGGTGTACACCCCGGGGCCCGGCCTGCCCAAGCTGCCCCTCTCCACAGGTACCGGGCCGGACGTTTGGTGACGCCTCGTGTTAAGGATGTGTGTGTGTGTGTGTGTGTCGTTAAGGAGACAATGACCTGACCCTGGTTTCACTCTCTCTCTGTCTCTCTCCGTCTCTCTTTCTCTCTCTCCCTCCCACCCTCTCCATCTCCCTCTCTCTCTCGCTTTCTCTCTCCCTCTCTTTCTCTCTCTCTGTCTCGCTCTCTCTTTGTTTCTTTGTCTGTCTCTCTCTCTCTCTCTCTCTCTCTCTCTCTCTCTCTCTCTCTCTCTCTCTCTCTCTCTCTCTCTCTCTCTCTCTCTGTCTCTCTCAGGTCTGAGTCCTGGTGACTCCGGCGTGGTTCTGAAGTGTCAGGTGTGCGGCCACAACTCGGATTCGCCGGCCCAGCTCCAGCAGCACGTGCGCACCCACCTGGAGGTGCGGGTCCCGGCCGAGAGGAGCCCCACGCCCCGCCAGAGCACCCCGCCCTCAGCCCAGCTCCACCCGCACCCCCAGCCCCCTCCCCAGGACCGGGAGCCCCCCGGCTGCGTGCCCCGCCCCGACTCCTCCAGCCCGGGGGCCAACGGCGGCTCGGCCACGCTGCCGGACCGCGGGCCCCGCCCGAAGCCCCCCGCCCCCGGCGACCTGAAGATCAAGGAGGAGCCGTGCTCCGACTCGGAGGTCGAGGGGCAGCAGATGGAGGCCGAGCCGGAGGGAGGCGAAGAAGAGAGGGGCGTGGAGGGGGAGGGGGAGGAGGAGGAGGAGGAGGAGGAGGAGGAGAAAGGAGCGATGAAGGAGAAGAGGAGGAGGACCGAAAGCCGTGACCCCAACACGGCCTCTTCCCAGACGTCTCCCAGAAGCCCCTCCGCCGCCACCGTGAAGGCGGAGCCTACAAGCCCCACCCCGGGTTCTAGCCCCGCCCACCTGGCATGGTCTGTGTTGCCGGGGGGAACGGTCTTCCTCCCCCAAAACATGTTCAGCCCCGAGGCGGCCATCTTGCCCCAGGCCTCGGAGATCCTGGCTAAGATGTCGGAGATGGTCCACAGTCGTCTGAAGCAGGGCCAGCCGGTCCCGCCCAACACCCCAGCCGCCTTCTACCCTGCTGGGGCGACCAGCGCCGGCGCAGCCGCCCCCTCCCCTCTGCACAAGGGAGCCACCTGCTTCGAGTGCGACATCACCTTCAACAACATCAACAACTTCTACGTCCACAAGAGGCTGTACTGCTCCAGCCGGCACCAGAACGACCCTCCAGCCAGCGCACCGGCCGCGGCCCCCGGAGCCCCAGCCTTGGTGCCCGCCGCCGGGCCACACGGAGCGACGCACTCCCCGCAGGGCGGCGGCGCTGGGAGCCGCGCGGCCTCCGCCTCTCCCACGGACTCGGACCCCGCGGCGGGGAGCGGAGCGACCGCGGAGGGCCGGAGACCTGCGGATGTGAAGACGGAGACCCCCGGCGGCAGGGAGGGCGTGTCGTCTTCCTCTGACGGCGAGGGAGGAGGAGGAGGAGGAGCAGGAGGAGGAGGAGGAGGAGGGAGGGCCAGCGAGAGCAGCCAGAGCCCGGCGGAGAGCGGCTCGGCCGACGACCCGGAGGAGGACCCGTCCAGGACCTTCTGCAGCGCCTGCAACATCCACTTCAGCCGCCACGAGAACTACACGGTCCACAAGCGCTTCTACTGCGCCTCGCGCCACGACCCGGGCAACCACCGCGGCAGCCACGCCGCCAAGGCCGCCGCCGCCACGTCCGCCGCCTTCCAGCCGCAGCCCATCCGCACGCGCAAGCGCAAGAAGATGTACGAGATCCACATGGCCCGGAGCCAAGCTCTGGCCCAGGCGGCGGCGGCGGCGGCGGTGGCAGCAGCAGCCCCGTCTCCCTCCACCCTGGGCCTTGCCGCCAAGCGGGACGCCTCCCCCTCGCTGACGGCGCGGAGCTCCAGCCCCGAGGGCGACGGCCCCATCGACCTGAGCAAGCGGCCCCGGCTTCGAGAGGCCCCCCGCGGGGTGGTGGCGGCGGCGGCGGTGATGGCGGCCGCCCCGGCCGGCGGCAGCCTCCCGGCGCTGCCGCTCACCGACTACCACAAGTGCACGGCGTGCAGCATCTCCTTCAACAGCATCGAGAACTACCTGGCCCACAAGACCTACTACTGCCCTGCCACCACCCTGCAGCCCCACACCTTGGAGCAGCTCCACCGCCTCAAGAGGCCCGCCTCCACCTCCCCCAAGAGCAGGCCTCAAGAGCGGGCCGACCCCCATGCCCACCACCACCACCAGTCCTCCGAGGCCAAGGCCCTCCCTACCGACTGGGTGCCCCAGCTTAAGGGCACCTCTCCCAGTCCCCACCCATCCGCTTTGCCCGGCTCCGAGGCGGCCTCCCCGAATCCGACCTCCACCCTGTCCCCCGGCGGCGAAGCCCCCCAGGGGTCGCCCCCGGTCCTCTGCCCCTACTGCCCTCCGACCAGGGCGGTGACCTGTGACCTGGTGGAGCACTTCCGGAGCGCCCACGGTTTGGTCCTCAGCCTGCCCCAGCAGCAGGAGCCCCAGCCGGGCAGCCAGGGAGCCAGTCCGGGCCTCAGCCCCCGGGACGGAGCTACCCCTCCAGCCTCCTCCACCACCCCACCTAAGACGGGCGTCCGCGCCCACCGCAACAGCCTCAACGGTCGGGTAAGGAGAGACACGGCCTCCTCCTCTTCCTCCTCCCCCGTGGTGAACGGTAGCCCCCTCTCCCCCGTGGCGGCTGTCTCCCCCCTGGCGGTCTCGCCCAGCAGGGCTCTTTCTCTGACTGTGTCACCTGTGCCTGAGGCCCTGAAGGAGGGGGTGGCGGTGGCTCTGCTCCCCGACAAAGCTGCCCTGGCCCTGGCTTCGCACCCTCTGGTGGCTCCCCCCGGACCTAAGGCCTCCGTGGTGTCTCCGGGGCAGAACGGCAACACGCGTTTCTGCCGGCTGTGCAACATCAAGTTCAGCAGCCTCTCCACCTTCATCGCCCATAAAAAGTACTACTGCTCCTCACACAGCGCCGAGCACGTCAAGTAATCACACCGCAGACTCACTCTCTCTTTTTCTTTTCTTCCCCTTCTTCTGTGTGCTGTATTCACTCTTTCTTTTCTTTTTTTTTAATTCCCTTTGTCCCCCACGGCCGTTCTGCCAGTCGATTGTTTCCGTGCCAACGCGGCACCTGACATTTCTGGACACAATGAATGAAAGTGTGACTGTTACTCACCTGACGGCGGTTCTCGTTCCGTCTCGCTGGCCACCCCTCCGGGCGGTGGCGAGCCCAAAGACGCGCCAGGCATTACCATTGGTTACTCGCCAATAGCGACTGGTTCCTCCTTCGATGGGTCAAATTTGGCAACGTTCAATGGATGTGCTACCTACATTATACCTGGCTAGCTCGACACTTAGCCACCAAGCTAACTCGCTACCTAACGACCTACCTACCTGCACACACAGGTGTGCCCTCGTCCCTCTATTTCATCCTAGCCTCGCCCCCTTTGTTGTCATCAACTCCAGGGCTAGCAGAATGTTGCGTTATGGGACGCTAATTTTAATGAATTTTAACCTCTGTGTTCAGAACCTGGCTCTAATAATTATGACAGACAAAGTTTAATTGGATGCTGATTCTGGAAGGCAATGAATCTCTTATTCAGTTCTACTGAGCCGGTGAGGCTTCTGGCCTAATGGAGGGAGTTTTCCTTTAACGTGAAAAAATACGTGGAAATAGAATGTCTCAATTGTCCTCATTGTTATATGTTTTTATTATCTGTGCATAGTGTATTATGTCTCAAAAATAATTATATATGTTTTTGGTTGTCAACACTGGGTCTTTTTTCTGAATAAAACCCCCTGAAGTGTTTTCATAATAATGACTGACGCGGGCTATTGCCAAGGTTACCAATCAATCGCAAAAAGGAGAGAGAAAAAAAGTGCTTAACTTTTTTTTTTTCTTCACCATTTTTTATTTTCTCTTAAAAGATTCAAGAGTAAAAAATGTGAAATATTTATCTTTTTGTGTCCTCACTGATTTAATGTCCAACAGAAAAACTACCTATCTAGCATTTTATTTTTTATTATTTGTCTATTTTTCATACTGTTCGAAGGAACTGTTTGGATCTTGGTGTGTTGAAGTGTAAGCGTAGATACTATGTCATATGGTTTCATCATCGGGTCAATACAGAAACATTTTTCACTGTGGCTAGCATTTCCTCTCTGTTGTGTTCTATAATTCATGGTGAGGTCAGACAACAGCACAGCGTTTAGCTCCGGCCCGTACCTGGGTTATTCTCAAGATAGATTTCTCTCGTAGTGGCGCTTGCTATGTAGAAGTGAGGTGGCTGGAGCGACCAGTATGAAGACCTGGATCCTCGACCATTGTGTTTGAATGGTTAATAAGATATTACGTACGTAGAGACCACTCTAAGTAGAAACATCAAATCAAGTGCTCCACAACTAATTAACACTGCACCTGATCTAGATTCATATGATTGACACATTATGAATTTAGTCTGGATTTGAGTCCCTCCACTCCACAGTGAAACAATACATCATCACCTACTTCAGACAAGAGCAGGATTAGAGGTCAGCAACACGGCCATTTTGTTGTTCAACTACACTTTTGATGTGGGTTTCCCTGTGAGGCATGATAAATCATTGAATCACAAGTTTTTGTTTGGTTTGGCCTAGGGGGAAAGCTTATTGATGAGCATTCAATGCTGCACCACATCTGTTTTCCCCACACATTATAAACGTCTAAAAACGACTGGACACGTGAGCGTTCACACATCCACACTCGGCACACTTTCCTGATAATGAAAGTATCACCTAGGCGTGGTGAGGAGTAGCACAACAGGGCTGCAAGTGTATTCAAACACTGCAGAGAAGGTCGCTTTTTTTTATAACTATTTAGTATTTTTATTCCGGTGATGACGAAGGAGAATACACTTTGACACCATTTTTTTTCTTTGAAGCGCGGTGTACAGTCGAGCTGAAACGTGTGTGCATTCACTGACAGACGCTGAAACGCTGACAAATAACCTGTTGCACCCTCCTTCCCTCGTCGTGTTTTCCCTGCATGGATCTGGGCGTTACTCCCCCGCGATCCTTTTCTCTGTTCCTGTTACAATAGACTGGCGCTTTGTCTTGGTCTGTCTGCTCTCCCAAAACAAGAAGATTGATTATGTGAACACCGAGGCTTTAAGGGTGCAATCAATTCTGTCACGTCATACTCAACAAAAAAAAAGAAGTGTTTACAATGTCGCTGAGCGAGAGGGACTTGTCACGTACGAAGGAACTCAGTGCTGAAAACAGTTTTTTTTTCTTTTAACACCCTCTCCTTTCTATTGCACTGTTATACAAAAATGTGCTGAATGTTTTCGTTTGAAAGACTTTTTTTGTATTGTATTTATGTTTATAAAGCACTTTTCCTCGTCCAAACTCGTTATCATCATGGAAGGACTTCCTGGAAGATTTTCAACGAGATCTCACATGACAAAACGCAAAAACGTATTTTCTTTTTCTCAAATTTTTTTATGATTCTAAATCAATAATGGATAAATTTATTATAATAATGAATGTCAAATTGTTCCTTCATTTTCAAATTTTTTTCTTTATCGTTTAACATGTCTTTTCAATCTTGATTTCCACTACACACTTGTTCAAACTATGCATGGAAAATAAAAATCCTGAGAGACATTCAACAAGATGTTTCTTCTTTTTAATTTTGCTCGTCCACCTACACACTACTACCTTTTTAGCGCTTCCTAAGTGGCACTACTATTGATTCACCACCAGGAGCACACAAAGCTTTTCGTTTTACATTTAAAAGAGGATAGTGCGTGCATGTTTATTTTCCTTGAACACTGAAGTCTTATTCAAGTCATTTGAAAGCTAAGGAAGTGAATCGGCATCCAGACAGATAATTGACAACGTCTTTTCAACCAATCTCTTCAGGTGAATTATACTAGGCAGTGATGAAATCTCTGCAAAACTTCAAGGCTGCGCTAATCCACTACTTACAGCAACACTTTTGTCCAAATTTATATAAGCAGCCAACATGGCCAATCTTTTTTTTAATCCATTTCAAACTTATTGTTTTTTAGTCTTCTTGTCATTTATTGAAGGTTGATATCTGTTTTATTCACAACTGATTCATTCATATACAGTACCAGTCAAAAGTTTTGACACATTCTCCCATTCACTTGAAGGGGGGGGGGGGGGGGCTGGAGCCGATCCCAGCTGACACAGGGCGAGAGTGTAAGAGAATTTGCAACTTTGAAGCTATTTTAAGTGTTTAGAGGTTTCCATAGGTTTCAGCTGTCCACTGTCTATGTCAAGGGTCAAAGTATCAGAATGGGAGTCAAAAGAGGAACAGGGATGTTTTATCTCTAAACCAACCTTCCACCAATGAGGGACACACCATTTTCACTATGACCTTACATGTACCTTTCCGAGTTTTCTTTGTTAAATATTTATGGTAGAGATTTCTTTTACAAGAGGCGGGGTACACCCTGGACAGGTCGCCAGTCAATCACAAGGCTGACACATACGGACAGACAACCACTCACACTCACGTACACACCAACGGGCCATTTAGAGACAGCAATTAAACCTGCATGTTTTTGGACTGTGGGAGTAAGCCGCAGCTCCCGGAGAGAACCCATGCAGAAACGGGGAGAACACGCAGACTCCACACAGAAAGGCCCCGGCCGGCGAGCAGAACCGAACCCGGAACCTACAAGAAGGTACAATTTAGTGTAATATTAAAACAAAAATGACTGATCTACAGCCATTTGAACGTTAAGCAGACAATACAACAAAATGTGCAAATTACGCGAGGGCCCTGCCTCCCCATTGTGTCAAAGCGGGTGTCAATGTTTACAACTTCGATGAGAGGCGGAAGCGGAATTATCGTTCTGGTCACGAAAAGAGAGAAATAGAATGTGGGAACGGCACTGAGGTCAACTTGTGTGCTCTCCTCCCCAAGTCTGATGTCAGTAAATAACAGTAAAGTTAAGGTAAATAACAGTAAAGTTAAGGTAATGTGCTTGCGTGCCGTGCAGCTCTCCGTTCGGTCTCGCCAACCTAACCTAGCTGGGCAGAACATCTATTGGCCTGTCTGTGTCTTGATTGGCAGCCCATTCCGGGGCTGCGTTCGGTGACTTTGTGCCTAACAAAAGTAAGAGGGAAATATATCAATTCATTACGTTTCATAAACGCCACCGGGCAACGGTGTTTACAAACTGCAGATAGAAAGAAATAACCCCGGTGTGCGTGCTAATTCGTTCATATATGCACCAAATGAAGCTTGCCCTTTCCAGCAGTTATCAGTGGGGACCAGACCAGAAAATATAATGGGAGAGATGGCACTCCTCACAGGCGCACATCATCTTAAAACAATCACTCTCAGTCAAGGTTTACAAATATGGACTAATGCTAGATGGAAACCAAAGGGATGGATTACTGATTTAATATTGTATTCTATGGGAAATATAATTTTCTATAAATATTGTTTGTTTATACCTCATTCTGCTCTGCATAGGTCTTAGACCTACAGATGGAGCAAAATATTTTGAAGGAGGGAGGATTGTAGTGGGATCACTGGGGCGTCAGGTGTGGATGGTGGCAAAGGCAAATGGTTTACTTGGCTCACTGGTCTGGTAGGAGGGCCCTCTAGCAGAATTGTGCTTAAGTCAGGACCGGCTCTAAACGTTAGTCACGACTGAACCTCTCCACCTGTCAAATCACAAGTATGCCAGATTATGGTGATAGTCAGTGTTGCTGAAGGTTACAACAATCGTCATAGTAACACCGGGGTTATTATTATGCTGTATACTTAAAATAATGTGTTTGTAGTGTCTCATACTTCACCTGTTTTCCATGTGAGCTCGCACATTCACGGGTTGTTACAGTTAATCTGCCCTCAAACCTAATCATGTTCCTACATGTCAATTGTGTGTTTGTGAGTGACACACCTCTTCCGGCTACATCGTTTTCATGAATAAACACATTTCGGAGAACATGAGCGGACTCACGTTATAAATACTCACGTTAATCCCCGATTATTCTCTTTTTTTCTTTCAACTGTGCATATTTTGTGTTAATTTCAAAACCCGAGTGACATCTCAACAATTCTCAGTAACAATATTTGGTTGAGCTGGTCTCTGTTGTGTCGGGGAGACCTCGCATCGTTGCTCCAAATCCCCTCCAATCCGATTACTTTGAATAGCTGACTGAATCAAAGCAATCAAACTTTCACCGCAGGACTCTCGGTGAATGTGCGAGCTCACAAGGAAAACAGGTGAAGTATGAGACACTACAAACACATTATTTTAAGTATACAGCATAAAATGTATTAAATGTAGTGGCGGTTCGCAAATAGTTTTGGAGCATAACTGCTCTATTGTGGTGTAGGCCTCGCCTATATGAAAAATTGCATTTATGGCATCTAGGAAACGCGGCTGCACTTTATGTTTAAGAAGGTTTGTAAGTAGGCGTGCCTATACGTTCCTGTAGGCGCTAAGTAAAACTAGCCTATTTTACTATAGAGACACTTTTCAGAGGCGTCATGCACCCAATTTTTTTGAGGGGACACAGTTTCACAAATCAATTTAGCCTACTATATGCTGCTTTAGCTTATATCAGGGCTAGAAAATAAGCTTTTTAAGAGATGGCAGAAGTTTGCTACCAGTTTTCAAAACGCACTTCACCAATGCCTTTTTTTTTTTGTTGATATGCAATTTAGAAATCTGAGATTTTTTTCTTCAGTGGAGCTGTTTGTGTATTAAATTTTTTAGACCTGCCTTTAATTGATTGATATTGGCCAGCTGAAAAAAGAGACATTGACAAGCGCTGTGCTTTGGCAAAAATTGAACTATTTTCAAGAAGACGTGAGTCACACTGCTTTGAAAAAGGAGAGCCAGTCACATGTCTTTACATTGGTGAAGAGGCGCTGGAAGTGGAAAAAACACGTGAATTGGACACGCCCCCTAAACTGTATTTTGCAGTGAAAAAATTGGTAGGCCAGCAAGATTATGCTACTGTTGCTACCCCTTATTTCAAGCCCTGGCAAATATGCATAGTACTGCGGCTTTGATTTCAAATAATTGAGGGGTCACGTGCCCCCTCTGTCTCTGTGTGAATGGGCACGACGCCTCTGTTTATAAAGCTACAGGGGTTTGATTCCTACCTAGCAACCACACTAAACATGCATATATGTATATAGTCTATATGCGCTCACGACGCGTACCCTGCAGTAAAAAGCAACAATGTGCTAATTATATGCTGAACTCAATCATGTCACTACCTAAAGGTTCACTGAATGGAAGCCTTCCCCTCAATGCCTAACTAACTGTGTTGCCAAGACTATTATCGCTACGACGATATTCTTTCTGTTTTTACATTTCTGCTTTGTAAAGTAATTGGTTGTTATAAAGAAACAGTGTTTGGTTGTGAGTCTTATGCCTGTGAGGAAAGTGACACTTACTGTTAGACTCTCTTAACCTTTTTCGACTGCACACGTCAATGTAGTCAGAAGTGTTATTTTATTCAGTTGTTAATCAGTTGGGTCAAATCAGCCTAGAGTCATGTACAAGACTGCATGTCTTGTTGTTTGAGTGTGAGTGATGGCTGCCTGACTAACCAGCGAACTGACTTGCTGGGGTGACTGATAGTCTGTAAATGACATTGTCTGCATTTGGAGCTTTGTTAAGTTCAGAGCCAGGTCTAGCGAAGATTATTGAGTCATTATGTGGCATTGGTTGCTCATCAAACATGGCTTAGGCTAAGCTTCCAAAGTTCACACGTTCACCAAGTTAACATTACTTGTATGATTCTCTTCCATAGAAACGGGACATCCATTTACGAAATATATACCAGTTTTCTAATTTACCTTTTGCCTTCTGATTTAAGTGTGTATCGCTACACATGATTGTAGTGCTTAGTAATGTTTGCGGTTCTCAATAGGCCTACAGATATTTTTTACTTAAATAAATGATGGACAGAAACGATGGATAGAAACCGTTGTCTGGCACTGCATTAGCTTCTCATTGGCCTGTTTTCCACTGCAGGGCTATAGCAAGGCTAGTATGGACCAGGGTCAACTAAACACGCCAATTACCACGAGGGAATAATGTATCAACCCTGTTTTAGTAATAACCCTATTGACAAACCGTATCTGTGTCAAGAAGTGTACGGTGAAATAGTCCATCTAGAGGAAACGTAGAAGGCTCTGTGCATTTCCTAATAACATCAATATAGAGGCTTGTTGTGGGTCGCATTCCTATAATATAAAATATTGACCTTGTAAGATCCAAATATAGAATATTTGAACAGAATACAGCAGCATGGTGGAGCGTAATAATGTGTTTGGATGTGTGTTTTGATTGTGTGTGTGTGTGTATGTGTGTGTGTGTGTGTGTGTGTGTGTGTTCGGTCCCTTCCCCCTCTGTTGTTGTCTGATCATGGAGCGGTCTGCAGGGGTCCGTCAGTAGAGCGGACAGCCACAGTGGGTCTATTCCCGTCCTTATGATGTCCATACAGACACCCCGCCGCCTCCTCACGTTCAATGGAGCTCACAGAAGGTGCAGCGGTGTGTGTGTGTGTGTGTGTGTGTGTGTGTGTGTGTGTGTGTGTGATGCACAGAGAGAGAGAGTTAGTTCATCATCGATCAATTCCTGCGTTTCGTATCTGCGAAGTGTTCTGCTGTCTATAGGAGCGACAGAACAGCAGAGCACTGCTTGAGCTCCCTCTCCAACGCTCACACACACACACACACACACACACACACACACACACACGTACAAGCAGTCCCCCAAATTTGTGCAGTCACTGCGGATGACAGAGGTGACCAAGTGTGACTGACAGGGGTGTCAGCCAATAGCAGCAGTCCCCCCTCCGGTGCAGTAAGGCGTGACCGAGTTGGACAGCCGGGGGAGGCTCATATCTGGTTCAGCAAGCCCAGACAGATGTTCACTCTGGCGGGTAAAACTTTTGACAAGTACTACTGGCCCAAATGGGACACCAGCCATTTCAGAGGGTTTAGGGCTCTGTGGTGGGACCTGGGGCTTCGTGTCCGTTTCCATTTGGATCACACGAGCAGAGCGGGTTCACTGGATCCTCCTTTGAAACGCCCAGGAAGTAGCAAGTAGGTTGTCAAGATGGAGATTCTGATTGATAGTGAGGCACAAACACCTTTTTCTGAACATCTGACCGACTTTGGAATTCTACGTTCGGCTTACTCTGAGTTACCGATAACAGGTTTGACACAATCGGTCCGTATTTATATGATTATCTACAGATATTGTCTGGAGGTACTATAAACTATAATCTTTAACTTTGACTTTAACTTAATTTCAGGTGTTTTTAAAATGTTTTTATTCAAAGCTTCGTGGAGGTCAATGTGTGCAATTTAAGTTGGAGCACAGGTGATTTCACTGGCGCCATAACATTTCAACGCAGGCACAAAGTAATGTTAACAAATAGAAAGTTGGCACATGAATATGTTTGTGTGTGTGTGTGTGTGTGTGTGTGTGTGTGTGTGTACTTGTGTATGTGTCTGAGGCTGTGTGTGTGTGTGTGTGTGTGTGTATGTGTCTGAGGCTGTGTGTGTGTGTGCGTGTGTTTGAATGTGAGTGTGCGAGCCCGTGCTACATCCTGTCGGCACTGTATCGGGAGGGAGAGAGACAGCGAGGACCAGATAGGGTCGCCTATCATCTCATACTTTCCTGTCTTTGGACTGAGGCGATCTATCGACCCGCGTGAGAGAATGGAGAGGGAGAGGCTTTGGGTCGTCGTGTGTAATTAGGGCCGCACGGCCTAATCTCTGCCGGTCCTCAGGTATCAGACGGAGCCCGCGGACGTCTCCGGAGAGAGGGAACACAAAGAGGCGCACAGGGAGGAGCGGCGTGGGCGCCGGTGGGAGAGGGAGGTCGAGAGCCGCGCGTCGCCGTTACCACCTCCCTTCCTCCCATCCTCCCTTCCGCC
Source organism: Galaxias olidus (assembly GCA_026901105.3). Taxonomy (NCBI): domain Eukaryota; kingdom Metazoa; phylum Chordata; class Actinopteri; order Galaxiiformes; family Galaxiidae; genus Galaxias; species Galaxias olidus. The sequence goes on from JAPMUY010005848.1 coordinate 31,411, forward strand.
ACTCTCGTGGCCTTTGCGGAACACTTAATGAAAAAGTTTTTATTTTATCTTCCTGCTCGCCTCTCTCTCACTTTCTCTCTCTCACCTCCTCCTCTCCCTTTTTCTCGCTCTCTGCCTCTTTTCGTTCTTCCTTTCCTCTTTCTTTTTTTTAAGGTCTTTCTTCTAATTAGAGCCGTTCTGTCGACAGGCCGCGGTGATGTCCTCCCTAATGCTCCGTGGGAGACGGCTGCGGAGATGGCGGCCGTGATTGTGCCCTAATTAATGCCTCGCTGCTAAAAGTCTGCTGAATGGCACGGAGATAGACGGAGAATCTCTGTCGACGTCTGATAGCTCCTCGTAATGGGAAGTACATTTAATAAGAATCTTACGTGTGTGCGCGCGCGTGTGTGTGTGTGTGTGTGTGTGTGTGTGTGTGTGTGTGTGTGAGAGAGAGAGAGAGAGAGAGACCACGGTATTATATTAATGCTTGAATTTTAGGTCCAGATCTTTCCCCCAGATGTCCTTATCATCCTTGAGAGCGGAGAGCGCGGAGAAGAGTTTTTTTTTTCTTCCTATATTTCATTTCGGTGATGCAACATGAAAGCACACGGTTGCCTTGGCTTTTCCCCCGCTCCTCGCATCTGAAACTGACTCGCAACTTTTCCGAACCTTTGGAGACAAAGGTTACGCCGTGTTTGTCTCTGGAGAGCAGCCCCGTCCTGACACCCTGAATATAATAACGTCCCGATGCACCGTGGAGGGGCTGAGTGCACATCCTTCAGTCACTAATCATAGTTTATTTATCTAGAGAGAGAGAGCGAGAGAGAGAGGGGCGGGGGGGGGGGGGGGTGAAGGAAAGGGGAATCACCTTCACTTGTCTCTATCAACAGCTAGACTGAGATGTGCAGACTCGACAGAGGGAGAATCAGTGCGGTATAACCCGAGAGAGAGAGAGAGACAGAGAGAAAGAAGGAGAGCGAGAGATAGACAGCTACACAAAGTATCATTTATAGACTTGTGGGAGAAATAGGTGGACCTCAGCGATTTCGGCGGCCATGCAAACCCGTGATTCCGCCAGGGTGCAGGCCACACACACACACACACACACACA
>JAPMUY010005848.1:35000-42242 GCA_026901105.3 Galaxias olidus
ATGACTCACCATTACCGCTCAATTAATCATTTCAGTCTCAAAGAGCTGGTCAAGGTCTCCTTTTTAAGTTTAATAAAAAAAAAAACTTTTGTATTTACAAAACGTACTTATGAGAAACTTGTGAGGTAACGTCCATTTGTAAACGCTGCGCTGTGAGTTCTCACTGTGTTTCGAAAACGTCAATGGTGAAGTGAGGTGTTTTCAGTGGCACGGGGGAAAAAAGTCAAGTGGTTCACGTAACTTTTCACAGCTAGGTGTTGATGGGGAAAGTTCAAGTTACCAACTTTAAAGTGTCAGAAAGGTTTGCAGTTAGCGAAATACATAACAAATAACATTATTATTGTAGTAATGGAACAACGACAGCGACCGCGGCAGCTGCACAACGGAACAGTTATTTTTATTTATTTATTGGACAGTTACTGCGAGAAAGCCACTAGTTTGAATATTATAATAACAAAAAACACAGAATAATAGTCTACAAAGAATTGTCAATAATTTCACTGTGCAACCTCTATATTCTGTTTTATCATCATCATCATCATCATCATCATCATCATCACCATCCCCATCATCATGGTTATCATCACCACCACCACCACCACCACCACCGTTATCCTCATCATCATCATCATATTCCATCATAATATTCCTCCTCCTCCCCATCATCATCGTTATCATCATCATCATCATCATTATTCACTCAAGCTTGACCTGTCACCGATCACTATTAAGTTTCCGTACCAGTGATGTTTTGATGCTTTGTCCGTATTTGGGGAACATTGGGCTGTGACGTTACCACGCCCACCGTAAAAAGGTCATCATCTACTGGAGCATGGTCGGAGCCATGCCTAATCCACCATGACCTATCCAGATAGTGTTCAGTGAGCCAAGGCAGGAGAAAGACGGACATGTGATGGATTAGAGAGACCGAGATAGTGGAAAGAGAGAAAAGAAAAGTGAAAAAGAGAGTGGTTTAGAAAGAGAGAGGGATAGAATGAGGTAATGAGCGGTGAAGCACGCGAATGATGAGACGGACAGAGATAAAATAAGAAGATTGAGCAATGAGAGAGAAAGACATAAAATAAAGAGAAAGATATAACAGTGAGAGAGAGAGAGAGAGAGAGAGAGAGAGAGAGAGAGAGAGAGAGAATACAAAGATAAAGAGATAAGAGAGAGACACTCAGGCTGCAGTTCACTAGAAATAATTTTCTCATCATAGAGGTTCATACTGAGTGTGACTTGCAGTGTTACACTGTTAAGTGAGGACAGAAATAGTCAACTCTCCTCTGTCCATCTATCCATCCCCCCATCTCTCCGACCCCCCTCCCCCCATCTCTCCATCAATCTCTCCCATCCTTCTCTCCTTACCTTCCTTCGCAGCTCCTCTCCTGTTACCATGGTGAGAGTCTCGAGTTGGTGTGAAAACCTTGAGACATTGATTAAGCCCGCCCCGCTGGTCAACAGGTGAGGTGAGTTAGGGACGCTCAAATCTACACAGCTATATTGTAAATAATAATGATCGGTCCTACCAAAAGCCTATTTAAAAGCACTGCCTTCCACAAAATCACACAACACCACAAATTCCCAGTCCGACTCGAGAACAAGAAATGACCCTCGACGGTAATACAAAAAGGCAAACTTGCACAATCGACACTGCGTTGAAACATACTTTAACTTTTTATTGTTGTCCTACATCAATGTCGTACGTCGGACATATTTCATGCATCAATCTAATATGAGGAAAAAGTGTAGTTTCATCACTGAGCACCTGCTGGAGTGGAGGAAATGGACCTCTGGGGCTCAGGGGGAGCTGATGCTCATTGGGTTGTCTAATGCTTGGTAAAAACAACGTATTCGGGATTAGTATTCAGTGTTAATATATGATGGAAACTGAATGTCTTCCCTATATATATATATATATATATATATATATATATATATATATATATATAATATATATACACTTTTTATTTTATTTTTTAAATCTCACCCTGTGAACGTTCTCATCATCTCGTGAGGCGTCATACTCCCGGGGCGACCAGCATTCCTAGACCTGATTAGAGACTTTCTCGGCATTCCGGCCCTGCGTCCGTGGATAAGGAGCATGTTCAACACGCAGCGAGAGTCCCGGCAGGCCCGAAGCGTTCCCGCTAATTGTTTCATCATCGGAGGGGCTTGCTGCAGGAAACCGGATAATGAGATCTGCTTTAACGAGGTGCACGGGCAAACGAGCCCTCATTGCTGTGTGTACGGAGCGATGCGATAATTTACTGATCTCGAGGGCGCATTAACGCATCCGCTGACACATACACAACAACACACACACAAAGGTCTACAGAAACACAGAGAAAAATGACACTAATAGACTCACACACACACACACACACACACACGCACATTTTTCTATACATTTTACATTCCGTGTATTATTATGCATACATCCAGACACACACACTTATTGTACTTATGTGTGCTTTTAGACACGTAACCCGACAGATCTTTTGCTCGCATACACCCAGAGAAGGTCCCAGTAGATTGTAATGGCCACATGTCCTACTGGTGCTGTTGCTTTCGGGGAGGCAGCACATGTCCAACACACACATACCTCAGGGACCAAGCTTCACCCACAGCAACCTGAGATCACAACCACTTCCTGAACGCACAGACACACACATGCTAACTTTATCCACTCACAAACATTGGCCTTTTTTATTATATATTTTTTTATTTTTTTACCACAAACATACACACACACAGATAGCCTATGTCTTGCATCATTTTAGGCTTCCGGTCCAGTTCATTAGGCGAACACATGCCTTTGACCTATCTGCTGTGCTCTTCCATTAGGGCTGAGGAGAAGTAGACATAAAATCACTCATTAGAAACAGGTCAGAGGGTCCAGGAGGGTCTGGGAGACACACACACACACACACACACACACACACACACGCACACACGGCCAAAGTGGCCCAAGAAGCTGCCCCCAGGATGTCTCTATCCTATCTGCTTTAAGATGTGTGTGTGTGTGCGTGCGCCTGGAGAGAAAGAGTCAAAGGTCATGGAACAAAACTGAGTGCTTTTGGTAGCTCATCTCTCATGTCCATCTGTCTGTCTCTCTCTCTCCTTTCTATGGCCTCCCTCTCTCCGTCTCCGTCCTCCCGCTCCTGCTGCTTCTCAAACGCCTCTCCTCTCATCTTCCGTCCGTCCTTCTCTCTCCGTCCGTCTCTGCTTTTCCCCTCTGTCTCGCTCCATATCGCTCCCCCTTTTTCTTTTTGGTCTGCGAGCCCTCTCTTTTTTCTGTCTGTGCCATCTCTGCTTCTTCCTACCCCCCCCTCGGGGTACATTTTTATCACCCCGCGTTCAGCTGACCTCACCATCCACAGGATGTCCATTGTTTGGTCATAATTAGCTTGTTGGGGGCCTATCCCCGGGGTGGGGTGGGGCGGGCTGCTGATGAGGTTGAGCGGAGAGGGGGGGGCCAGATGGCCCTGCTTGCTGCGGTTGTATGAGCGTCCGGCGAAGGCCCGGCTCAGGAGAGAGATGAAGGGGAGGGAGATGGCGTTGAGATGCCGAGGAACACACAATCCCGCGTGGAACCAACGCACGGAATGTTTCTCAGTGAAACGTGCTTACAGGTATTTATTTCTAAAGGCTTGTTTTTCTTTTTGTAAAGGGAGACCTAGTTGAAATTCAAATCTTCTTTTTTCGTCCCCTTTATGGAAAATACCCTAACGACAAAATAAATACACTTTACATACAAGGTCGGCTCCACGGGACCTCGGTGTAGAACTATAACAGCTTATAACCTCGTTGTTATGAAGTGCACATTTGAGAGTCCTTTTGTGCTCGCCTGTCATTCTGCTCTGGTAGACATCACATAGAGGTCTTAATATAGAGACAGGTGGGTGCACTGTAAACAACCACGCAATGTTAATGCTTGTAAACAACAATCCACTGTAAACTACAATGCCTGTAAACTACAATATATCGTAGACTACAATGCCTGTTAACTACAATGCACTGTTAATGCCTGTAAACTACAAAGCACTGTAAAGTGCACTGTGGGTTAGTAATCTACAGGCAGTCAGGCAAGCTGTGTGAGTGGAGCCACACTGTTTTTTGACCTCCCTCCCTCCATCTCTCTCTCTCTCTCTCTCTCTCTCTCTCTCTCTCTGGCTTTTCTCTCCTTTTCTTCTTTTACACCGTCCTCTTTTAAAAACGTTTCCTCTATCTCTCTATGTCCATCTGTCCAGTCAAAGGTTTGGACACACCTTCCCATTGAAATGAATGGGAGAGTGTGTTCAAACTTTTGACAGGTACTATATACTGTATATATATGTGTGTGTGTGATCTTTGGGGGTTTTATGTCTTTTGGTCAAGCAGCACAGTTAAGACAGGGGTTGGGAAAGTCAGGCATGACAAGACAACAATATAGCCACTGCTAGGGACTCTACAGGCCATGAATTAAAATGGTGGCCAACCTTCATATATTTCATGTGAACGTTGGCCTTTTAGCATGTCCCATGTTGACAAGACATTCTCATCCTGGGTAAAACCTGACAGATCACAACAGAATATAACATTTAAAGAGCCAGTATTCAGTTCAAGATGTTCTGCTCACTTTCTGCAGTGGAGCATGCCTCAAACCAGCTAGAATCTCTCTCTGGAATGGGCAATCGTCCTGTACCAATTATTTATTTTGTCGAAGTAAACATTTAAATTTTCCCGAGCGTTCCCGTCGATTTTTTTTTTTACTTAGATTCGGACGAGGGGAATCGTTAGAGCGTCAAGCCATGGCTTCATTGATCTTTAAGCCTAACAGGAAGAAGGCCTGGCCTGTCACTTTTCTACATTCACAAGGCTTCCAATTCCCTGCGGAGGACCAGTTTTTCAACGCTGCTTTCCCCCCCAGCTCATTAACATTACCAACGTGGTTAAATGTAGTTGGTCGTTTTTTAACAGATTCCCTAATTAACTTTTAGTCCCGTTAATGTATTATTCTGCTGGTCACGACTTTATAAATTATCATCCTAAGGCATAAACCAAAGATGCCCCTCGCTCCTGAACGTGTGTCTAAATAATTAATCAATCAATGGATCGATCGATGGATCGATAGTGCATCAAAGCCAAGCCTATGGTCGGCTGAAGCAATTAGCCGTGCACTAGACATGTGTTGTTGTTTTTTAAATGGCAGGGCTCATAAACTTTTCGCTCCCCGTGGGCATTGCCAGGATTCTGGTCCGCGTTAAAATGTGGCCTAGTACACGCCCGGCATGCTTTACAGAACCAACATGTGTCCATGAGTCTATCGTGGCTCAATCGAAAATCATTACCCTTTCAACGTTTGAAGAAGGCACTGTTGAGGCTTCAACTGTGTATATTATAGGCTACGGAGTCAAATATGCATGATATGGTTTGTCCAATCTTAATCCATGCTGTTATTAGAGGGCTTCACCGATATTTCCATGCCGTTTCACATCCAGTTAAGCAGATTCAAATGGCAGTGTAGCCCTGTAGATGATCAAAATGTCGCGCTTCTTTTTCGTGAAAACAATCTCCAAACCTTCTTAGGGAATGCGCTGTAACAGTTTAGCTACAGTTACTGGTGAACAAAAATATCTCATTAGGAGACCGCACATCAATCTACGTGTGGCGATGTGTCGAAGAGTCTCGGTACGCGCCATGATGGCACCAAGCTCTAACCGGGCAGACTGACAGGAAACATTATTGAGGGGAAACCACAAAGAAAAAGTGTAGGACATCAAAAAAAGAAGTGGGGAGGGTGAAGAAAGAGAGGAAACATTCAGTGATGGAGTGATTTGAATGATAGTGTCGCAGCAGGGAAGCTGACGTAAGGGTGTGTGTGTGTGTGTGTGTGTGTGTGTGTGTGTGTGTGTGTGTGTGTGTGTGTGGCTTTTTCAGTTTTCTATTCCTGCCCACTTTGACCTGCACTGTACCCCTGTCATTTATACCAACATAACAAGACTCAATCCATCAAACAACACTATTATTAACATTGTGTGTGTGTGTGTGTGTGTGTGTGTGTGTGTGTGTGTGTGTGTGTATACGTGTGGATGGGTTAGTCTTGGATTTTCTGTGTGTGTTTTTAATACAATACACACAACAGAAATACAGCAGAAACGATAGCCTTGGGAGTCAAAGCCATTGTGTCATCATCATAAAAATCCTGACAAAAGCTGAGTGATTAATACAAGCTGATTATTGAAAGCTCTAGCCCGCCCGTAAACTGTGTTCATCTATTCTTTACATCCTAGCTCCATCTCTCCTGACTTTTATCCCTCTGTTTTCTCTTTTCTTTCCCCCTTCATGCACTCCTTTCCTTGACTGCAGGGAGATGGCGTTGAGATGCCGAGAAACACACAATCCCGCGTGGAACCAACGCACGGAATGTTTCTCAGTGAAACGTGCTTACAGGTATTTATTTCTAAAGGCTTGTTTTTCTTTTTGTAAAGGGAGACCTAGTTGAAATTCAAATCTTTTTTTTCGTCCCCTTTATGGAAAATACCCTAACGACAAAATAAATACACTTTACATACAAGCTGTGTGAGTGGAGCCACACAGCTTGTATGCAGTCCTTGACTGCAACCCTGTACAACAGAACATCTTTTTTTCAAGTAATTATCCTACTTTATGTTATATGTTTATTTTAGACATCATATTATGGGCAACACACATACCTATTGTAAATGAAAAACTCCATACTTATTTCAGATCCCCGACAACTCTAACTTGTGAATGATCTTTTTATGTTGAAGGACAAAAGAAGTAAGAAATTACATGTTAGATTGCCAATTGAAGGTCTTGTAAGAACTGTTTTGGTGCTTTGGACGCACCCACTCCATTGAAATGCACACACACACACACACACACACACACACACACACACACACACACACACACCAGAGTAGACAAGCAGCTCTGACAGAGAGGAAAGATGAGGAGAGACACCAAGAAGGCTTCTATGCTCTAGGTGGTTGTTGTCGACGGGCAAGATGGCCCACACGGGCTTCTCTCTCTCTCTCTCTCTCTCTCTCTCTCTCTCTCTCTCTCTCTCTCTCTCTCTCTCTCTCTCTCTCTCTCTCTGTCTCTCTCTCTCTCCACCCTCTCCTCTCTCTCTCTCTCTCTCTCTCTCTCTCACCCTCTCTCTCTCTCTCTCTCTCTCCACTCTCTCTCTCTCATTCTCTGGCTTTTCTGAAATCTACACAGAGCAACGTGTCAGAG
>JAPMUY010005849.1:0-2500 GCA_026901105.3 Galaxias olidus
TGAATGAGTATATCTTAGGCCTCTGTGATGTCATTGATACACTCCATATTTGGCTCTTTCCTGTGGTGGGGTCCAGCGTCAAATGGAACCACTTTGAAGGCAGTGGGAGCAATTAACCAGCGAAATGGGATTACAGGAGGGCCCAAAGCACCCGCTGAGGTCATGTCAAAGTAGCATCACAGGCCCCATCAAAGAGATTTGATGCTATCACCGTCTTTGTTTAGGGAACATTTAGCCATGATGTCATATAGTCTATGGTAAGCAAAATGAGTCATAAATTATTCGTGAACGAATAGCTTTTGACTATCTCATGATTGAAGGACTATATCTTTCTTTCTTTTACGTTATTTTATAAGGGTGTTAGAATAAACATTCCATTATTGTTTAAATGTCCACCATTTAACAATGGCAACTAGCAAATCTTTGTACTACACATAATGAACATGGCAATATCCTTTTTTGGGCTTCTATCAGGAGATTTGATTCATTTACTGCTGTGAATGGTATTACTCATCTGCTAAGGGAATTATTAAGGGAATTATCCATATTTAGGTTAATGCTTTATTGGCACTGCCTCATAAGAAGGTTACTTGTTTACTATTAGGATGTCGTTAACTGTTTGAATCACCCAAATAGCATGTGTTATTTTTCTCGTCCTACTCTCCTCCCCCTGGCATTTTAGGCTCGACTCGACCCCAGTGCACACGAAAGCCCTGCGCTACCGTCAATCTAACAGGCCAAGCCAACACTGGCCGAGAGTCTTAATTCCGCAGACCAAATATTATCAGCAACCTCCCAAAGGCAGCCTTGGCAGCGTCCCCACTATTTAGAGAGCTCCCATTCTTTCCCTTTGTCTTTGGAAAACAAGAAGCGTGTCTACGTCTTTCCATCTCGCTCACTGGAGGAGCTGGCTCGAATTCCTTCTCCTTAAATAGACATCCCCCCACCCAACCTCGACGCGCACACGAGGAATGCGTTCCTAGGAGGAGCCGTGGCTGAGGCGTGCTCTGCCCCTCACTCATCCCCCCCCCCCCCCCCAACGCCAGCTATCTCTTCTGATTTCCCCCTCCAGCCTCCCAGAGCGACCCGAGGAGTCGTAGAGCAGCAGAGTAACAGGGTTTGACAGACGGGTCGTCAGTGGAAGTCTTTGGCACCAGGAGATAAAGCGGGGGGGCTCCTCCTGGTTTGACTGGCAGGCTGGCAGGTATCAAAAGGGCCCGAGGGACCAACAATTATAGGGCGAGAGCCGATTCTGGGATGATTACCCGTGCCTCACCTGTTTGGGTACTGGCCATAGGAGTTCTTGGTTCTTGCACCTGCTACTATGGTTGCATTATGTCTCTGGCTCTTTCTCTGCTGCCTGAATCTGCCGGATCTGCCTTCTGCCTAGGAGTCCTCCAGGCTGAGGGCCGGTCTACGGTGCTCCTCAGGAGTCACCCACTTCTATCAGGGCTTTCTGCCTCTTCTTGTCAGACCACTGGATCCCAACACACGCCATGGCTAGGGACCTTTTCAATGTTTACCGTCTCAGTGTTGTTTCGCCAAATCACCTGTTCCGAGGAGTTTGTTTTTATTTCTTTTTAGAGTGTCTATTCCATTTCCCTGACACCATTTGATATGGATTGTATTGCTAAACGGCACCTCTGGAACACCCGCCTGACATCCGTCTGTGTGTTATGGTGGTGGAGTAGGCATGAGGGACGTCCACACTCTGTGAAGTGGTCCCACCCTCACCCCCACATGTAGATATGGGAGGATCACCCCTCGTAGTTTTAAGATAAGGAGATTATAAAATATAAAATATCGATGTGCTCCTGTCACAGCTGGAACATGAGGCAGTCTGTCGTTTCTTTTACCGTGCATGTCATCAAGCAATATCCCAGATCTAAGCTGTGGCCAATATCATATTGTTCCTGCTTCCCTTCACTCTCCAGCGTTGGGATATGACTATCGTTTACAGCGAGTTATAACAACGACACAGTCAAAGAGCTGTAGATAAACTAACGACGGTACGCAAATCATTGTTCATTGAAGATCCCCTATGTGTTTGTAGCAGTGCACCTAAGTCCTCGTCTGAGAGGACGTCACCCCAGTGTGTAAACCACTGGAGCGAGCAGGAAGCACCCATCAGCCGTCTGTCTCCCTGCAGCCTTTAAGGAGCCCCCTGCTCTGTCCCGCGACCGAATGGCAAACGCTGACGATCTTTGTCTTTAAAACATTTTCCGTTTTACAAGTGAAACGGATGAAATTTTTTTCCAAATATACATGATGTATTGAAATTGTTTTCTGCAGGACCTGAACGTTAACATACCAAAACAATTCCAATACGTACATTTTACAAACCATCACATCCCTAGTGTGTTTATATGTAGTGTGCATATACGTGTGTGTGTGTGTGTGTGTGTGTGTGTGTGTGTGTGTGTGTGTGTGTGTGTGTGTGTGTGTGTACATGGCTGGGAGTTCCATGCTTACTGCTTCTGTGTACCTTTGCATGCACATG
>JAPMUY010005849.1:22500-25000 GCA_026901105.3 Galaxias olidus
TTGTTTGTGTCTCCTCATTGTAAATTGCTTCAGATTTTCTAACAGTTTGCCTCATAGAAGAAGCATGTCGATCCACAGTGAGGTTAATGCCGAGCTTACAGCACCATTCACATTAGTTAGAGCTGGAGAGGGCATGTGTGCTTGGCTGCTCTGCTCTCTCTGCGTGTTGAGTTGGTGCATTTCCTGTGCGACGCGCGTGTTTGTGTAACCACATGAGGCCCAGTTGGTCTGTGTGCTTGGCATGACTTGTCAGCTCGTGGCAGGGAAAGAGTGTTAATCAGGGGGGGGAGGGGGGACACACACCAGAAGGTTTTTTATTTGGAACAGCATTCCGGAACGTGTGTGTGTCCACCTGTGGCCTGTGTGACATGCGTTCTGTTTGAGATAATGGCAGACTACCGTGAAGGAAATCAAATAATTGTCACTTCCTTTATTCCCTTAGCATGTAGAAACGTCTTTGACATATAGAAAACTCCTGCGTGTGACCGGCTGGGAAGAGCATGGTGATGGCATTGTGTGGTGTCGGTGTGGTTTGTACGGAGGGCATTGTGGACGTCACCTTTTTACACTCCGAGCTTCAGGGAAAGAGACAAAGAATGGCAGAGATGGTGTGGGTGTGTTGCCTAGCAACAAGCGTGTGGTCCCCCTTCTTCGTCTCAGTGAAGAGGTGGCAGGGCGACAAAATTCACAGACGTACCGTACTGTAGCCCCCCCCCCCCCACCACCACCACCACTACCAAAAAAAAATGATGACCATAATAATACCATTTAACGTGCATCGTCGCAAACAAATTCAGAGGAATTCCACACGACCAGGCACTTAGTCTGAGCGTGATCAAACGGTTTGCCCGTGGCTCTGTGGGAACCCAGATTGCACGGCGCGATGAGCCAGAGGAGACAATCTAACGTTGACGCAGTGTGTTTACAGCGCCGCCTGAAATATGACCACTGCAGCGTTGTTCATCAATAACGACCGGCCCCGTCCCTTTTCCCCTCTGCCTCTCTTTCCCCTTTCCTCTCCGTTCCCTCTGCCTTTCTCGCTCCCCTCTTCCCCCGTCTTATCGTCCCATCGATCTCTGTGGAAGCCCCCGTGGACCGGGCTCAGCAAATCAATGGATCTCCGCTGGTAGGCACGTGACGGCGAGATGATTATGTTGTGATGTGCTGATACGGCCGAGGGCCGGCCCCCGTTTTAGTTGAAAGTCACACCCCAGTGCTGCGTAGCGAAAACATCGTCTTCCCTCTTTCGGGAACAGCCTGGGTGATGGATGGGATACACCTGGCTTATCAGTGTCATCCATTTTGTTAGGGATGGCTGCAGGTCCCTCTCAGTTCCAAGCTCGTTTGGTTGGCTCGTACTATTTACCTTGCGACCTCCACTGAAATTTCCAATGTCAATACCTTTCTTAGCGCTGTGGTTACATCATTGTTTTACTGGATATTAATAAAGAGTCCAAAATACGACTCCTATCAATCACTGTGAAGCAAAGGTTTGGTTTGTCACTGACAGTCCCCCCCGGTGCCCCCTGTGTGTCGTGTGCAGCTGATCAGCGACGGCAGCGTGGTGTACGCCGAGGCGCTCTGGGACCACGTCACCATGGACGACCAGGAGCTGGGCTTCAAGGCCGGGGACGTCATCGAGGTCGTGGACGCCACCAACAAGGAGTGGTGGTGGGGCCGCATCCTGGACAGCGAGGGCTGGTTTCCCGCCAGCTTCGTACGGGTGAGGAGAGAAGCGACCCCCCCCCCCCGGTTTTTGTTGTACATGCGTGTGTGCAGTGGCGGTAGCTTTGTGAGTGACGGGGCGTTTGTTTTGTGTTTTTTTTTGGGGTCCCGTCAGCTGCGCGTCAACCAGGACGAGCCCATGGAGGAGTACCTGGCCCAGCTGGAGGAGGCGCAGGCGGGGATGCAGGCCAGCTCAGGTCTGTTCTTGGGGCCCGGCCTGCCCTGCAAGGAGCAGATGAGGACCAACGTCATCAACGAGATCATGAACACCGAGACCGACTACATCAAGCACCTCAAAGATATCTGTGAGGTCAGCGAGGTTTACGCCCTGCAGGACAATAGCAGTGTTTTTAAATAGGTCATCGTTCATACAACATCGCATCCTAAAGTTAGTTTAAATTCAATGAACAGTACGACTTTTAGGTTCTCGGCTATTTCAGAAATCAGACTTCACAGTAGCAACAACTGTAAATGTTACATCTGGATGTATTTGCTTATTTTGACCTCAGTTAACACGTTTAGATTTTTTTCTCCTGGTCGCAGGGTCACATCAAACAGTGTCGTTTGTTTCTCCTGATATCAGGGTTACATCAAACAGTGTCGTTTGTTTCTCCTGATATCAGGGTTACATCAAACAGTGTCGCAAGAGGACCGACATGTTCACCGAGGAGCAGCTGCGCACCATCTTCGGCAACATCGAGGACATCTACCGGTTCCAGCGGAAGTTCCTCAAGGGCCTCGAGAAGAAGTTCAACAAGGAGCAGCCTCACCTCAG
>JAPMUY010005849.1:27500-42124 GCA_026901105.3 Galaxias olidus
GTGTGTGTGTGTGTGTGTGTGTGTGTGTGTGTGTGTCTTTGCAGAATCCAGTTGCATTCTGTATCTCTACTTTCCTAAATCCCAACTGATTCACTCAGTTATTTTGCGGATGCTGACACAAAGCAGGATTTTTACTTGCAACGTTTCTTTGCTAAGAAGCAGATTTGCTTTGGTGAAAGTTTGGAAGTAGTGTTTCAGTAAAAAAAAAAATAGATGAGTTCACCAGTTAGCTGCACAGCAAGCTGCTAAATAAGCTAAATAACTGCACTAGCCCTGCTTTGAATTTCTGTTGAATTCTACTAATTTAGTCCTTGCTGTAATTTCAGGTTTCTCCCTCACTGAGGTCCAGAAGAAACAGGCCATGCTTAACGCCTGCAAAAGCCATCCTGCTGGGAAGCCCAAAAGTAGGAACCACTTACGTCTAGTTACATAGGGATGTGGGGTTAAAAAGAATGTGGGTGAACGCAGGCAATAGCAGTTCATTTCCGCTTTATATACAGTTTTGAATATACATAGCGGAGTTATAGTAATGCATTTCAGCAATGCATTATTTATGCATGTAAAACTAATATTTGTACAGGTGTTGCACAGCGATCCAGAAAGCTTTTCATTAGAACCTGGTGGAAGCTTGCAAAGCCCATGGAAATCTCTTTTTTATCGCTTTGGATGAGATTAGACTCTGATTTATATCTCTTGTCATGAATTTGATATCGTATCCTATTCAAATCATATCTGAACCTAATCCCTACTGATTATCAGATTTGTATCAAATAATATCACTTAAAACTGAAGTGTTAAAGACGGTTTTCCTATTGTTTATTCAAAATGGTTAACCATGTTTTAATGATGGATTTTGTATTGAATAATAGAGCAGGTAATTAAGCCATACCAACATACATAAGAGGTACAGCTATATTTATGTTTCTAGTGCCTTTAAATAATTCCGCTCATTTCGTTCTATCTATCTTGTCTCCCCCAGCTGTAACAAGACCCTACTATGACTTCCTGCTGCGCCAGAAGCACCCATCGCTGCCCAGCTCTCTGCCACAACAACAGGTCTTCATGCTAGCGGAGCCCAAACGCAAGACCTCTACCTTCTGGCACAACATTGGCAGACTGACGCCTTTTAAGAAGTGAATAGGCCAATATAGGGAAGTGGGAAGATGGAGTAGGAGGAGGAAGAGAGCTCTGCTCTGTGCCTGAATTGACTTTTGAATTCTTTCTCATTTCTTTCTTATCCGTAACGTTTCCCCTTATTGATATACTGATTATTGTAAAGATGAAGATTATTATGATGATGACAATATTTTTTTGTTTTGTTTGAGAAAGCACTTTATAGGTTGGTTAACAATCAGACTTAAGAATGGCCTCCTAGAAATGTTGGGTGAACGCTGGGAGAACGGACTAGTAGGCCCACTGTTACTACGACTTCAACCAAGCACCCATTGGTACTAATACTACTACTGTACTGCTGTGAGTGATCATGTGACTGCCAACTTGGCTACTTTCTGAAAGACGTTGACTGTCAACGACTATGTGTGATTTTTCCCACAGTATTTTTTTTTTTTGGTTATGTTCAAAGAAATGCCAACCGCTCACAGTGCCAGATTATTTTGTGTTTTGTATATGTTTGTTACATGTCCGCTTGTGGAAAAGGTGAAAAAAGGGCATAAAGGTGTATGTAATTCTCTCTGTGCGAAGATCATTTCAGCTGGATTACTTTGAGCATTTTAATGTTTCTGTCAAAAATCAACTGCTTCGGTGTCGAATTGATTTGTTTGTTGTCATGCAAAAAGGCTAACGAAAGAAAAGGGAACCCAAAGAAGACACTCTTCGTCATAGTCATGGTCTAAAGTCATCGATTCACACACTCCTTTTTCCAGCAAACACTCCAAAGTTCCCCCTGGATGCATAATAATGAAGTGCATGGATGATTTGAAGAAAATATATGGAGTTTTGATATCCCTTATGAGAACTGACCTCGCCCAACAGGATTCAGAAAAAATATTGAGATTTTTGTGTATTTTACTAGGGATAAATATAGGTAGAAAATATATCAGTGACATCATTATTTTAGTTGTGGCATTAATATCACAAGGAAAAATAAACACATACAACACATTTAATTGATAAGATGTGACCAGATTTGATGTCACCGCCACAGTGACAAATATTCCCTTACCTAAAAGTACAACTATGATACACCATTTAGTAGTTCTCTGTTCTGTTCTCTTACTATGGATTCCAAATATAAAAAAATAAAATTTTAGAATAGTTTCAAGCTAATTAGAATTTACACTAAAACCATAAGTACACATTGCTTTAATTGGCTGTATCTAGTCAAAAAAAATCATGCTACTGAAATAATTATCATAAATAAAATTTTATTTTACAAAACAGCAAAACAGCACAGATTGAAACAAAAATTATGGATTCCATTAAAGTAGGTCCAAAACAACATTTTGTCTCTACACCATCGCAATATAACATTGAACAAAATATAAAATACATTTCTGAAAAGTCCCCAAGGTTTTCTCCAGAAAGTCCTTCATCTATATGCATGGTGCTACAACCAGAGACAGGTGTTTGTTGTGACAAAAAAAAGCATGTCTTTGTTTTCCCACTGATGAGCAGGCTTAAAAAGGCTTCAGGTTTTCTGGCAAGTGGGTTAGCTGGTTGCCCAGTCGACAGCCTGCTAACATGTCTGATGCTTGAAATATTTGTTTCATTTTGTTTACGTTAAAATGGCATGGCAGGCTGCATCATTGTTATAGATTTCTAAATTCATGCTGGTACGAGGAACAATGAACTTCCCATATAGAGCAATGTGTTGGACATTTGAATGATGTTTCAAACTACAGTAGCACTGGGCATTCAAATGTCTGATATGTAATTTAAGTTACTCTTGATAGCGAAGGAGATAAAAATGGGTGACCTGTTCGTGCTCACTTGTGCCATAATATAAAACATTTAAACGCTTCAATCAACAGTAATTGTTATTATTAAAATCCTATTAAGTAAATAGATGAAGGTAATAAGGGGTGAGAGTACATACAATATAGCTAAGGAAAACATTTTCCTGGTGTGTCAGACAAAACAACTGTTGTCTGACAATTTGGTGTCCGGATAACAGTTACATTACTTTAGAAAAGGCTTTATCACAAGCGGGAATTGAACAGTGCTAGAACCTGTTAAGAAAAAGCAATCGGAAAAAAGTTATTCAGTTATTTCAATGGTGAGCTCTTATGTTTTTTATAACATCTGAGCTGTACTTTAATTCAACTTTTAGCTTACCTGTATGGCTCAAGTAAAATACATTTCTTTCTCACATCAATACAGCAGCATAAAACAACATTTTGCAAATGTACCATTTACCCAATGTAATCTTCTTTATCCAGCTAGTTTTTCTGGAAATTTTGAAATTTTGTTGTTCACAATCCATATCTTCAGTTTAGCTGTGCACTTGTGAAAAAAAGTTTGTTTTAACAACAAAAGGAAAAATACAGTGTTTGTATATTATATTTGTAGGATATGTGTATGGTTGTTTACAAATTCACTCAAATTATGGGCAAATAAAACAATTTAAAATGTGCCTGCTTTTGTAACAAAAGAAACCGGTTTTATAACAACTTTAATCAAATTGTACGAACTACTACACATGTAACGTGCATAACTTTAGATGCCACAAAACATTTGTAGTCTGGTGGAATGGGTAATCACAAATTATTTTATTTAAAAAGTAGTTTCTCCCAGCTGACGGACATTTTAGGCTTAAATACTTTTTGATGAAAGGAAACTTTAAAAATCATTCTCCTAAACTGAGGAGCATTACACATGAGCATACTCCAAACTGCTTACACTGTTTCTATTTGTATGGACCTGCTCTTGTATTTTCAGCTAATGTTAAATTACGCATTAAGCTTTGCCATTTTAATTTATTTTGCTCTCTTCTGTAACAAAAATCCCAGTTGCAATTTCATTTGTAATGGTGTTGCCTACCATATTATTGAATGCAGATATGAGACATTGGTCCCATCTAGTGGACTCTTCAATAAGAAGTGCATGCCTCTAAAATGGTCGAATGCCTATTGCACATCAGCCATTGCCGGAGTCCACAATTGCCACTGGACATCAATGACCCCAAATTGCGCAGTAACATTTTTAGAAACAATAAAAGGTTAATATAAATTAAACCATGAATCTCTAAGCAACTGACTTTACGACAAACATTGAAGCAAACTATTATTAAAACAATGATACATTGAAGATGAAACAATAAAATGCTGGCTATTTTCTTTTTTATTTATTTTTGGTCTTTCTTTAAAATACAAAACCAAAACACAAAATATAACATTTACAAAACAGTTTTATACGTGACTTAGGCAACATAGAAGAGCAACTTCAAGACAATGATTTTGGTGACTTTGGGTGTTACCTTGAGGTACTGTTGAAAATGTTCTTAAAAAAAACAACTACATTTCAAATACTGAGTTAGTGCAGTTTCTTTCAGTAGTGCTATGGTTGTAAATTAAATACGTCCAAAATTCATAACATTTTCCAAACAGTTTAAATGTAAGTTGAGATTCTTAGTCTAGTGCTTTTGACAGATGTAAAGTATAAGAACAACAAACCCATTGGTATAACACAGACACAAATCAGAACACCCATGCTCCCAGTTGACACACACTCTACTTCCGATGGCTGCCATTTCAGCTTGTTTTAAACACCTATTAACATACAATCAGGACTATACCTCAACTTCTTCACCAAAATATCTGTTGGTTAAAATGACTGATGATTGTGCCACATTTCTATTAGCAAGAACATTCTTTTTTTAAATAAAAGAACGACATCACATGTTTCAATAAGCCAAATTGTACAGTAAAAATGTGTTAAGTAAAAATGTATTATTAAAAAAGAGAAAATAAGATGCAATAACCTTAAGTCCAAACATTTCTAAACGAAATGGTAGACAAAAGGTTGACAAAGCTTGAACCAAATAACTTTAAAACCTAGTGTCAATTACCAAAGACAAGCTATGCAAGTAGGTAATTTGTTCTGGACTCCCAACACATGTTTACATTTTTGTGTGACAAAACATGTTGTCAATGCTTCTAATGTTTCACATTCAAGACATGGCATCAGTGATTCAACATTACAGATTACTTTTTTTTTTGTTCCTTTGGATTTTGCTTTTAGATGATTTTGCATTGATAGGTAGATTGAGCTAGCATTATTTCATATATATGTATATACATGCATTCAACTTGATATGGGTCCCAAAATAAAAACAAACTGAACTCCCTTTTCATCACTTGGTAAGGGTTAGCTATAAAATGTTGCAAGACAGTCCACAGAACACAATAGTTTGCATGGAGACTTTGCAATCGGAGGCAAGATATGCAGCAGAGTTGAGACAGCCTCATTCCATTGGGGGCATTGGTGATAGGGCACATTCTTCATCCCATCCAAATGAGCCTCTTTTGATGTCGTTTGGTTTCAGATTCACATTATGTTTGAAAAGAAGGGCAATCGGTTGCACACACAAGGAGAGCAATCAGTCCAATTGTCAAACACTGGACTGGACTGTGTGCATATCTACCATCTTTTGACCTAGACAGAGTATTAAAAAGAGATGTCTTAGTATATAAATTATTTAAAATGAAGCATATTTTTTATCCGGGAATATAAGAGTATAACCGGTAACGTCAAAACATGAGTCGACATTTACTATCATTTGAAAGATAAGGAGGACAAACAGTTTAAACTCACAGTGCCATTTGTTCACCACTGCGGGGTCACATAGCTGTAGGTGGGTGTGCCAGGAGGTCGAAAGGTGGGCATCGTGACAGGGTGAGGGGCGACAGGAGCTGGCGAATGAGTAGTCAACAAAGTTCCTGAAATGGAGAGTGGTGTTTGACTTGTGCCAAAATAATATGAGCCGAGGCCAGTGCAACGCTTCAGCCTACAGACGTGGTGTAGTTAGGAGGAGCAAAAGAGTGAACCATAGACTTAACAAACGCTCACCTGCGGACATTGCCATAGTGGTGCCCGCTACCATCCCCATAGCAACGCCATTGTGGCGAGGAGGCGCGATGGGTGGGGCATACATGGCAGCTGGCATTCCATTGGGCTGGACCACTGTCGTGTGATGGATAACGTGCGGTGGCGCTGCATACAGTGGCTGTGTGTAGTAAGTGCCCTGTTGTTGTGAGGGTAGGAGTGCCTGGATCACAAAAACAAAACAAAAAAAGGTTCAGGATATACATTTCACATGGCAAAAAAAAGCATTTACACACAAAAAACCTTCAACCTACTACAAATTGGCATCGCAGCAGTATTTCAGTAGGTCTTACAAACAGTGTGTCTGTATGTAAAGGGACTGACCTGTGCATAAGGATTCTGCTGGGGGTATGTGCTCCTCACAGGGTAGACTGCTGCTGTGTATGGGCTGGGGGAGGAGGAGTAGGGTGGAACCGCCCCCGTGGTGGGGGAACAGGACATTTTGAAAGGCGTACCTGGAGCATAGCCTAGAGACGATTTACCAGAGTTAACATAGGACATAATGAAGAGGTTTACCAAAGAGCACCTGCTCAACTTCACTCTACTGTCTCTAAATGAACAGGAGGGAATTCATAAGATATGGAAAACTCTTCAAGACCAGCGGTGATGAAATCATTACACTGACTGCACTGGAACTAAAATTAAACATGAATGCATTCATTAATAAGGAAACACAATTGGAAAAATCACACATAAAAGCCCTTCATCAGACTCATTTTTTGAAAAGCTCTACTTTTGAACAGTTGGTTATCACACCTGGTCTGATCATCTGAGACTGAGAAGGACAGAAACATTGCTTAGGGCCTGTCCCTTTACCTGTGGGGAAGGCAGGGCTGGCCCCTGGGTACATGTTGGGAGCATATGCAGGTGCCGCTGCGTAGCCAACAGGGAAGCTAGCTGCAAGGACAATCAAAGGTCAAACATCAGAATGACTCATTCCGTTGATTCCTAGCATTTTTGTTAGAGAGGTAAGCTTGCAACCTCCAGAAAACATGTATTTTAAATCATTGTGAATTTGAAGATGCAATAATCCATTAATCAGGGCCAACATCAATTCAATTCTTGCCGATACAGATATTTAAAAATAGCCTTAAATTTCTGTTTCAGCCAGATACCACGTTTTTTTTTAGTAGCCACTACAAATAATGTCCCCAATAAATTGTACAATTCTATTGAAAACCAAAAAAGTAGTTGTACTACACTTACCTGGGTATCCTATTCCCTTATGATTAGCATAGGGGACCCCTGTTGGTGCAGGGCTATATACAGGATTCATTGCGGTACTGGCAGAGTCTAAAACAAAGAGATTACAACAAATTAAAACTCCCTCCCCATAGTCCCTTGTCAGTAACCTCCTGAATATAAAAAAACTAGATGTCATCAAACCTTCTGAAAATCAACAGTGACAAAACAGAGCTCATGGCTGTGGCTTCCATGGCTCTGCTCTGGGGGACTTTCTCAATGCCAACGGCTGCTCATTCTGCCCCTCCTAAGAAGTCCATAACCTGGGGGCAATTCTCGATTTTACCCAGTCCTTTCTGTCCCGCACCGTCACCAAAACGGCCTTCTACCACCTTAAAAACATCTCCAGACTCAGGTCATCACTCACCGACTCAGTGGCAGAGACCCATATCTATGCTTTTGACACCACCCACCTGGACTACCGCCATGGAATTCTATTCAAGGTGCCCAGCAAAGCCCTGGATAGACTCAAGTATGTTCAGAACTCAGTTGCCAGGGCTATCCCACGCACTAAACCTTGGCAGCACATCACTCCCACACTTATTCACCTACACTGGCTCCCAGTCAAGTCTTGTGTCACCTACAAAATCCTCCTCACATACAAGACCCTCCACGCTCTAGCCCCACATTAACCTTTCTGACCTCCTTCCACCTGCATGGAATTTTCACCAACACCTGGTGGTCTAATCGTTAGACCGATACATGGATAGCCCTACAAGCCACAGCGTCTCACTCGCACTGTAAAATGTGGTGGAGGATTGCTGAAGATCTGGGGGTACTTCAGCAAGGCTGGAAACGGGTAGATTTGTCTTTGTGAAGGATGCATGAATCAAGCCACGTACAAGGTTGTCCAGGAAGAAACCTTGCTTCCTTTTGCTCTCCCAATGTTCTCTAACTCTGAGGATTGGTATTCCCAGCAGGACAGTGCTCCGTGCCACACTGCCAGGCCAATCAAAGTGTGAATGGAGGACCACCAGATCAAGAAACTGTCAGGGTCAGCTCAATATTCAGCATAAATTCCTCCAACAGCAATGTGAAAGACTGGTGTTGACCATGTCAAGACACATGAAAGCTTTGATTCAAAATCTGTGTTATTCCACCAAATGTAGATTTCTGAACTCTTCATAAGTTTAACATTAGTACTGTCTTGTTTAAAAATAAATATTAAAACTTTTTCTCTGCACTACTAGGGGTCTGAAAACACAGCTTTTATTTTTTCTTCACCCTCTGCAAATAAATGCTCTAATTGAAAATGTTTTTATTTGGAATTGCATTCTCTTGTGTAACTTTAGTTTTGATTCAATTTGAATTTCTAAGACTACAATTAAGCAATATTTGAAAGTAAAATACCCTTCTATCAACCTGCAGCACATATTTTGACTTTTTTATGCTGTTCTTGAAAACAAAATGAAATAACTCTGTACAGAGTCAACTTGGAGCTTGACGTTTAACAAGACCACAAAAGCTCCCAAGCGTTCAGACTAAAACATCCTAATTTATTTCGATAATTGTCCAAAGGCTGCATAAGCAACATAAGCACGAGGATCACGATCAGTCAAATGGAAGTAGCGGGCTCTAGCGCCCGGAATATCCAACATGCTTTAGCCTACATCATCAAATCAGGTGGACACACGGAGTCGGAGGCCATAAGCATATGCTATGTTATATAAACATTACTAGCTTATACTAAAACCATGTTTTTGCAACCACACAAGACACTTAACAATATAGCTAGACATTACACACAGTTGGTTAAAAAGATGGACACAAGCTACTGGTAAAAGAGAACGGGATAGCCTAAGGCCGCGGGGTGGCATTACAATTAGAGGTCTCCCTGCATCAGTCACCCTTCAGCAACCTCTGCTCTGCGTCTTTTATCCTCTTGGCATTTAGAAATTAAACAAGATATCTAGAAATCTGCTTTACAAATTCAAGTTGATTTGTTATAAATGCTACTTACGAATGTAAGTAATTATTTCCGTCAGCAATTATATTCTCCTGCTCTTAATTTTTGTGGTTTGTTTTCAGTGAATGAGGATGTTTGGATGTGGCTGTTGCGACGCGCACTACGCACCAATCAAAGCCAGCTATGAAAGCAAGAGTCAGCCACCTGCGTCACTTCCGAAAGCCAAGCCACGTGACATGTCCTCAACGTAAGCATTTTTGTGTTTAGTTTAGTTGTCAAGGCTTACACAGATTTATAATACATGATAAAGTACATTTGTATTGTTTTTACCATAAAAATAAACCTGATATAATTGGGATCGATTTTAAAACGTTGTAAACCTATATTGTATTGAACAGATGCAGGATCAGTAGACAGTTCCCAATATTAAGTAGGACCGTTTAAAGATCGGAACTGACTTTCAGGTCGGCATGAGGTCTTGGAAGGGGTGTGCAATAAAATACAAAAATAATAATATTAAGATTAACAATAATGTTGAATTGGATACAATCTATCATTTTACGTGTATTGTATTGTACTCAAACATTTATTTTAAGGAAGTTATATTTTAAATTGACATGCGACGGTAAATTGTGCAACCGCTGCCAAGACCTTGACGCATCGTTTCCCCCTCCAACCCACTGAATCGAGGAGCAGGATTCCTACGCTATTATTGCCGTGATTTAGTTCTACAGCATGAAATATGGCTCTATTAAGCTAACTCTAGACGCAAATTTATGCTTTGACGCATATATACCTAATAAGTATCAATAAATAGTCGTAAAATGTCGGGCGCGGCATCTGGGGGTGCGTCCCCTTGCATAGGCGCAGCCGCGGCTGGTTGTGGTTCAACTGGGTCCTCTTATGTTGCTGGTGGAAGTGCGGGAGTGGCAGGCAGGTTGCCTAGCCGGGTTCTGGAGCATATATTCTCATATTTAGACTTACCTGATTTAATGCGGTGTTCGTTAGTTTGTTGGCATTGGAACAGTTGTCTCGCAGACGAAAATAGTGAGGTATGGCGGAGTCTGACGGCCCGCACTCTCAGCGATGAGGCTATGCGTTCTGATATTCTCTGCAACCTGCCTACGTACAAGGGAAAGGTTTGTTTACTAGATCCATTATAGTAGTCATTGTGTATAACTGCCGTTGCCTCTGAATGTTTGTTAACATGTAAGCACAACATATTCGTTAGTTGCCAGTCAACTTCTTAATTATTCCTGTTATTAATAAACTATTTGTTTTATATTGGTCGTCTAAAACAAATAATAATGCTCTTGCCATTTTCTTGATATGCAGAGTCAAATTAAATTAGGATTAGCTGTTGCCATCCCACAGTCATTCCAGATGCGTTTTATTGACACAGTGCATGTACATTGGAGGATGGTCGTTTGACAACGTTCTTGCCTTCCACAGCTCAAATCCTATCAGCATGCTCTAAGTTCCCACGATTGCTCACGAAACGTCTATGTCAAGAAAAACGGTTTCACCCTGCACCGTAACCCTATTGCCCAAAGCACTGACGGAGCCCGTGGCAAGATAGGCTTCTCAGAGGGACGTCATGCCTGGGAAATTTGGTGGGAAGGTCCCTTGGGCACTGTTGCAGTTATTGGCCTGGCAACCAAACGGGCAGCTTTGCAGTGCCAGGGTTATGTTGCCCTCCTCGGCAGTGATGACCAAAGCTGGGGATGGAACCTGGTGGACAACAATCTGTTACACAATGGAGAGGTCAACGGTAACTTCCCCCAGTGCAACAATGCTCCTAAATACCAGGTAGGCTTCTCAGCGTTTTACATGAAATGTATCCTAATCTCAATTCTTGGAATTAATTTCGGATACATTTTATTGCTATACTTCTAATTATTGTTTTGAGTTTGGCTTTACTGTGCTCAAGATAAAAAAAAATCCAAGAGATGTGCCTCCAATACATTGCTTTTTGGTTAGTAATCCAATATTGAGAGATAGCATTCTTTGCTAGGTGCACTCTGATCATGTCATAGCTCTTTTTTGTTTTTTTCTTTCGGCCTGTTGGATGTGACTAACTGTAATTGTTTTGATTTGATTGTACGGCCTAACATTATAGTGCTTTTCAGTGTAACGCTGTTTGCCCACAGATTGGAGAGAGAATACGAGTGATTCTGGATATGGACGACAAGACCTTGGCATTTGAGAGGGGCTTTGAGTTCCTGGGTGTGGCTTTCCGTGGGCTGCCCAAAGCTTGTCTGTTTCCAGCCGTGTCTGCTGTGTACGGAAACACTGAAGTCACCATGGTGTACCTGGGAAAGCCTCTAGATGGATGAAACCAGTGAGGCCCCCTCCTAAAGCTTGACCCTCAGCCACAATTTATGCGAGCTTTGAAGAGTATGAACGTTTCACCGGTCTGTCTGTACCTCGTTATTCCTTTTTGGATGTGCTTTTACAGCCACTCTATGGTAGAACCAACAAACATGGCTTCATTCTAGTTAACCCCAAAGAGAATGACTTTGTTTGTTAGGACTCTAAAAGAACTGTTTACATTCCACTACTGCTGGAATGAAATGCTCATTCAAAGTCTGAAGTGAGATTTTGTTTGGACTTACAGGGGAGGGGAAATCGGAGAGGTGTGCTTTGAAAGTGTTTCTGTCTCAAGGTGAATGTAACCACCTCAGCTGCTGGACCTTTAATTTACAGGATTGTGGAACATGTAATTACATTTTCTGAAGAAAGATGACACTGCGTAAACCTGCACATGCAGTTTTATGTCTGATTCAAATAGGCCAAACCAAATATCTACTGTTAAAATAATTCTATCATGTTAAAATATTGCATTACAATAATAATAATAAACACTATAGGTTTGGCCAATAAACAATATTTGGATGATCATGTAGGATCATACCTATATGGCATATAGGATATTATTTTCTGTTGGGCAAATGCACTCATCATGCCAAAAGGACTAAACTTTATTTTGTTTTACATTTTACCAGATAAGCTCTGAAGTTACCTTAAATTATAAGTGTACTCATCTGGTGTAATGAGAAACCCCCCAAAAACACTTGTGCTTTTCACTTTTCAGGTTTTGGAAAGATACAATACAATCTTCTAGATTTTTTAACAGTATCTGAAGTTTCACGAATATACACATTTATATTGAATATCTGCCCTAACAGTTTAGCATATGTGTGTGGAAAAGTCTTTAGCAGACGTATAACTGCCATGGAATATAACAAAATGCCAAAACATAATTTCATGTTGCGGGCTTTGCAAAATTACAATGAACATGTAGAAAAACGAAGTAAGGACAGTTCTTTACGATAGTTACCCCATGCATGATGTTTGCTAACATTGTCTCCCTTAACTTTGCATAGAAAGAACAGAATCGTCGTGAAGACCTGGACTTGTACAATGTTACTGTGTAGTCCCTATTTGATGTTGTATTTTATGCTATTTATTTATAGGCTTTATCTGTGGTACTATGATGTCATTATGCCTTCAAATAAAGTCATGGTGCCAGTCGAGGTTTTCTAAATATCCTTGATTTTTTCTGCTGCGTGAACTATATTTTGCATTAGTTTAAATCAAATTAGTTGTAATATTGCACTATTCTTAACTTGGCTCACTGAACAGTTCAGATCAGCATGCTTGCACAGTGTTTTGAAAATCTTCAGTACGTTCATTGATTTTGATGCAAAATAATTAGGGCGTGTTTACCCAAGTACTCAAACTGCCTCATGCAGTAGACTGAGAATCAAATCAAACTTGCTGAGTTTTAGGACCACACTTTATAACAATCCAGAAATTACTCAAGTTTTCAAAAATGTATGTCAGCCAAGCATTGAATTTGAGCTTGTTCCACAAGAGGGCAATCACAGACTTATTACTCTGGCTAAGAAAACTGCCATCAAAATAGTAGGCCCTACATGCACTGGGGCCTTAGTTTGTAAAAGTAAAATACTGTAGGCCTACCCCTTTTTTTGTTATGAACAACTAGTATTCACTGCTACCTTCTCACAAACAGACGTTCTAAGGGAAATTTGAGAAATAAAGAAAGTTCCACCACCTTTCAGGGTGTTGTACAGATTTTCTGTATGCTAGCCCTGTCGATCTAATCATTTTACTTCCATTACCAAACCCAAAAAGCCACACAAAAACGAGTCAGAAGTGGGGAAAAACGAAAATGATGAAAATAGGAAGCTTCAACCGATCCTCACCCCTTTCGATGGGCCGCTTCATCACTTCCTGATTCCAATTCCCCATCTGAGTGCCAACAGAGCTATGGGAATTGACTTTATGTGCATGCCAAACTCTAAAAAGCCAGGAGTTGTAGTTGACCACCAAATTAATTTTCAGTCTTGCTAGCCTGTTTGTGTAATAGAGAGGGATTAACAGAAGAAGTAAGAATAGTACATTATTACTGATTATTCATATTATTTAATCAGAATCCATGTTTGCATGTGCCCTGTGATAGACTGGCGACCTGTCCAGGGTGTACCTCGCCTCTCACCCTGTGTCGGCTGGGATAGGCTCCAGCCCCCCCGCGACCCTGCATAGGATAAGCGGTATGGCTAATGGATGGATGGATGGATGTTTGCATGTTACAAGTTTCAAACACAGTTGTTCTGAGGATCAGATGGCACTTGAATAGTCACCACCTATACTCAAATGAGTGGGTTGAGTAACTGAAAGTGTTTGAGTGTACTTTTGTATCACTATTTTTAACTGTTCCCTGTTGACTGAGAATTTGCTGGTTTTGGCTGTTGTAAATGTGACAGGCTGAAGTGAGGCAGGAAGGGTGTGAGCATTGGGTGGCTTCCTTTCTAGTACATCTGATGATCAAGATGAGGATGAGAGCAGGGGGTTTTAAGGGTGTGCTATCAGTTGGGTTTTGTGGTTTCTGCTGCATCACTAGCAGTGCCTTAAGCTTTTGATAGTGTGAAGATGTTTCGTGTTTACCAGCCAATCATCTATTCTCAATGTGTTTCACCCCTTCCTCCATGTATGACCAATTTTATTTGTTCTGATGTGCTTATTTCTGGCAAACATTCAAATCTTATTGCAGATGTATTTACGCAGTGCACTCTGAAACCAATAGGGTTCCACAGTGGGTGGAATGAGCTTGACCTAAGCTTGAGAATCGAATTGTGATCTCAGTTGTCCATGTGACTTGGTTTCCGTTTGCCTCCACGGCTTCCTGCAAAATACTAAAGAGGCAGCAGAGGAGAGAGCTTTTACTTGCATGCATGAGAGAATCCATGCCACACAGCACAGCACACCATGAGAATACGACGATATGGTTTGGAGGATAACCGTCCGTGGCTTGGAACACCCACCCCTAACCACTAGTGTAAGTGAATGTGGGGTGCAGGTTACAGGTAAGACTATGTCTTTTAAGGTG
>JAPMUY010005850.1:0-5000 GCA_026901105.3 Galaxias olidus
GTTGCTATTTCCATGTCAGCCTCTCTCTTTTCTTCCCCCCCCCCAACCTCTCCATTACAACGACGAAGCGCATCACAGCCTGGTCGCAATGCCCTTGAGTCCCGCCCCCCCCCCCCCCCCGTCCCCGTCCCCTGTCCCCCACTATTTCCTGGAAACCCGCGGACCGCACAGACGCACGCCTTGCAGCGCTGAAACAAAAGACCCGCTGCTCCCTCTCCCGCGGTGGACGCGAGCGTCAGTCATGTTTGGCGGGGGGGGGGGGGGGATGCAGCCCCCTCTCGTCCCATCACGGGCAAACCTCTCGTCGTCAGGCAGGGGGAGGGACTTCGTGTTTCAGCGCTTTGTTTACGTCATACCATCAGCCGACACAGCCGTCTCAACCACGCCGCGTCCCCCCGTGTTCCCCGCCGCGCGCCTGCGTGTGTGTGTGTGTGTGTGCGCGCCCTGAGGTAGATAAGTGTGTGTGTGCGCGTGTGTGTGTCGTCTCGAGTGCGTGTTGCGGGGAGGCAGCGGCGATGGTGGAAGAGATGGAAAGAGAGTGAGTGGCGCGGAGGAGGGGAGGGAGGAAGCGGGGGGGGGCGGAAGGAGGGATGGAGGGGAGGGAGGGCGGGACTGTCTGCCGGCTGATTGACAGGAGAGTGGCAGAGGTGGCAGTGAAGTGTGAGCTGTCCCTGAGTGGCAGACCCCCGCCGCCCCGCCTGCCGCTGACAAACACGATGTGACAGAGCCCCTCCCCCAGGGGGGGCCGCCAGGGTGAGGCGCGCAGCGACTAATTAAACAGAATTGATTAGAAGGGCTGGCTGCTCCGCCATGGTCCCCCCCCCCCCTCCCCTCCCTCTCCTCCCTCTAAGACCCACGTCACAATGGACCCCCGTTAGTCTGCACACAGGAACAGCACGTACACGCGTGACAGCAAACAATTCGGTCACGCGCACACACACACACACACACGCTCACACACACCCATCTGCATATACACACACAAGCCTCACAGATGCATGGATTAACGCACATCGAGGCACAGATGCTTGAATAAATGTCAGTGCACATTCACATACACACACACACACACACACACACACCCCCACTTAGTTGCATGTGCACACACCGCGCCACACATCTCGGCCCTGTATTCCCAGCAGACGGTGGGGGCTGGCTTGTTACACACTGACCCACTGCCCCCTATCAAAGCTGCCGAGTCCCAGCCCGCCGTCGCCGGCCTGACTGACAGGTACAGTACACGCTCTTACACAAGTCTCCCGTGTACCCCCACACAGGGGCCGACCTGTCCCCCAGCCCGCCATCTCCTCGTTTGAAGACGTCACGTCGTCCCGTACCCCCCCCCCCCCCCCCCCCCCCGCCCCCGACTTCCTCACACAGGGGGGTGACTGAAACCGGCTATACAGCGAGCGTGGAACGCGGCACGCAGCCTGCCACCGGCCGCTCGGCTCGGCTCCGACACGAAGGAGAGGGGCCCTGTTGTCCTGCTGTACCGCGGCTGCCGGGGACCTGCCACGTCTGGACTGCCTCCCTCCCCTCCCCATCGCTGGGCGTCGCTCTGGGGCTCTGGTCCCTCGCCCTTTAGCTTGGATGTCGCTGTCACAGGGCATCAGCGTCTCCGCTCGACCCCCACCCGGCCGCCCCTCCGCCCTGGCCTGGCGAGGGGGTGCAGGGGGGCAGGCAGGCGGAAGGGGAGTGGAGGTGACATCCCAGTGGGACGTCTGGGAAAGATTCCCAGAAAATCCAATGGGGGGGAGAGAGGAGGAGAGAGAGAGAGAGAGAGAGAGAGCGAGAGAGAGAGAGAGAGAGAGAGAGAGAGAGAGAGAGAGAGAGAGAGAGAGAGAGATATGGGGGAGGGAAGGGCAGAAAGAGGAGACTGAAACATGGGGAGAAAAAGGAGAAACAAAGGAGGTACAGAGACAAAGAGAGAGAGAGAGCGATGGAGTGATAAAGAAAGAAAGAGGGAGCACAAAGGGAAGCGATGGAGGGAGGATGTGGCCGGAGGCCTCCCCCCCCCCCAGATCCGTGCACGCGGGCACCGATGGCGGACCTAATTGAAAATGGACGGCGAGCCCCTTTCCCGCTCGCTCCTCTGCTGCCGCACAGACGAGCCATTTAGACAGTGGCCTGTTAACCAGCCTAAAGGCTGCACGGTGTGTCGCACCCATTGGCTAAACCCTGGCCCGGACAACGCAGGCGTGAATACAGGAGGCCACAGGCCGCTACTGAGGCGTCTAGACAGGACAGCACGCGTGTCTTTTCTTTAAGAAAATAATGTATCTTTCTCTCTTTCTTTCCCCTCCAAGCTTCTCTTTCGTCTCACTCGGTGTGCGTTCCTTCTTCCCGTCTTTCACACACACACACACACAGTACCACGGTACACACATGTAACATAGACGCAGCCTGAGAAACGCCACTGGTGTCAGCGCGTCTCCGCGGCAGCTTGGCCCGTGCCACTGACCCGCTCCCCTCTCGACCCCTGGTGACCCGGGAAGCGGGGGAGGCGGGGCCGGGGGGAGGGTGAGGGAGGGGGCAGGGAGGGGGCAGGGAGGGGGGTGGGGGTTGGCTCTAATGGCAGCGGCGTGTCACATTCCTGCTGCCGGGCCAGATTACAGCAGAATCCACAGTACTCTAATTACAGCCTCTGCCTGTCATCTCCCCAGAGCCGGGCCCAGCAGCGCTCCCCTCCCCCTCCCCGCACCCCCGGCCCCCCCACGGCCCCCCTTCCACACACAGTTATGCCATTCAGGTTTAGGATTAGCGGATACTCATTCAGACACACACACACACACGCGCACACACATACACAGAGAGACACACACACACACCGGGGCGCATGGTCACAAAGAGGCGCTCACGGCACACACACACAGTACGTGAATTCAAACATGTGCATGAACAGAAACAAACACACACACACACACACCGCCGACGCAGATTAGCAGCGCGGCACAATTGAATCCGGCGCGGATCGGGTTAAAAAAAAAGGGCTCTTGTGGTCTTCCTGGAAAGGGGGTTAGCAGGGTTCTCCTGTTTCCTGTTTATGTGAATGAGAGGCTGCTTCCTGAATGCCAGTGATACGCCGGGGCTTATCAGTGGGCCCTGGATCCCAGCCAGCTTCGAGGAGCAGCCAGCCAGCCTCGAGGAGCAGCCAGCCAGCCAGCCTCGAGGAGCAGCCAGCCAGCCAGCCTCGAGGAGCAGCCAGCCAGCCAGCCAGCCAGCCAGCCTCGAGGAGCAGCCAGCCAGCCAGCCTCGAGGAGCAGCCAGCCAGCCAGCCTCGAGGAGCAGCCAGCCAGCCAGCCAGCCAGCCAGCCAGCGAGGAGCAGCCAGCCAGCCAGCCAGCCAGCAGCCAGCCAGCCAGCCAGCCAGCCAGCCAGCCAGCCAGCCTCGAGGAGCAGCCAGCCAGCCAGCCAGCCAGTCAGCCTCAAGGAGCAGCCAGCTAGCCAGCCAGCCAGCCTCGAGGAGCAGCCAGCCAGCCAGCCAGCCAGCAAGCCAGCCAGCCAGGGAGGGAGGGAGGCAGGGAGATGGGCTAGCGTGATACTCACTTGACTTTTCTCTGGGTCTCCGTCAAGGACACGGGGCCGGTGGCGGTGGGGGCCGGCTTGCGTTTCCTGGGCCGGCCGGGCCCTCGGCGCGCGGGGCTGCGAGGCGTTTCCTCTTTCCTGCACTCGCACACACACACACACACACACGCACACACATAGAGAAGCTCAGATCCTCTACCTAAATGCTGCGTGATTGGAGCAGCCACGGAATGCAGAAATGTTTAAGATCGAGGGTCAGAATGCCAAAAGATCTTTACTTAGTAATTGCTACAGGAAATCTATCAATGGGGTTCAAGAGGTCATTTGGCAGTTAAGGATCTGGAACTGGGGGTGGGGTGTGGGGGTTAGAGTTGATTCAATGGAAGACAAAGTGTAGGCCCGCTGGACTCACTGGTGGTCGTGCTTCCTCTGCAGCTTGGCCAGCTCCCTCTGCTTCTCTTTGTAGCGCCGCTGGAGCTCGGCCAGTTTCACCCGCATGGCCAGTTCAGGCCCGTCCATGGTTTCTATTCCACCTTTGGCTGGGCACGCCTAGAGCCACACAGAAAACCAACGTTATTGTCGGAAAGGGGCTCGTTTGTTTTTTTTTTTTCTCTTCCCCTCAGCTACTTGCTGCCTAGTCTATAAAAAGTCACCGACGTTCCCTGAAAGATACAACGTCGATTGTCCCTGATCGACACAAATGGAACCCACGGAGAACCGCGACGAGGGCGTGCATTCGATCTGGGACGTGTGTTTTTTTTATTTATTTTATGTTTAGGTGCAAAACGGAACGCGGCGTTTTTTTTTGGGAGAGCTTACCGGCTCGTTGCGCGGCGTCCAGCTGCATTTCCGCCGCAGGTTGAGGGTCCTGCGGGCGGGGCAGTAGCGGCCGACGCCCGCCTCGCGGCTCTCCTGGGAGCCCAGCTCCAGAGCGCGGGCGGCGGCCAGGGTGGCCAGGCTCTTGAGGTCGAAGGTCAGCAGCTCCTCTTCTGGCGGAGGGCCATAACAACAACAGAGAGAAAAGGCACGGTCAGACTGGCGGAGCGCACGGCCATTTTGGACGTGGTTCCAAAAGAGTCCGCACGGCTTAGGTTTGCTACGGAGATAATATATATCATAATTATAAAAATATATCAGCCCACGTGTTGAAAAATGTGGCAGAGTGAGAGTATAGAGGCTTAAAGTGAGGTGTTCATATTCAAACCCAAAAACCTGCCTATGTAGCAAAGTATGATCTTTTACTATCCATAACTTGACATATCCCTCTATATTATTCGATGAGAGAATAAAAAGGCGTGTGTGTGCAAGTGTGTGTGCGAGTGTGTGTGTGAGAGTGTGTGTGTGTGAGTGGAGGAGAACCCAGGAGATTTTGCCGGCGTGAGGGGACAGGGGAAACGTATCCTTTCAGAGGTCACGTCAACGTGGAGCGAACAGATGCCGCCGTGTCAGTGGCCATCTGGGCCACGGGGGCTCCCC
>JAPMUY010005850.1:7500-41348 GCA_026901105.3 Galaxias olidus
GCCCGCGTCCTCCTCGTCCTCCAGGGTGATGACAGGGTCCGACCTCTCCTGCTCTCCCGCGGACGGAGGGGCAGGGCAGGAGGCCGCCTCACACACGGAGCTGTCCGCCGGAGGACGCCGGAGCGCCTCCTCTTCCTGAACCTCCTGCTCTCCGGGAGTGCAGCTCGACGCCGCCACTCCTGCCTCCGGTTCGTCTCCTCCCCTCCTGGGCTCCAGGGCTTCCCCGTCGTCAGCCAGCACTTCCTGTTGTGGGAGGTGCTCTGGGAGGGGCCTGAGCGAGGCCTGGCACTCTATCCCCGCCCCCAGACTGGAGAGCGTCTGGGGAGCGTGCTCGGTAGGCTCCGCCTGGACCGCTTCCAGGTCGGCCGGCTCCGCCAACTGGACTTCCTGGTGGGAGGGGCCGCTCCCGTAACCCATGGCGACGGCCGGGTAGGTGTAACCAGGTGGCAAATCTAGATAGAAAGAGAAAAGCACAGCGGAAAGGGAGAAAATACAGCGTTAAAAATGTCACTATTCATCGGCGCCTGTTATTCGTAACACATTCTAAGTGGTCCTTTTGACTCTCCGAACACACGCTCATTAAACAGGTGTTGGGCCCATTCAAAAGGCCAACACCTCAGCTCCACCCACGGACCTCGCTGGCCCCACACAAGACTGTGGAGGGTGAGGAAGGCCCAACTGGCAAAGGAAATGATGTCGTTGGCGCCCTGCCCGGTTCTCCCGGTCAGCAGCAGAAAAGGGGAGCGGGCGGGCGGCCTCGCGTGTGAGGAGAGGAGGGCTGTTATTTGAAGTGGGCCCAGGCTCGCGGTTAATCTCGCTCTCCCGGTGCCGGTCCTCCGGCGCGCCGCGGCCGTTAGCGTTAACGATGATGAAGAGCGTGTGGGTCCGGGGGGTGGGGGGGGGTTGGTGTGGAGACGGTCGGGGAGGTGAGGTGTTTCTCCGTCATCGCCAAGGTGACGGCGCTGAAGAGCCACCCGTCCAGCCGGCGGCCATTTTCTGTTCGGCCGGCTCTAAGCTTGCTGATTCAATCAGGGGAGGCTCGCCGGCACAGCCACCCACGCACACACACACACACACACACACACACACACACACACACACACACACACACACGCGCGCACGCACGCACACACACACACACACACACACACACACACACACACACACACACACACACACACACACACACACACACACACACACAGCACCACAGAGCCTCATTAACAAGGCTGGCTCCTCCAATTACCACCGGATGGAGGCTGCCGGCTGAATGTTGACGTGTGTTTTTCCCCCTCCTCCGTTGCCGTGGCATCTCATTGTGCGGTCTTTGAGGAGCGGGCCCGAGCCCGGAGAGCGTGAGGGTAACTCTCACTGTCCTAAATGAATTACCCCCACAGCCAAATCTGTGGTGGCATTCTTCCGCTATGGCGTTTTACAGAGCGTATCCATCTCACCCCCATGCGTCCCTGCAGTGTTGCACACGTAGCCTGACATAGTGTGTTTTAATTCCTCCCTGAGTGCAGTGTGTGTGGGGGTGTGTGTGTGTGTGTGTGTGTGTGTGTGTGTGTGTGTGTGTGTGTGTGTGTGTGTGTGTGTGCTGGCATGCGTGCGTGCGTGTGTGGGTGAGTGCGTGTGTGTGTGGATATGTTTTTTCTGTGTTTTAGTTCTCCCTGAGTGCAGTGTGTGTGTGTGTGTGTGTGTGTGTGTGTGGATGCGTTTCCTCACCGGGTTCCAGGGACTGGGGGTAGTCCCGCAGGGGCTGGCCCTCTCCTCTCCCGTCCTGGGACTCGGCCCCCTTGGGCATCTGCGGCGGGGCGGGGCTCATGGCCGGGGAGCGGGGGGCCGCCGCGGCCGGGCTGGGGGCGGGGCAGGGGGTGGAGGGGGTGCTTTTGGGGTGGGGCCGCAGGGAGGGCGACTGGCAGCAGGGGGACATGTGGGTGGGGCAGGGCCCCGGGGGCGGGGTGGTCCTGCCGGGGCCGTGGTACGAGTAGGGCTTGGCAGGTTTGGAGGGCCGGGGCTCGGACAGCAGCTCCGACAGCTCCACGGAGTGCTCCTCCGGCCTCTTCTGACCCTGACGGCGTTGGGAAAAACAAAAAACAACAAGATTATTATGGTTAAGAAAACAGAGTATTGTTGTTGAGTAACGTTTTGAAAACATTGACAAAGCACCAACGTTTCAAAGCCGACCCCCAATCCTTCTTCGTGTGGATTCACGACGCGCGCTCAGCTCAGGTCTTTAGCGATCCGCTGATTGACACAACGGCCCCTGATCAGTATGAGTGGGAGGTGGCACGTTTTTCAGCTGAGGTGGCTGCCCCCCCGACCCCCCCCCCCCCCCCCCCCCCCCCCCCCCCCCCCCCCCCCCCCCCCCACCCCCCACCCACACGGCTGACCCCGGGGCACATCGACCCGGGCTCCGTGGCGATAACACATGCAGCGCACGACGCTACCCGCAGCCCTCTGCTGAGCCCACACCACCGTCCCGGAGGGAGAGAGGGGAGGAAGGGAGGGATGGAGGGAGAGACGATCCCAGAATAATGTGGCGGCGGGGCTAAGAATAGGCGGTAGTGCCGAGGAACGGAGAGTGGTTCGCGAGCGACGACGCTCTCGGCTGCTGACTCATGAGTCACTTCACCGGAGCGCTGAGCGCGGCGGACGCTCCTCAGGGAAGAAGACAAGGAAACGGAATAAAATGATATACAAAAAAAAAGCTTCTTTGCCTATGCCGGGGTGTTGGTTTTCACTCGGGCGGGACTCGCTCGGCGTGCGTCTCCGCGTCTGCCGGCCGGCGCGCGGCTTTGACACGCTGCGTGCAACTTGCAAATGGCGAACGCATGAGCGCTTACGGCCCCGTGCAAATCGAACACGCCGTTTGCATGGTGTTTGCGTGGCGTGTGGCGTCGTGCGGCGTGTGTCACCTGGGCGCTGTGAGGAGCTCTGTGCTGCAGCTCCATGGGATGCGGTGGCCTGTGCTGGGCCTGGGCCTGGGCATGGGGCTGGGGCTGGGCCTGGTGGCTCTGCTGCTGCTGCTGCTGCTGCTGGTGCTGGTGGTGGTGGTGGTGCTGCTGCTGCTGCTGATGGTGCTGATGTTGGAGCTGCTGATGCTGCTGGAGCGCGTAGAGCTCCTGTTGCCGTAGAAACTGGGAGCGGGAGTACACAGCAGGGTGCTGCATGTGGGAGGGGGGCCCTCGGGCCCCGTACACAGGGGGCCACAGCCCGGGCTGCTCCATCACGTCTAATGAGAAAGAGAAGAAGGGGGGGGGGATCAGCACAGGGAGGAGGCTGTGTAGCGAAAAACAAAGAGTGGCGTGCTGCGCGCGCACGCACACACACACACACACACACACACACACACAGACTCATTTCATGCATACACACATAAAAAGACAAGGAAAGGCACAAATATACATTAGATGCACACACATATACACACACACACACACACACACACACACACACACACACAGAGATTGATATACACGCATACAAAAACATGGGAAGGCACAAATGTATATCAGATCTAGGGATGCACACACTCACACACACACACACACACACACACACACACACGCACACACGCACACACAGCACAGTGGGATGCCAGCTGCAGAGATGCATATATCAACGTGTCTCTTTTACACTCTGTACTACCCACACAGGCACATAAACCGAGCGCTAAAAAAACCTTCCCCAGATCTTTCCGAGAGAGAGAAACAACTCTCACATCTCCCACTGGCCGGCACTTACTTGCACATCTACAATATAAAATATAAATATGCTCGCTGTGAGAAAAACACAGCCACCAGATACATCAGCCGTCCCACGCTCCTCGTTAGAGAACCACGTCTCAGAAGGACCGCTCCAGAGAATTCCCTGGAATTCCAAGCGCTGGCCGTGATCGGATGGGAAAAGACGATGAAGAGGAGGATGATAACGTACCATGAATATACCATGGGTTCGGAGAAGGCCTTCTAGCCAGGAGGGAAACGGTCCGACTGGGAATTAAGGCATGGCTGTCCCGCTGTGACTGGAGGGGGGGGGGGGGGCATCCCACTGGACGGGCTGACCGGACTTCTGGCCTTGAAAAGTCCCTCTTTCCCCGGGCCAAGCCCCAGTCGGAGTCTGCTGGGAGGCCCGGTTCCCATGTCCGTGAGAGCACACACCCGCTACTCTCTTCATGTGGTTTGAGGAGAGGGGGGGGGGGGGGGGGGGGGGGGGGGGGGGGGGGGGGGGGGGGCGCGACGTAGGCGAGAGTCGGCGGAGCGCGTCCTCCATGACACCCCGCCATAACGGCAGAGGAAAAAGAAACGACGGAAACAACCGAAAAAAAACCGGAGAAAAAAAACTCCAATGTGTTTTTCTCTTCTCCGTACTTCACCCCCGGCCCCTCACTAACGTGTGTGTCCGGTCTGACCTTGCCTTCCTAACCCCCCACCCCCCCCCCTCACTCCCTGACGCACCGTGGACCTTTGTTCTGAGACATTAACCCAGCTCAGGCTAATGTTTCCCTGGGGAAAGGTTTGGTGGTTGCACTTCCCCTCTCCTCGGGAACTCCTACGGAGCGCGGAAGGAAACATGCCACCGAGGATAGAGAGCTAATTAAATTTCACAGCCAGTTTGCCTGAATAGGGCCAATGCAAAGACTTCTGGGTAGGAGCGGAGACCTCTCTCCCTTCTCTTCCTCTGCGGTGGTTTGACGGTTGCGGTTGCGTGCGTGTGTGTGTACGTGTGTGTGTGCGTGTGTGTGTGTGTGTGTGTGTGTGTGTGTGTGTGTGTGTGTGTGTGTGTGAGTGCACATGTGGTTTTGGATGAGCATCCTGACCCATTCAGGGGCCCATCCCCGCGGGGGCGGAGCAGGTGGTGTGCAGGAAACGGCTGAACTGGGACGAGCACGTGTGCGTGTGTGTGTGCGAGCGCGCGCGTGCATGCGTGTGTGTGTGTGCGCGCGTGTGTGTGTGTGTGTGCACGGACCACTGAGCCTCTCCGCGAGCCCATTAGCCGGGATCTCATCAGCAGCACGGGTCTAACCCTGCGGTACCCTACAGAGTCTCTCTAATCGGATCGCCACCGCGTGACGAAAAGCGCGCGGTTTAAAAAGAAATAACGCCCGTAATAAAAGGCAGCCGGCGGGAGGCGAGCCAGCAGCGTCTTAATGAAGGACGCAGAGGCTGCTGTCCTGGTGGTTGGCAGGGGATGGGAGGATGAGGGGTTGGGGGGATGGGGCGGGGATAGGGGGGTTGTGGTAGCCTACCCAGGTGATGCGTGGCTGGGTGAGCAGCAGGCTCCGTGGGGAGTACCACCAGCTGGGCTGATGGGTCCTGGGGAAGGGGCAGGACAGGCTGCAGAGGCCCGGGCATAGCCGCAGAGAAACCTGGGGGCAGGTTCTGGTGCAAGGTGGTGTGGCCGATTCCTGCAACGACATGTGGATTTAGTATTCGGCTATTGTCGTGCTGAAATATAAGAATTTTTAACATGTTTTCATTTCAGTTTTTTTTGTGGTTAAGTGTATATAGTATGCAAATACAAATTGTGAATATGAAACGCTGAGTACTGCGCAGATCGCTCACCATAAGAATGACCGGTCATCCAGAGGGAGGGGCTCCCAGTCCGAGGCATCCAATGGTGGTGGGTGGAATGAGCATGCGCAGCAGGGTCTCCTAATTGGCCAGATTGAAGGGAAGTCCCGCCTGGCACCATCAGGTGAGAGGTGAGATCGCCATGACAACTGTTGGATGGATGGATCCTGGCAAATTCCACCCTTTCCTTGCTTTCCCTGAAAGAAAAGAAAAAAAAATGACACACAACAAAGACAGAGAAAAGGAGGGAGAAAAAAATGTTATGAGAATGATTAGAAATAAAGGCCAACATATGAAAACAAACAATCAAAATGGATGGGCTAGAATGGCTGGTGGCATTTACAAATCCTACCTGATGTACGCCTCTCTCTCTCTATCAAGGCAGGGGTGGCCCATCTGCTCTCCACTCATCCTCTTCCTCTCCTCCTCCGCAGCTGCGTCCGAGGGATACATGGAGCGAGGTCCTGGCAGAGAAGCGTTAGCGTAGCCGTTAGCCTGTAGCCGTGCACCATCTTAACCGCGATAAGGACCTTATCCACCATCTTATGCTCTTGCTAACCTGGCTAGCGGCGTGCTAACCACAGCCCACTGCTCCCTTAGACGCAGTCCTACCGCTAAACACATGCTCAAGAACTGTACTTCCCCACCCCTTGTCTCCTAGCGCGGGCCTTTTAACTCCTTAGACAAATAAAGCTGTTTCTACTTTAGGCCCCGCTTAGCCCGCTGTTTATTTTTCATCAGCGAGGTCTTCTGGAGGTCCTGGATAAACAAGCTGCTCTCAGTTCCCCTGCTCCTCCTGTTTATTTAAGCAGTGGCCCCGGAGAGCGGAGAGCTCCAGAGACTCGACCCCGCCCCCTCTCACCAACGCCCACCGCCCCGACGCCCCGCTTACCTTTCATGGAGGGGTGCACCCCTCTCTGCCGGCTGCTGGGGTGCCCGTCCGACGGCCGACAGGGCGGCTCCCTCTGCCGGGCCACGGCCACAGCGATGCCCACCGGCGGCTGCCGCACCTCGCCCTCCCCGTGGCCCGCCGTCTCGCCCATCTCCCGGCTCCGCCCGCTGCCGCAGTCGGCCCGCTCGCCGTCGCCCGCCGGCCCCTTCCTGGTGGGCAGGACGGCCTTGCCGCCCTGCAGGGCGCAGCTGCCCCCGCCGGGGCCCGAGGACTTCAGGCTGCCCAGGCCCCCGAAGGGGCTCTTCTGGGACAGGAGCAGCGGCTGCTGTTGGTTGCTGTACTTCAGCAGGCTCTTCATGGCGCTGCTCTCCACCTGCGCCGGGCCCTGGGGCTCCTGCTGCTGCTGCTGGTGCTGCTGCTGGCTGGGATGGGAGGCGAGAGGCAGCGGGGGAGGGAGGGCCATGCTTGGCTGGGACTGCTGCTGCTGCTGCTGGGGGTGCTGCCGGCTAGCGCTGTTGCTGCTGCTGCTGCTGCTGCTGCTGCTGCCTCCTCCCCCAGCCAGGGACTCCATGTAGGCCTTCCTGTGCTCCTCCTCCGG
The DNA here is from genome assembly GCA_026901105.3 of Galaxias olidus. NCBI lineage: Eukaryota > Metazoa > Chordata > Actinopteri > Galaxiiformes > Galaxiidae > Galaxias > Galaxias olidus. Next base: position 14,567 of record JAPMUY010005850.1, read on the forward strand.
GTGGGGGATGTGGTGAGGGGGCCTCATGGCCCAGGGCGGCACGGGGGGCTGCTGTGGGTGATGCTGCTGCTGTTGCTGCTGCGGCTGTGGCTGTCCGCTGTTGCCGTATCCGTAAGGGGACATGTCCAGCTTCCTCTTCAGCTCCTGGGCGAGGCCGGTCCCCCGGCTCAGCTCGGCCGGGGAGGCGGCGGCGTCCGGGCCCAGCCTGCCGTGCTGCTGGTGGCGGATCCGGGCCACCTTCTGGCCGTCTCTCTGCAAGGAGCACCGACCCCCGGGACTCGGCCCGCCGCCGTGCTGGGCCACGCCCTTGCTGCCCAGCGGGGAGGAGTTGGGCGGGGGCCCCGGGTGGGAGCAGTCTCTGTAAGGGGACGTGTTGACGGAGTGGGGGGCCGCGTGGCCGGCCTTGGCCCCCTGGGGCAGAGAGGGCCGGAACACGTCCGTGTCCACGCTGCTGTTGATGCACTCGGCGCTGCGCGAGCGGACCACCTGGTGCTGCTGCTGGGGATGGGGAGCCTGGGGCGGCTGCTGCTGGGGCTGGAGGTGGTGGTGGTGGGGGGGCTGCATCCAGTCTGGGGCCTTCTCCGCCTTCCTGTAGGGGTGCTGCTGCTGCGGCTGTGGCTGCTGTTGCTGTTGCTGTTGCTGCTGCTGTTGTTGTTGTTGCTGCTGCTGCTGCTTTCGGTGCCAGTTGCTCTTCTCCAGGGCCTTGTCCTTCGTGCTGCCCCCTCCCCCGCCGCCCAGCGCCCCCTGGCAGTCCGGGTTGCCCAGCTGGAAGGACCCGCCTGTTTTGTCGCCCAGGTGCCCCGCGGACGGCACAAACGTTGGCCCCGCCATCTTGGGGTCCCGCCCTCCGTTGGCCAGGCCCCTGTCATGGGGCGATGGGTTGGCTAGCGGGGCGGGCGGAGCCGGGCAGAAGAAGTCCGGGTGGTGGTGTGGGTGGTGGGAGTGGTGCGGGTGGTGCGGGTGGCTGGGGTGGAGCTGCAGGCAGTGGAAGCCCCCCGGGTGGGGGTGGGTGTGCGGGTGAGCGTGCGGGTGCGGGTGGGCACCCCCCGCGGCCGAGCCCATGTGCAAGGGTGGGGGCACGGAGTAGGACAGGGAGTGGTGGAGCGCCTGGCCCCGCTCCAGACAGTCGGAGGGCTGCTCGCTGATCCTCATCTCCCCCGTCACCCCCTCCTTGCTGCAGCGCGTGGCCCCGCCGGCCACCATGTGCCGGGCCTGGCTGCCCCCAGGTCCGCCCCCCATCGGCCCCCGTGCCCCCTCTCCTCCGTAGCTGCTGAGGGACGCCTTGGCCCCGGCGCCGGCCCCCGAGTCGCCGTTCTGCATCTTGCCGTTGAGCAGGCAGGCGCTGAGGGGCTTGGCCATGGGCTGGGGGTGCTCCTTGTACTCCATGGCCAGGGCCGCCTTGTGCCTTTCCAGGGCCCGGCTGGTGACGTCCTCGGGGGGAACGCCGTGCTGCGTGTACTGGGGGTGGTGCTGGTGGGGGTGTGGGTGTTGGTGGTGCGTCGGGGTTTGGGGAGCGTGGTGGCTGTGATGCTGCTGCTGCTGTTGTTGCTGCTGTTGTTGTTGTTGTTGTTGTTGCTGCTGCTGCTGTTGTTGTTGTTGTCTCTCCTTGGCTTCCTGTTTGCTGCTGGACCTCTCCTTGTCCTTGGTGCTGGGCACCACCCCTCGCTCCACGGTGCCTTCCTTCAGCCCCTTGTGGAGGCTGGCCCCGCCCCCAGGGTCCCGGTCTCTGCTGCAGGAGCCCTGAGGGTGCCCCGGGCCCGCCCTGGAGATGGACGGGAGGCCGTGATTGGCTGAGAGGAGCGGGGGCTGGGAGGGAAGGCTTCTCAGATAAAAGTTCTCTGTGAGATAGAGACAGACAGGCCAATAAAGACAAATGCATTAGTCAAGAAAGGGGGAAAAAAAGAATCTGACAGAATTAGATTATTTCTCTCAAGAGAGAGTATCCCTATAGGCATCCTCATATCAATATACCAAATCAAATTACATCATACTTGGTTATATAAATCAGATTTAAATGTCTTTTTTCTGTCCGATTGAATCTTAATCAGTTTCCACCCTCACCTTTTTGGGTGTCATAGAAACGATGTTGCCCGTAGAGAACGCCACTGTTGGCATGGTGATCCAAGTGGCTCATGGGAAGGAAGGTGTGGGCCAGACTCCCTGAGAATCGTGGATACCCTGGGGCTGCTTGGAGAGAGAGAGAGAGAGAGAGAGAGAGAGAGAGAGAGAGAGAGAGAGAGAGAGAGAGAGAGAGAGAGAGAGAGAGAGAGCAGGAGAGAACTGATGAGAAAGGACAGCAGCTACCGAGTTGCATTTCAGCAGGCCTGACTGAGAATAACACAACCCTTCGGGTCCAATACAGCTGGTGGTGTTCCTACAGGGGTAACTCATGGCGCCGCCTGTCATGTTTGAACGTTTGCACCTCTGTTTAGAACGCAGACAATAGAAGACACGCTCGGCCTTGAGTAGAGCCATAATTGATGAAACATCGACTGCAAACATTTCTCTTTCTCTCTTTGAACGGGAACATACCCTCCCTTCGCCTGACGGGCGCGATAAGGGCTAGGATTTTTGGGCTCGTGTTTACAAGGGCTAGCAAGGCTGTCTGGTGCCCTTCACTGACCTACTCGGAAAGGTCAGAGGTTGACGAGACGCGGAACCTTTAAGCCCGTGCACCTGGGCCTGTGACAACAAGGCCATCTGGAGGAGGTTTGCACCGCGGCCAAACACACAACTCAATCTGCCGCAGGAGATTTTCAAACACAAAGGACTTTGAAGGTTGGAGAGAGGAGAGATAAAACGCCATGAAAGCCTTTGCACAAAGAAATCATCATCGCTATGACAACAACACACTCGTGGCGCCACAGCTAGTTCCTGACCGTCAATTCGTTCTGGGGTTTTTTTGGGCTATTTTATTTTATTTTTTTTTTGAAACAGCAACCGTTTATCTAATGGTTTTCACGCCAGCTTAAAAACATGTGGAAGAGCTTCGCGCCACCTGAAATAATTGTCGACAACGAAGCGCGCGTAAAAACAAAGGAGCGCGAGAAAAGGGAAAAACAAAAAACAGACAACGGGATTTGGAATGCCGAGCGAAGCCCCCGCCGCCGTTTCCCTCCCGGCCACCCGCAGCCTCAACAACCCACAACAACCACGGGGGGAAAAAGATGGAGGTGATCACAGCCTTCGTCCATCATCGACGCCAGGCAGAGAGAGCGGCGACGGCGGCAAAAGAAACCAGCGCACACCAGCGGGGGGACGGGGGGGGGGACGCGTACCTATGCAGGAAGGCATTGCATAGCGTACGTGTTTCTCTGCGTGTGTGTGTGTTTATGTGTGTGTGTGTGTGTGTGTGTGCGTGTGTGGTAATGCAGTTCATAGGCGGAGAGAGGAAGGGGCCTTGACGGACTGGCGGCGCTGCACACCGTGCATCTCCGTGAGGCCCCCCGCGGGAAACGCAGAGGAGTCCAGGTGGTGGGCTTCTGTCGCTGGCCGTCCTGCACCTGCCTCGCGCCCCCACCCCCTCCCCCTCTCCGGTCGCCTTTCCCAGCGCAGGCCGACAGGGCGGAGGAGGAGGAGAAGAGAGAACGTGGCTCCGCGAGCGAAACGGGAGACGGCTGGTGTGTGTGTGTCTTGGCAGGTGACGCGGAGGCAGGGGGACGGCGCGTAACCGTGCGCTTCTGTTTTTGCTGTGTTTCAGTGAGTGTGTGTGTGTGTTTGACATTAGTCGAGCGTGCCTTCTCTCTCTGGGGGACGCCGAGCGGCAACGCCTGGCTCTCGAGACAGGAGCCGGGTCCTTGGTGACCCCCCCCACCCCCCACCTCCCCTCTCCTGTCTCAGAGAGAGGCCTAGCTCCCCCCTGTCCTCACGCCGACTCTAATTAATGAAACGCCGGGAGAGTGCAAACATCTCCGCAATAACACGGGAGGGGCCGCCTTCTCAGAGCCGAGTGGGAGGACGGGGGCGAGGGGGGGTTGCAAGGTGATAATTACACACCGCCTCACTCTTACACCATCCATCTCTCTTTCTGGACTCTACTTTTCCTCCTGTTTTCTCTCTCTCACTCTCTTATTTCTCAGTTAGTCCTGGCCTGTCACGATTAATAAGCAGGCTCATTTATGCCAATTCACTGACAGAGGGGGTGTGTGTGCGTGCGCGTGCGTGTGCGTGTGCGTGTGTGTGTGTGTGTGTGTGTGTGTGTGTGGAAACATGGGTGGGGGGGATCCTTTGTTTAAACAAGACATTTTTACCTCCGATTCGCTCTCTCTCTCTCTCCCCTCTTTTCTCCCGACGGCGGCGTGGTGTTTGCGAGCGTGACTATTGGCAGCGTAATCCCCTTTCACAGCGTGGTCTGGCTGCGCCCGATAGTGCGGGGCCTGCGCCCGCATGCAGCCTTGCCCGCCCGCCGTCGGGGCACGGAGAGAGACGGAGAGAGAGAGAGAGACGGCGAGAGAGAGAGAGAGAGAGAGAGAGAGAGAGAGAGAGAAAGAGAAGGTGGCACTGCCGGGCACAGTCCGTTCAGCCATTAATCTGACCGGGACAAGGGAAGGTGCTGCTGCTGCTGCCGCGGGCGACGTGAGCGGGGTGTCCGCGCAGACTGCTGACGCCAACAGCAGCCCCCCCCCCCCGTCTCCCCTTCCCCTCCTCCTTTTACCTGACGCACACACGCATGCACAGGCGCTGGCCGAGTGAGCGAGAGAGTGAGTGAGTGACAGCGGCTCGCACAGCCGCAGCAGCAGCCCTCCTCTGTCTCTGGAGGCGGAGCCACGGTGAATGGCAGAACAATGGGGCCGCGTCCCGGGGAGAGATTTCCCAAACTTCAGAAGCCTCTCTCTCTCTCTCTCTCTCTCTCTCTCTCTCTCTCTCTCTCTCTCTCTCTCTCTCTCTCTCTCTCTCTCTCTCTCTCTCTCTCTCTCTCTCCCTCTCTCCCTCTCTTTCTCTGTGTATGTCTCTCTCTCTCTCTCTCTCTCTCTCTCTCTCTCTCTCTCTCTCCCCCGCCCTCTCTCTTCTCTCTCTCTGTGTATGTCTCTCTCTCTCTCTCTCTCTCTCTCTCTCTCTCTCTCTCTCTCTCTCTCTCTCTCTCTCTCTCTCTCTCTCTCTCTCTCTCTCTCTCTCTCTCTCTCTCTCCCCTCTCTCCCTCTCTTTCTCTCTCTGTGTATGCGTCTCTCTCTCTGTCTCTATCTTTCTCTCTCTGTCTCTCTGTGTATCTTGCTCGCTCACATGCTCTCTCTCCCTCACACGCTCTCTCTTGCTCTCTCTTGCTCTCTCTCTCTCTCGCTCGCTCTCTCTCTCACGTGCGCACGCGCACGCACACGCACACACACACACACACACACACACACACACACACACACACACGCACGCGGCCAATGCGGAGGGCTGGAAGCGGAGTGGGCCGGTTGGGAGGACAAAGGAGAGCTGGATATAGAACAGCACCTACAGGCAGAGGAGAATTAAGCCGGCTGAATTAAAGGGGAGAGACCCGCTTCCTCTGCAGCACAGAGCGGCGCTGGCTCTCTCTCTCTCTCGCTCTCTCTCTCTCTCTCTCTCTCCCCGTCATGATCGCGCCGTCCTTCTCGCTCTGTATCCCCCCCCCCCCCTCATAAAACCATCCATTCCTATTACACCTGCTCTACAGACAGTAGCTCACACAATTACAGAGGAGCCCTTTACATTACCACTTTTACTGGAAGGCAACGAGACATAAATGCCCAATTGTGTATTGCTCCTGGGAACCAGCTGTGAGATTTTAGTAGCAAAAAAGAATTGAGAGGGTAGAGAAGAGAGAGAGCGAGAGAGAGAGACAGAGAGAGAGAGGGAGAGAGAGAGAGAGAGAGAGAGAGAGAGAGAGAGAGAGAGAGAGAGAGAGAGAGAGAGAGAGAGAGAGAAGAGAGAGGGAGGGAGGAGAGCAGGGGCGGACCAAGTTGCCTGTCAGGTCTGCTAATTGAGAAAAAGTGACAGAACGATCGAGACACGGAAAGGGAGGGGAGGAAGAGAGATGTTTGGGGGGAGGGGAGGGGCAGCGCCAGGCGGAGGCGTGGTGGTAGTGGATCTCCTTAGGTTTGACTAATTGAAAGGAAGGGATGCAGGCTGGCAAGGAGAGCAAAAAATAAAGAAGGGGGGGGGGGGGGTAGGAAAGAGAGGCAAGAGAGTGTGTTTGTGTGTGGGAGGGGGGGGGCAGCTTAAATTCTACAAAAGGACAGACCAGCTAACTAAGCATGGAAGGAGAAGATGGACAACTGAAGATAGGCAGGTAGTACCGCATCAAAGAGCCGGATCAGAAAGGTGTGTGCTGCGGAGGCATTTACCTTACCGCGCGCCTGTCTGTGTGTGTGTGTGTGTGTGTGTGTGTGTGTGTGTGTGCGCGTGTGTGTGTGTGTGTGCGTGTGTGTGTTTACGCGCGCCTGTGTGTGTGTGTGTGCGTGCGAGCCTAACTGTGTGTGTGTGCGCGTGCGCGTGTGTGTGGAGGACAGAGATATGGGGCTGTCATTGTGCTTGGCATTACTCTAGCTATAATTTGGAGCCCACCCAGCTGGCGTTAAACCTACCAGGGCTTCCGTTCTCCATTCCTCCTTTTCTTTCGTTTCGACAAGACATTTTGGGGGCTCGGTGCAAATTTCACACGTTTAACAGAACACTGTCTAATAATAATAAAAAAAAAAACATCACAAGCTCAATGGCCGTACTGTGAAAACCGTCGCGATATCTTGCGGCAATTGTTAACCCTCTCTCTTTCTTTTTCTTTTTTTTTCTTCTTACACCACCGCCGCCACCTCAACAAACACCTCCTCCCCCACCCTCTCCCTCTCTCTCTCTCCCCCTCGCCCCCTCTCCCCCCTCTGGCTGTGTGACAAAGAGCAGTACCCTTCTCACTTTGGCAAATGAAGCGCGGACGAGCCAGCGGCTGACAAGCACGGCTACCACGAGGGGCTCTCCGCGTGTGTGCGCGCGCGTGGCGCGAGGACTCCAGGGGGCTCGTCCTCGCGAGCGAACGAGGCCCGTTCCCAAGACGAACGCACGCGTTCCATCGGCACGCGTTCCATCGGCCCCCGCCGCGTCCGCGTCGATCCTCCCGACGTCTCTCTCTCTGTCTCTCTGCTGCGCAAGGTTTGTATGCGGCATCTAATGAGAGGCCTGGTTATCCGTCCCCTGATATGAGGGAGAAGTCTTTAATCTCTTAGGAGACGTGACGGGGGGGGGGAGGGAGAGGCAGAGCGACACAAAGAGATTTTGGCTCCGAGACAGGTAACTGAAGACACGCTGATCGCGCAAATGTCTCGCTAACGCGTTTGTGCACGTTCGCCGGGGTCGGACACACAAGGTTGTGTGTAGACACACACACACACACACGCACGTACGCACGCACGCACGCACGCACGCACGCACCCACGCGCACGCACAGAGACAAAGACGCTATGGCGCGTTGTGTTCTGCCGGTGGGGTACTGCCGACACCCAGAGAGAGGAGGCGACAGTCTGGGTAATTGTGCCGCTCATTTTGATGACTTGCTTTTTATGCAAAACAGGGAAAAGACAATGTGCAATTATCTTGAAGAGGGAACAGCTGAATGTGGTTGATGAACAGTCTGGATTCAATCATGCTCTTAGTGCGTTGTAAGCAATTAAACTGCAATAGAGATAATGGCCTCCATTGGCAACTGAGTGATAATCCCAGTCATAATCACCGCCATTATTTTTATTAGGCTTGGCAATATAGTTCTCTTTCTTATTAATATTATTCTTTTTTTTTTTTCTTCCACCACACAAAGAATATGACATTGACACCACCGCTAAGGAGCGCGAAACACCCCGTTCTCGTTTTGAAACGTCTACTTGTAAAAGAAAACCCCGCGCGGTAATTAAATACACGGCCAAAACGTTAACGGGATATTTAATTGGAATGCAATGTGTTGTCATGTTCTCCCCAACAGTGCCACACTAAAGGAATCTCAGCGCGGCCGGCTGTGTGGGCGAGCGCCCTGGACAACGGGGAGGGCCGCCCGTGGCTAGTGACCAGCCTGGCCAGGCCACAGACGCTGCACCCGGCCCCCCCACCCCCAGCTGCAGCGGCTCGGCCAGATCCACGCATTACGCACCGAGAGCGCTGATGATCAGTGACCACGAACGACACACACACACACACACACACACACACACACACACACACACACACAGCCGCTGGCCCAGCATCTTGGCTATACTTTACCAACCGCCAAATCGGGGTGAACATGAGAAGCAGAGGTTTCAGTGAACTCTCTTGTGAAGAAAAAGAGAGAGCGATTTAAGATTGTGCTCCCTCACATGATTAACAAATGACAAGGGGCCCCGGTAATGAGGTCAGGGAAGTGGCGCAAAAACAACATCTCGCGTCGTCCGCTGCACCCAGACGTTGTTTTTGAATCCCCGGGGCGCCGACCGGATATGGCTCGGCGCCGTGCACTCATCTGACTCCCAGCGAGACACTCGGCAGAGTCATGTGCTCGGCTGCGTGTTCATCGGCGGACGATGTGCGTGCGTGCGTGTGTGTGTGTGTGCGTGCGCACGCGCTCATCGGGTTCACACGCGTGGGCAGGGCCGGGTGAAGCGCGACCAGGGGCCGGGCAGGGAGCCACCGCGTGATGTTGCCGTGGAGACGACAGCCGAGAAGGGATCGGGTGCCTCGCCGACAGCCCGGCGGACTTTCCTGCTGACGTGGAGTGAAATACCGCGAGATTCTTCTGGCTGAACTCTCGACCCCGAGTTCCTCGTCCCAAAAAACCACGCCGTGGTGCTACCCCCCCCCCCCCCCCCCCCCCCCCCCCCCCCCCCCACCCCCACCCACAGTGGGCAGGGCCGAGGGGCCTGTTTTAGAACACAAATAAAAGGCTGGGAGGCCGGCTCTTACTAGACGATTACAAGCCGTCCCCGAGTGGAAACCTAAGGCAGGCTAAGAATACACCCGGCCAGGGTAACAATATACTCCCCGAAGAACCCTCTCTGATCCGGGGCCACGCGACCTCCACATTCAGACAGCGTGTCTCGGGAAAGTCAGGGCAGTGGCGTGTGTGTGTGTGTGTGTGTGTGTGTGCGTGTGTGCGGTGCGTGCGCGCGCGTGTGTGTGTGTGTGTGCGTGTGCACGTGTGTGTGTGCGCGCTGCGGGCGCCCCCTTACCTTCGTGCGAGTGGGGGAACCAGATCTGCGAGGCGCCGGAGTGGGGTCCGCCGCGGAAGGAGGGCGAGGACGGCGAGGAGGGCGGCCGGGAGGGGTGAGTCGGGTGAGCGGGGGGCGAGCCCAGGCTGCTGGCCAGGAAGGTCCCCATGAAGGAGGTGGAGGAGTTCCCCATCAGCCCGCTGCCTGGAGACACGGAGAGGGAAGAGGTGGGAAGAGGACACGGTTAGAGGGACGGGCTGACGGCACGTCGTACACACACACACACACACACACACACACAGAGAGGGGTGGAGGGAAGGACTGGGAGGGGGGAGAGTCCTGGTTTTTGCATTGCCCCGCCGTGCTGGGTCCGTGCTGAGTGACACGAGCCATATGGGCTGCGGCGGCTCTCCACCGCCGGCCCTGTGGAGGAGCCCTTAAAGGAGACAGATCCGTTCACCGCCCTGGGGACCCTGTCTGCCTCTGCTGTGGCTGTGTGTGTGTGTGTGTGTCTGTGTGTGTGTGTGTGTGTGAGTGTGTGTGTGGCTGTGCCGGTGTGTACCTGTGCGTTTTTTCAGTGAAGATACTGCACTATGGTACCACGGCGACATGTACGTGTCTCTTCACGTGTGTGTGTGTGTGTGTGTGTGTGTCACATATCCCTCCACCCTTCCTCACAGCAGCCTGTCTATAGACAGCGTATCCCCTCCTCCTCCTCCTCCTCCTCCTCCTCCTCCTCCTCGTCGGCTCACACCACTCCTCCCCATGGGAAGACTGAGGTCTCATCTCACAGCTGAGTACACACTTTTCTCAGGCTCCCTCTCTCTCTCTCTCTCTCTCTCTCTCTCTCTCTCTCCCTCTCTCTCTCTCTCTCTCCCTCTCTCTCTCTCTCTCGCTCTCTCGCTCCTATCCCCCAGTGTCCCTTTCTCAATTTCTCTCCTTCCTCCCTCCATTATCTTACGCTCTCCATCTCTCACTCTCATGCCCTCAATCTCTCTTATTGCTCTGCTCCATTTCCTTCTCTGGTTCTCCCTTGCCACAGCAACCTTATACTCCCTCCCTCTCTCTCTCTCTCTCTCTCTCTCTCTGTATCTCTCTCTCCCTCTCCCGCTCTGCATACCTTCCTGCCCTCTCTCTTCCTAACAATCCCACAGTCCCCGCTCCTCTACAGTCACGGTCACGTCTCATCCCCCCCCACCGTCTGCAATAGCAGAGTGACCCTTTCCATTCCCTCTCCTCTCTCCTCCTCTGTTCCCGATACAGACGACCACAGTCTAAATACACAAACTCCCCAGCCTCCTCCTCCTCCTCCTCCTCCTCCTCCTCCCTCTCTATATCCCGCGTCATCCCTCTCTCGCGCTCTCTCTTTCCCGCTTCGGAAACGTAGCGTTCCCTTGCTTTGCTTTGTTCGCCTCCGTTATAATAATGGCACCAGCAGGGCAATCTGTCCCGGGCTCGCTGAACTGTGTGTTTAACAAGACAACGATGAGTAATTGACCATTCGCAGCGATGCCTGTGTGACTGCAGGCTGATTGTCTATTATACAGAGCGGGGCCGAGCCAGAGAAAACACACTGATTAACCACTGCTTAAATTGCATCCCCATTATGCCACTGCCGGCACACTTGAACAAGGGGGCCGGGGAGCCCAGTTGCAGCGCACGTTCACCCCCCCCCCCCCCCCCCAAGTCACTGTATTGCAGCGGATGCATATGCATGAGGGCTCCTTTCCCTGTTGGAGATCGGCGGTGTGGGCGCGCGTGCGTGCACGCTCACACACACACACACACACACACACACACACAGAAATGCATGTTTCCTGCGTATGCAGAGAGCTGCTTCGAGTGACCACGTTCACCGTGTTATCAGACACGGCAGGAGAAGGAAAAAAATCCATTATGAGGCTTTCTCGCGCACCGATTGGACAGGCTGGTGAAACGAGGTTCGACACGGGTTTGATTTCATTGGAGGCATTAATCAATCTGTTTCTCCCCAGGAAATGGGAGCCGGTGCCAGGATGTGTTCATCAGTCAGTCAGACAGACAGACAGTCAGTCAAACAGTCAGGCTGACAGACAGGCAAGGAGCTCCTGCCAACTGCAGACAGCATACCGAAAAACGTAACGGACAGCCTGCTCCGCTGGTAAGTCGCTTCCTGTGGCATGGAGCCTGTGGCTGGAGAACAACTGCATGCCAGCACACTAGCACACACACACACACACACACACACACACACACACACACACACACACACACACACACACACACACACACTCACACACACACACACACACACACACACACACACACACACTCTCACACACACACACACACACACACACACACACACCTCGCCTTGTACCTAGCATCACAGCTCTCGACAGGTGGAAATCCCCAACAATCCCTCGGCTTATCTCCAAGACTTCAGTCGGCAGAGAAAACCTTGCCATCTCCACCTGCAAACACCACTGAACGCCCATCACACCCAACTCAGTTAAGTCCATATGTGCATGTTGGTCTAAGTCCATATGTGCTTATTTTCTTTGTCAACTGATCACAATCCATATAGTCAGGACAGATATACCTATTTAAAACCAAAAAAAATCGAAACATTTGCAACTCTTAGGTTTGGAATAAAGAAATCCTGAGCACAACATTCACTATAGCTTTAGTCCCTTCCCCCGCCTTTCCTCCTTGATATATCCTGCTCCTCTTCCTGCTCCTCCTCAGTCTAGCTGCAGAATGCCCCTGGCAAGAAGCACTCTATGGTGGGGGCTGATTAGCCTGTGCCTAGAAGCCTGCTGGGCAGCCATCCAGTCAGCCAGCCAGGCACCCAACAGCACCGTAGCCCATTCAACCAAGCAGGCTACTGGGCTCCTAGATAGGGCCACAATCCCCTCCCTCCCCAGCCCTCTAGGACCCCCACCGCCATTTAGCCCTCAGCCTGCATTAATCAGCTAATCCTTCTGCATTTTTAACGGGCCCCGCTCTGGAGAGACGGAGGGAAAGAGAGAGAGCGAGGAAGAGAACGAAATGCCATACGGCCTGCTCTGACACGCAGCAGCAGATGAGATGAGCGGGCCACAGACAACAGACATGTGCCCGGCCTCAGATAGAAGGGAAGTGAAGTGCGAAAAAATAAAAACATATACAGTGAAAGAGAGGACCTCTGACCAAGATGTAATTCATAGAAAGGGACTGAGCCAACAGTCCAACTTTGACAACAATTGGTTCAGAATTGTGAAAACAAGTAGCGCTGTGCACAGATCCGTTAATTAGCTAGGTACGACTTGCATGCAGCCTAGTGGCGTTCTGTAGCTAACGTTAGCTAGCATGCTTAAACATGCTTTACAAAGTAGGCCTACTCGCACACAACCATAGAAACTCATAAATTACTCTCATAGCAGTCAGTGAAATGGTATGCGTCCAACCTCTTTCTAACTTTTTGGACCACGATTGCGGCATTTACAGTATGTGCTCTAAAACGCAGTTACGCTAACATTAGTGATATAGATGTAGCAACAGTATCATCGATAGCACCGTTGTGTTATAGGGACATATGGAAAGTGTTTTAATAGAGTGAGATGATATTTGTAGTCTTTTGTGCAGATATCCTATTTTCTAAAATATTTATGTTATTTATTGACCAAATTCTAATCGAAAGCTGGACAGCATGGATATTTATCCTAATGTAGCCTACTAACCCAGTTTTTGATTTATTTCATTGGCATAACTAGCTTTCACTGTTCAACTTCAAATAAGAGAGTGTTAACATAATCCGCTAAGTAGCCTATATATTTTTTTTTTTTAACCTGTGGCAGCCTCTGGTATTCTGCCGCTCCCTGTCTCTCCTGCTATGCACCTCTACACTTCACAAACTCAAACTCCCTAGATCTCTCGATCCCTGCCTCTATTATGCCCTTTTAAGGGAAACCAAGGAGGCCGATGTCGGCGGCGTAGAGCTTTAGCCTGGTGCTTCCACATGCTGTCCCCACACGACTCCGAAACACCGGAACGGCCGTCGACCCGAGAGGTGGAGGTGGGAAAACGCACAGGTCGTTAAAGCGGACCAGACCCGGGCCAGGATCTGCTTCCAATCAGAGCTCGATCGGGACGATGTGGCGCTGGGGGAGGGCGAGGGGGTTCTGAGGTGTGGGATGGCGCTACCTGCCACGCCGCTGTTTGCTTAGCAGCTTATTAGGAGGATGACACGGATTTGCGGCGCTGCGGCGGCGCGGCTCAGCCAGCCCTGGTGCATTGTCTGCCTGGCTGTTTTTTTTTTTTGAAGCTCTGTTTGTTTATTTCCCCCGGTAAAGGGTCTTAAGTGGGGCCAATGGGGCACGTCTACGGCCGCTTAAGTAAATCGGGTCATGCGTGTCCTAATCGGCGCCGATCCCTGACAGCGATGGAGATTAATCCTATTAGAGAATTAAAGGGGAGGGGAACATAGGGGGGGGGGGGGGGGGGGGGGGGGGTACGACGACTCCACCTCTCTCACAAAAATCCCCCCCCCCCCTCCCTCTCCCTCTTTTTGCTTGTCTCCTGGATTCATACACACAAGCTCAATCACAAACGTCAGTCACACACTTGCACCTGTGCTGGAATTGGAGGTTGCAAGAGTTGCTGCCCTTTCTTTATGTGTGGAGGATGTAAAGGGCAGGAGATCATTCCCAACACACACACACACACATACGCACAAACACACACACACACACACACACACTTAATGCAATCACACCCACTCAGGCACACTCACACACTCACACACACTCACAACCGTCAACGCGGGCCTCATCAGAGGCCCCCACTGACGGCCCTGAGAGAGCAGCAGGCGGGGAGGCGGAACAAGAGCGGGGGGGGGGGGGGGTTGCTGGAGAGGAAGAAGGCGCGGTTGTCATGGGAACGGCAGGGGAAAACGGCGCTAGAGGCGAGGCGGCTGCATGCTAACCATTAGAGCAGTGGGCCGGCAGATGCAGCTGGTCAGTGCAGCAGAGCTCGGCCGAGAGGGACGGATCCCTCAGGAGCCCAGCCCCCCACGCCCCGCAACAAAGATCCTCCGCAGCGGCAGAGTTCTCCAACTTGGCTCGCACCGCCACATCAAATCTGAGTTGAAGATATCCCAAAGGGGAACATCCTTTTCTGCTTCCCTTTCAGCTTGCTAAAAATCTTGTGCTATTACGGGCCACTCAAAAGCAGCCATGTGTCACTCGGAGTGAGTTGTTTGTTGTCGCTGCCGTTGTTCACCGCGTGTCCTTAATGGGGGGCTTAGAAATGAACAGGATGAAGAGGGATTCAAAAAGGAGCTCGGGCCAAGTAAAATAAATAAATAAATGAATAAAAAAAGGAGCTGAGAACGCAACAAGCACCCACCCACGACCTGATGTTCTTTTTCTGCTGGGATTCAGCTCCAGCCTTTTCTCATGGCACACAGTCCCCACAATCATTTAAACACACACACACACGCACACACGTGCACACACACACACACACACACACGCACGCACGTCGTATCACTACGCCCATTGTCTCCCACTATATGAGTAGGTACAATTAACAATAGGATTATAGATATATCATATTCCTTGTGCAGCCCTTGAAAAGGGAGCCGGAGAAGTCTACCGTCTGCCTTATCTCCAGACAGCTGCCTGGAGGGATAGATGGACATGTCGTCTAGACAAGGACACCAGACAAAAAGAAAGAAGGAAAAAAAAGGGGGCAAGCGAGGATGACAGCGAGAGAGAGAGAGAGAGGGAGAGAGAGAGAGAGAAAGAGAGAGAGAGAGAGAGAAAGAGAAAGAGAGAGTGAAGGAGAAGGAGAGGGAGAGAGAGAGAAGGAGAGAGAGGAGAGAAAGAGGGAGAGAGAGAGAAGGAGAGAGAGAGAAGGAGAGAGAGAAGCTCTGCCTCTGCCTGTCTGCCACAGCTCACTGGTCAGCAGCCTCATCAGACAGGCGGTAGAGAGATGATGGCCACATTCACACTCACTCCATCTTACGAGTGTGTGCGTGTGTGCGTGCGTGTGTGCGCGCACACAAACACGCTTGAGATTCTCAGACCGACTCCTCCTGCTCCAGATGAAAAACAAGACAAGCCCGTGGAGTCTTTGTAGCAGTCAGCAGTCGGTATCATGTGGCAGCCAGGCTCCCTCCACAGCTCGCAGAACGCTCTCACACACACACACACACACACACACACACACACACACACACACTGACTGTACGATCTCAGCTCGTCGCTGCTCTCTCTGTCTTCTCCTTAGAGCGAGAGAAATCTTCCCCTCCTCCTCTAATACACATCCAACAAGCAGGAAGGGCTGACCGATCAAACAGAGACAAACGCCTTTCCCCCCGTAGGAACAACCAGTCGGTTTGTTGCCCACTAACTGGAGCCTGCTCCACCACATTATAAAGTCATAAAACCCTAAATCCTTAAGTCTTAAGTCTTAAAACAAACCGAGACTGTACTTACCAAGTAAGAACATATTGAGAGTATGTTTTGGTTTTTTTGTTTTGGTTTTATATCGCTGCTCAAACTTATTTTCCAATCAGCTGAGAGAGCATCTCGTGTTCTTCCCAGAAAACTCAGTCGGACCATCCAGAAGCAGACCTAACCGGACGGAGAACACACACACACACACACACACTCACTCAGCCCTCTGACCGTGGCAGTGGAGAGAACGACCGTACACAGCCAACGACTCCAAGACAGACTCCACCGGTCCTCTTAAGAGGGCCGCTGACTAACGCCGAGCCTACTTCCTCACAATAAAACACCCCAGGAATTTCAAATGGCTACTAAAGTGAGGGGGGGGGGATTTCCTTCAAACAGTCAGAGTCATCTTGAAAACATTAGTGGCACTGGTAGCCAAATTCCTCCTTTGGTTTTTGGAAACAACTATGGCGGGGGACGCCTTTTTTCTTTTTTTTATCTCCGGGTCTCTCTCATTGTTGTTTGCCTTTCCTCTACAAGCTCCCTCCCTGTCTCCTTTGTGTTTTGTGGGCGGTTGGGGGGGGGGTGTGGGAGCAGACCCCCCCCCTTCGGAGCTTCCAGCGGGGGCTCGGTCTGATCCGAACCAGAGAGCGCAGAGCTGGGCTGGAGGCTCGCCCAGTGCAGAGGAGGAGGAGGAGGAGGGAGGAGGGAGGAAAGTGCCAGCAGCGCACGCCTCCGACACTATTCGCACTGCGTGCCTGTGGAGTGAGTTTAGTGGATGTGGTCAGAGCGGGGGTGGGAGGAATGGACAGAAGGAGAGAGAAGGAGAGAGAGGAGGGAGGGAGAGAGGGAGGGAGGGGGTGTAATGTGTGGCAGAGGCTGATGTAAGGAGAGAGAGAGAAGAAGGGGTGAGAGCGTATGTGCCGTCAGTAAAGATGGTGGTAAAAGTAGGCGGGTGTGTGTGTGTGTGTGTGTGTGTGTGTGTGTGTGTGTGTGTGTGTGTGTGTGTGTGTGTGTTTTGTCGTGGTCCTGTTTGCTGAATCTGACAGCCTGTGTTTGCAAAGTGGCCTGCTTGTGGTGGTGCTTAGGTGCAAGGGATTCTGGGTGCTATGCAAATAGAATTGGCTTAGGAGGTCAACCGACGCTCTCCTCCCACCTCCTCCAGCTGTTTATACAACGTACACAATGAGTTTACACGACATGGATAACAAATTCTAATCCCAAACAAATGAGCCCAACTGGCTGGTCCCGGGCTGGCTGGCAGGCTGGGTGGCTGGGTGGGTGCCTGGTTGACTGGCTGGCTTGCTGGCTGGCTGGCTGGCTAGCTAGCTGGGTGGGTGGCTGGGCGGGTGGCTGGCTGGCTGGCTGGCTGGCTGGCTGGCTGGCTAGTTGGCTGGGTGGCCGGGCGGGTAGCTGGCTGGCTGGCTGGCTGGCTAGTTGGCTGGGTGGGTGGGTGATTGGTTGACTGGCTAGCTGGGTCGGGTGACAGGCTGGCTGTCTGGGTGCCTGGTTGACTGGCTGGCTAGCTGGCTGGCTGGCAGGGGAGCATGGGAGAAGAAAAAATACAAGTCAATGTGTTTCTGACTCCAGACAGTGTAGCGGCCAGCCAGGCGGGATGCTGAGCAGAGCCCCGGCAGAGAGACTCACTAAAGGCTCCCGGGGCGCTCCCTGCTCCCGCGTTGTGAGGTGGGCGTGCGACACCATCACAGGACGCCCAGACGACCGCAGCCCTTTCACCGGCTCCCTCATATCACTCCACCACTCCACTTTGCTCCTTCTCTCTCGGGCTCTCTCAGGACACGTGTGTTTACACTGTGTAAGCGCCCACACACACACACACACACACACACGCACACACACACACACACGCACACACGGACGGACTCGCGCAACGGTGTGTTGAAACACATCTGCACTCCTGACGAGGCGCTGGTCGGAGAGGAGAACACATGCTGTGTGCTCGTACCTACTGTTCCTGTCTCCCCCTGGGGGGGGGGGGGTTCTCCAGCATGGCTCTTACAGCACTGAATCATTTATAAACCCTGTCTGCACACACAGCTTTCTCATTGTTAAAGAGGGGGGGGGGGGGGGGGCTCCGCCACTGCGCCCAAATACTGTCACTGCTGTGCCAACATTGAGAGGGGAGGGGAAGAGGGTAGAGGAGGAGGAGAGGGGGAGGAGAGGAGGAGGAGAGGGGGAGGAGAGAGGGGGAGGGGGAGCTCTGTCTGGAGGAGTTCCTGCGCGACGACCACGTTTTATGGGCGCGGTAAATAAAAGAGGCTGGACACGACACAGACAGAGAGAAGGTATTTGCTCTGGAGAAGGTATTTGCTCTGGAGAAGGCCAGGAAGTGTGACGTTTCACAGACAATAGGCTCTTTCACTGGCTGGGGGGCTGGGCGGCTGGGGGGCTGGGGGGGCCAGGGTGAGGCTGGGGTCAGGGTCAGCAGTGAGGACGGGGGAGGGGTTCACGTGGAGGGCATGGGAAGCAGAGATGCACGACGGTGCAGGGAATATCGTGCGCGAGGGGAATTGACGTTTATACGCCTGCGAGCTGGCCCGAGGTGACAGCGTGCGCGAGCGGATGGGCTGGAGGCTTTGTAACTGGACGATGCTGTGGCTGGACTGTGCTCCGGCCGGACTGTGTTGTGATTGTGTTGTGCCTGGACTGTGACTGTGTTGTACTGTGCCTGGACTGTGACTGTGTTGTGCCTGGACTGTGATTGTGTTGTGCCTGGACTGTGATTGTGTTGTGCCTGGACTGTGACTGTGTTGTACTGTGCCTGGACTGTGACTGTGTTGTACTGTGCCTGGACTGTGACTGTGTTGTGCCTGGACTGTGATTGTGTTGTGCCTGGACTGTGACTGTGTTGTACTGTGCCTGGACTGTGACTGTGTTGTGCCTGGACTGTGATTGTGTTGTGCCTGGACTGTGACTGTGTTGTACTGTGCCTGGACTGTGACTGTGTTGTGCCTGGACTGTGATTGTGTTGTGCCTGGACTGTGACTGTGTTGTACTGTGCCTGGACTGTGACTGTGTCGTACAGTGGCTGGACTGTGCCATAGCTGGACTTATGGCTAGACTATGTTGAGCTGTGACTGGACTGTAACTGGATTGTGCTGTGTTGAGCTGTGCTGAGCTGTGGCTGGACTGTGGATGGATTGTGGCTGTGCTGAGCCGTGACTGGACTGCGCTGTGCAGCGTGTGAAAGCAGAGACAGGTGCTTAGTCACAGCCCAGCCTGTCCTCTGGAGAGACAGAGAGAGAGAGAGAGAGAGAAAGAGGCAGGCAGACATTCCAGCCTGGGACACTGGAGAGACAGAGACAGAGAGAGGCAGGCAGACATTCCAGCCTGGGACACTGGAGGTAGGAGGATGGAGCGGCGAATCGAGACGAGGCCAGAACGCATGAGCTCAGCCCCCCCCCCCCCCCGTTCCTCCCCTCTACGCCCACAGACAGACCCACAAAACACACACAGAACACACACCAACAGATCCATCTGACTAAACAAGCCAGAGAGCAGAGAGAGAGTCTTTGGCACAACACAAATTCTTGCAGCCCGTTTCACTTGCTCTTTCTCAGTTTCACTCTTTCACTCTTTCCCAAACAGCTCCGAGCCGACACACGTAACGGGAAAGCGGTCCGGCTCCCAAAGGGACTGGCTTTCACTGGAAATGACTCTCACTTACACCGGTGTTTTTCTCTCTTTAAACACAGTCAGCCTTCTTCACCACCGCGAATGACCCTGGGACCAGTTAAAAACAGTGTGCTCGCCAGATCACATGAAAAGGACTGTGTAAAAAGGTGGACATTTTTTGCTGAAAGCCAACCAGGTCGGCACCGTTCTTTTGTGTTACGAAGTTTTGCTATTCAAACCTCAAGGAGAGCCATTTGTTATCTGTCCAAACTTTGGGGAGTGTGCTTGTTAACTGACCCGTTGTTACGGAAGGGGGGGCAGGGACCCGGGGCCTCTCATGCATTCTGAGCCCATCTTCCTGAGGCATGAAATTGTGATTACCATAGGGGGGCTCATCCATCTCATTCTTGAATCCACGTACACACACATACAAACACACACGCACGCACGCACACACACACACACACACACACACGCGCACGCACACACACACACACGCGTGGGCACACATTGACACACACACACACACACACAAACACACACACCTCTCTCTCTCACACACGCACACACACGCACACACCCACACACACAAACACGCACACCTCCTCTTCCCTCTCTCTCTCTCTCTCTCCCTCTTCTCTCGCTCACACGCAAGCACAGGCAAGCGTATGCGGAGCAACAACAACACACGCTCGCGTGGAGAAAAAAAAGGAAGAAGAAAAAAAGGAGAGAAAAGAAGAGAGCTGCCCACAGCTGTGTCAGCCCTAACAATCCAATCTGTTTTCTTTCCCATGATGTTTCCCATTGGCACGGCGAGGAGAAAATCAGATTTACTCCCCCACAGGGCTCATGCAGTCGCACTGATATGGAAAAGGGATTTCAGAGGCGGCTCCAGCCCATAAACGTTATTCCGGGTCTCTGTTAATGACACACGTCGCTTCCCAGCATTGTGTGTCCCCTCGGAGGGAGGGATGAGTGGCGCTGGGGGAGAGGGGGAGGAAGAAGAGGAGGAGGGAGGCAGGGTGGGCGGGGGGGTGGGGGGGGGGTCTCCAGGGGCCCCCCTCCCCTTGCAACAGGGGAGCCCCTCACCTCTCACATCGCCTTGTGACATCCAAGAGCTCTCTCACACTGCCGCTTATAGACACACCCGCACGCACCATGCACACACGTACAGTTACACATGAAAGCAAAAAAACATCGCACGCACGCAACACAACACACACACACACAGAAATACACAAAGCTAATCAACCGAGCGGGAACTTAAATTACCACGGCCTTCAAATACAGCCCCCCCCGCCCTTCCCCAAGAAAATTGTAGCACAAAGATATGTCGCCGCTGGAAAACAGAGCCAAAGTCAAAGAGGGATTTCTCACCTCTCTCTCTCTCCGCGCAGCTGTCAGTCGGCTTCTCAGCGCTCAGCCTTTTTGCTCGGGGGGGGGGAGCGCCAGCCAGCCCG
The DNA here is from genome assembly GCA_026901105.3 of Galaxias olidus. Lineage (NCBI taxonomy): Eukaryota > Metazoa > Chordata > Actinopteri > Galaxiiformes > Galaxiidae > Galaxias > Galaxias olidus. The sequence goes on from JAPMUY010005850.1 coordinate 35,213, forward strand.
ACAATAATTGTATCTCATGGCCCCAGATATGTCGTATTGGTATCAAGGAGCCAATACCACCGACTCCCTCCCTCTTAACACCGGGGACTTGATTTGTGCTTTTAGTGGTAGATACAAACCCTCTTTGCCCAAGGCCAACAGTCAACAATCAGCCCTTGCAGTATAGAGCCCTGCCATAGAATAAATGGGTTGTTGTAAAGAACATAAACAAGGCTGGGGGGGGGGGCACTTAAATGAGCCAACACTACAACCCTAAAACAGGGATTCATCACCTAGTTAAACCCCCTGTTCGCCAACGTGGGAATATGAGGGAATAGTCTGGTCTTCATCCCGTCTCCTGTCCCCCCCACCCCCGCCCGACCGTTCCCTCTCCTAGGTCGGCTCCCAGCGAAAAGAACGGGATTAGCACGCCTCTCCAGTTCCACTGGAAAACATCAGACGGAATGTTCTGGATCTGGTTTGTTTTACAGCTGATGACTGATCTCCCCAGAACCCTCGGTTTCCGCGGGGACGGCGGGGTGACTAACGCTGCCTTAGCGTGCCATGTGTGCTCTCCGCTCCGTCTGCCGGGCGAGCACGGCTAGCGTGGCGGCTGGCGGGTGGCGTGGCGGCCGGTGGGGTTGGGGGGTGGGGGGGTGGGGGGAGAGAGCTGGATTCAAACAAAGTGTTCAGCACTGTTCCGTGTCACGAGTCCCCTTTCGAACGTTTGAACTTAATGGGCACATGGAGACGTGGTAAATCCAGGCAAGTTTTCCCCCTCCCTCAGGCTGACCATACGGCTCCAATGCCTCAGACTGGCGAGGGTGACGCCGGTGGCACTCTGCGCGTGCGTGCGTGTGTGTGTGTGTGTGTGTAAGTTCGACGTCCCACAGGTCTTGCACTAGGAGCACGGGGAGCGGTGACGCCACACAGGAGACCGTAAAAGCGTGTGCCCAAGAGGAGGGCCGTAGCCACACGCACATGTGCTGGTGCCACATCAAAAGTAGCCCCCTGCCAGCCAGGGCTGGGTGGTCTCCTCCTGCTGCCCCAGCAACAGGCCCCACCTGTGTGGGGAGGAGGAGAGGAGGGGAAGGGGGTACGGGGGTGTGTGTGGGGGCTCCCGTGTTCAGCCTAAGTCGGATCAAGCCAGGCACTCGATGAGTTTGCTTTGGAAGAGACGGGAATCGGGTCGAGTGCCGAGTCTGAAGAACAATGGTGAAATACCACACGGATATTAGACACACACACACACACGCACATACACGCACACACACACACACACACACACACACACACACACACACACACAAACACAGAGCCCAGAGTCCTCACACTACTATCCGCAGCCCCCCCCCCCCCCCCCCCCCCCGGTCGGCGTGATGTATAATGATGCCCATAACACAGAATAAATCTGTGAGCCACTCGGCTTTATCGGGGCAGATTTAGCCCCGCTGTCTTTTCTCTTTCTCATCTCTCTCTCCCCCCCCCACCTCCCCCTTTCTTTCTCCCTACCCCTCCCCACACCCCCTCCGGCTCCATCACTCACCCCCCCCCCCCCCCCCCCCCCCTCTCGGTTTCCCCCTCGCTCCTCACACCCTCTTCATCATCGAACCGTCACCCCCCCCCCCCCCCCCACCGCTGCTCGGCTCCATATTTCTGTCCTCCCTCGGAGGCCGTTCTCTCGCACGACGCTTCCTTTCCAATCCCTCTTCCTCCGGTGGGAGCGCTCCTCCCTCGCTCCCTCCCTCCCTCCCTCCCTCCGTCCGTCCTCCGTCCTTCCCTCCTGCCTCCTCCGCTCCGTCTCCCTCATCAGTTCCCTCTTGGTCGGCCCAGCCCCGGAGGGTAATGAATGTTCTTTTTTTTTATAGGGAGTCACAGGTTCACCCCTCCCTCCGTCAGACCCGCCCATAAATCAGACTCCCAGCATGCAACTGGCAGCCAGGGCTGACTGGAATGTCCTGTTTTTCCTCTGGTCCTCCCCTTTTCCTCTCCCTGCCTCCCTTGTACTCCCCTCCTTCCGTCTGCCATTCTTTTCCCACCCTCTGTCCGGGACCAGCGCCTCTCCCTGGCTGGGAAGTGCCACTTCAATTTGGTGGGGGGTGGGGTGGGGGGCTGTGGGGGGGTGGGGTAGCTGGCGGAGGTGTGTTTGGTGCTAATCAGCGGAGGGGGCATTTGGGTGCTGCATGTCCTCAGCGCTGGCTGGCCGTGACGTGTGTGTGTGTGTGAGTGTGTGTGTGCGTGTGTGTGTGCGTGGGTGTGTGTGTGTGTGTGTGTGTGTGTGTGTGTGTGTGTGTGTGTGAGAGATGAACACGAGGCAGGCCCCTGCTCTGGTTTCTCTCCGCGTGATGGGGGCCGTCAGAGGAGCCGACACAGAGCAGGGCCAGATAACCCAGCAGCCCAGCCCGGCGGCCCCACCGCCGGCCCGCTCGCCCGAGGTCCTCCTGCAGCCCTGGACGTGATTTGCTGCTGCCTCGCAGGGGGGAAAACAGGAGAAATGTTCCATTCTAGTAGCGTTTTTTTATTTTTATTTTTAGTTGCAGAGACAAATGTGAGAGACGCTTCAGATAACCTAGAGGTGTGTGTGTGTGGGGGGGGGGGCACCTGGGCAGCCAAGGTCAAACGGATATAGGGTGTTACTTTGTACTTGGGAGAAGAGCCCGACTGTATAATCCGTGCGCGTGTCTGTGCAGACTTGAGAATGTGCGTGTGTGTGTGTGTGTGTGTGTGTGTGTGTGTGTGAGTGTGTGTGTGTGTGTGTGAGTGTGTGTGTGTGTGTGTGAGTGTGTGAGAACCAGCGGAGTCTGTGAGGACGTGCTCTCCTTCACTCCTGTGCAGTTCTTTCACCACAAGGGCAGCGCTCCTCTCCACCCGAGGACGGCCTACACAGACAGCCCAGCCAGCCAGCTTCCTCATCCAGGCGCCTCCTCCTCCTCCTCCTCCTCCTCCTCCTCCTCCTCCTCTACGCCAGCACACACAAGGTCAGCCAAATCACACAGTAAATTCTTCCGTCAAATGCATCTGACAAAGCGGGCCTTAAACTTGAGTTATGCCTCCCATACACTGACACTGGTCATCCGTGGAATGCAGCCCCGCCGGGCTCTGCTCAACATCTGCGGGGCGGCCCACGACGGAGGGGATGAGTAAAAATTAGGAGCATTTCCTGCAATCTGCACGGAGGAGCGAAGGTCATCTTCACTGGAACACGAGCAGGATGAAGTGTAACATAAAGCAGGACGGCCATAAAAGCCCCCCCCCCTCCCCCTCCCTTCTCCAGGCTGGGCTGCACTATAACCGCCAGATGGACGGGGGGGGGACGGACGGACGACCGACAGCAAAAACAAAAGCCTCAAGGTCAACCGCGGTGATGGGGGGAGAGCAGGAGGAATGGACGCGCGGGGGTTTCAACCCCTGATCAACAGCCTAACGACCTGTCCGGCTGCTCGGCTGTCCAGTTAACCACTTCCCCCTCGTTCACGCTTCCTCAGTGGTCCCCCGCAGCCGGTCAGCCAACGGGCAGGGCCGGCGTGCTGATCACGTGACCTCCTGTCTCCGTGTCTCCGGGTCAACATCCCGTCCAGCCAGCGAAGGCAGAGCCCGCAGCGTGCTCCGCAGCAGCCAATCACAGCCCCCCGCTGCTCGGCTGCCTGCTTTTTTTATTCCACCGCACATCAATACGCAGATACGCCTCCACAGGCCAGAGAGCAAGACCAGACACACACACACACACACAGCTGGTTCTTAACTCATTAGAGGGCAACAGAGGGCAGGCCCAAGGCTGAAGAGTTAAGTCTGGGCCCGGGATGATCGATAGCCTCCCTGCCGAGCTGAACCTATGGCAGCGCGGAGAGGCCTGGACGCCGCCGATGAGGACCTGTTGATTGGCTCGACACTCACAGCACACGGCCGAGCGATAGCTGCGACAGGAAACACTCTGAAAACACACTTCAAGCTGCCCCTTCCACGCGTCGAGAAATGAGAGCCATATATTTTCCGGCCGGCCACAGGCCGAAACGGCACTGCCGGCATGTGTTTTTGGTGGGAAATGAAAACCGTATATCCGTTAAAGAGGACTTCTAACAGGGTGGATACGAGCGCACATGTTGGCTTTTCTTTCTTTTCTTTTTTTTCTTATATATTTATATACGTTTAGCTATGTTGGCCGTAAAACATGTCAGCGCCTCTGCATTAGCCCAGAGAGCGTAAAGCTGTCTGCTAGGCCTGCTCGGCGGTGGTTAGGGAAGCGGCGAGAATTAGAGAGAGAGAGAGGGGTAGGGGGGAGAGAGGGAGAGAGAAAGAGAGAGAGAGAGAGAGAGAGAGAGAGAGAGAGAGAGAGAGAGAGAGAGAGAGAGAAATTGAAAGAGAGGGAGAGAGAGAACGAGAAAGAGAGAGAGCGAGAGAGAGAGAGAGAGAAAGAGAGAGAGAGAGAGAGCGGGGGGGGGGGGGAGATAGACGCCAGCGCAAAACCGTCCTCATCCCGGTGTCTCCACGTCCCTGGGAGAGTGGGAGCTTTCAACGGGCCGTCACAACATTGGAGCCCAGGCCAAGCCTGACCCGGGTCTGGGCCCGGCAGAGAGACGGGAGCGGAGGAGAGCAAAGGAGAGCTATCAGGGCGAAGTGAGGCGGCGAGGGAGGAGACGGCCCTCTGATGTGTTTTGACACGAAAAAATAGCAAAACGTGACAGCGGCACTTAAACGAGGGGGAGTTTCAAAAGCAACCCCCTGTCCCCTTCTCTCTCTCTCTCTCTCTCTCTCTCTCTCTCTCTCTCTCTCTCTCTCTCTCTCGCTCTCTCTCTCTCTCTCTCTCTCTCTCTCTCTCTCTCTCTCTCTCTCTCTCTCTCTCTCTCTCTCTCTCTCTCTCTCACCTTTTCATCCTTCCTGTCCTGACTCCCACCCCTATCCCGTCTTCCGCTGGCTGGCCTGCTGTGTGTTTTCCACAGATATAATGTGGGGGTCGTAAAAGAGATGCGTCTCTTCGTAATATTTTGGGACGTCTTCTCGGGGATGGGCTTGACCTCTATGACGTCATATGTGTCAACGTCACGTGCATCTAAATGGCTTTCCCCTGTGATTGACAGGCCGTTATCCAGGTCGCTAGAGCATGAGCAGAGGTCACGTTGCCGAGGGCAGCTAACTGGAACCCCTCGAGACTGAGACAGTTATGTGAGAATGACAAGGCCACAGCAGGACGCTGCCAACGACACGCAGCGTGGCCTTAAAAAAACTACAACTACCAGTGCTTTCATGGCACATGGCAGCTGCCCAACAGTCCCCAAAAGGCTTTCATTAGCTTTTGATAAGGCCGTTTTGTTTGGATGTTGAAGTGAGTCTCTTTTCCTCGAAAGCCAACATGTCTGACTAAACGTATTGGTGTGCGTGTGTGTGTGTGTGTGTGTGTGTGTGTGCGTGCGTCAGAGTGTGCGTTGTACTAGCTGGGTGTCCGTCCCTCGACTGTATTTGTTCTGGGCACGGCGCTCTCCATTGTAGGGCCAGCTCCTCGCTCCTCCGATAAGAGAGCGGTTATGTCAACACGACGGCTGTGAAGGAGCGCGGGCCCTGTTGACATTCTGCAACACTGCTTATTTACTCTGACCACAGAGTTCAGCCATCAGCTGACCCCTCCTAATGACCTGGTGGTCCCACGTGACCGAGGCCGGCGCCCCCTGCCGGCCCCGGCCGGGAGTGCACCGCTTCTGAAGCGAGAAAAGAGGGTGGAGGGGGCAGGGGGGGGGGGGGGCATACGCCCCATGACTAATCCTACTGGATACGGACATCCTGTCGTGATGCTGCTGAGTCGATTAGAAGAAGAAGAAGAAGAAGAAGAAGAAGAAGAAGAAGAAGAAGAGGAGGGAAGAAGAAGAAAAAAAAAGGTTCCCACAGTCAGCGAAGCTGCAAAGGGAGAGAGAGAGAGAGAAAAAAAACCACCCAGAATGACTCTGCATATTGACTGAGCAGAGAGAACCGATCAGGGAGCTGGTGGAGCCGGGTCCATGTGTAATTAGAGGGGGAGGGAGCGGAAAGAGGAGAGGGGGGGAGGGGGGGGGGGGGGGGGGGGGGTTAATTGACTTCTTTGAGGGAGACTCTGATTCCTATCAGCCAGTCCCATAATCATGTGAGCAAGAGCTCTCATTACCCACCCACCCCCTCCCTCCACTAGGTG
>JAPMUY010005851.1:0-419663 GCA_026901105.3 Galaxias olidus
CACCTCCATTATAATGTTGTAGTCAGTTCCCTTATACTCTCCTCACAAACCATGTTTTTGCCTGATAAAAATGGGGACTGTCTTAGTTTAGGAGGATTTTCCATTTTAATATGAGCTCTCAAAGTTGTTATAGCAATTAATTTCCCTATTATTTGCATAAGTCTATACAATAAGGTCACTTTAACAAACATATAGTGTTGGGGGGTCCTATCCCCAAAGGCTTTATTAGTGAGGAAAAGACGAACATGTTATTATTGGTCACTTTGATTATTGCAAAAAAACAATAGTTTACAGGTATGGGCTTATGGTATTGTTTGTGTGTGAGTATTTCACTGTGTTTTAGGCGGGAGCAGAAGAAGAGCCTGCTAAGCTACAGTTAAGCATTTTGTTTGCCTCCCACGCCCATATAGTACAACCACACCTTTAAGACATCTGTCATCAGTACTTGTACATGTGTCTAGGAAAATGTGTGCGTAAAAGAAAGAGATAGACACAGAGAGAGAGAGAGAGAGAGGGGGGGTGGTAATTAGGTCACAGGAATGTCCCTTATTTCCCCAGCTGTCAGTGTAATTGTGGTACAATATCAACATTGGATAGACTTTTACACTCATCTCATCAAAAAAAGTATACTTCCGAAACAAGTGGCCATTCAGTCAACCTTGTAACATTTGTGTTTGTGTATGTACCACAGAGATCTGGGAAGGAGGTCCAAATAATCCAGAATGAGTTCTGAGTTTGGCCTCAGGTGAAATCAAGCACATAGTGAAGGATTGGAGCCTCGGAGGTCATCATCAAGACAACGGACCAAACCGTAAGTCCAGCTTTGATGTGGAGGTGGACAGTTTCATGGGAGACGTCTCAGCAGTTTCAATGGATTTATTCTTCTTCTTTTTTTCCTCTGTACATTGAGTTGAAAATACCTGTTGCTTAATTTTCTTTTGCTTTCATTCATCTCTGGAGCCTTGTGATGAAATGTGTGGTGATGGTCCATGCTGGGGACCCGGGAATGACACCTGCCAGATCAGTGAGTGACTTTTAAATCTATCCCACCTGAATAATAATAATAATAATAATAATAATAATAATAATAATAATAATAATAATAATAATAATAATTATAATAATAATAATAATAATTATAATAATAATAATAACAAACTGAATAATGAAGCATGTGCATTAAAAGTGTAATGTGTCGTAATATGTCATTTTTTTGTGTTATACTACTATATAGCTTGTAATGCATGCATAGGCCAGCGGCCACATTCAACTGAAATATCAGAAAGTACGAAGATATAATTTTTTTATCCTGGTTCAAACGACTGTAGATCTAATTTTGATCCTCACCCTTTCTTGTTTTCCCTTTTCTCTGTGCTTCAGTGACCAAGACCGTTTGTGCCCCTCAGTGCAATGGCCGTTGCTTTGGACGAAGCCCTAGCGACTGTTGCCACATGGAGTGTGCGGGGGGATGCACTGGACCCCTGGATATAAACTGCTTTGTGAGTTTGTCGTTTCACCCCACCTGTTGGGCGGACTGGAACACAGCATTATGTGTTGTACACAAAAAAAACTCCATGTGCACAGATTGTTGTAAAGTACTCTGAATGTCCTGTTTTTTAGGCTTGCCGGAACTTCAACAACTCAGGCTCATGTGTGCCTCAGTGTCCCCAGGCCCTGATCTACAACAAAAATACCTATAAACTGGAGCCCAACCCCAATGCCAAATACCAGTACGGCTCCATCTGTGTGGCCCAGTGCCCCCGTGAGTGCCCAGTCAGTCTTAAATACCCACCCCACAGTATATGCTGATGCATCCCACAGAGACTTGCTATGGCTTTTTGGGCCATATCACACCCAAACTGTAGGCCCATTAAATTTTTTAGCACAATTTTATTACAAATGTTTTGTTGATTCTGTCTTATTTGCCTAATAACACACCCATTCAACTGCATAAATAAATCTGCATAAAATCTCATTCTCTTACGCTGATCGACAGCTAACTTTTTGGTGGATGCGAGCTCGTGTGTAAGCAGTTGTCCCTCTGATAAGATGGAAGTGGAGAAGAAAGGCGTGAAGCGGTGTGAGCCATGCGGAGGCCTCTGCCCAAAAGGTTCTCTTTTTATCAGACCTAATCAATCCATGAATCCGTTGGCTTTGCTTAAACCCATAATTCTCCCCACCTGTCACTTTCCTGGGTCACTCTGTGCTTACTTCTCCTCGCTCCCTGTTTCAGCCTGCCATGGTACAGGAACACCTAATAGACAGACTGTTGACTCCCTGAACATTGACAGCTTCATCAACTGCACAAAGATTCAGGGAAGTCTACATTTTCTGGTAACTGGAATTGAAGGGTGAGTGAATTAAGTGAGACACATTTCTTTATTGCCTGAGCTACATTCTACTGCAACTAGATAAGGTACTTTTGTGGCATTTTATATCATATTCCTGTACTAAATTCCCAACTATTTTCTATTGTTAAGTGATCCTTATAACAATATCCCACGTCTGGACCCGGCAAAATTAAGCATATTTCAAACAGTGCGGGAGATCACAGGTGCGTGTTGTTCTTTGGTGTGTGCGCGCCTTGTAATTGGTACTCGTTTGTAGAGATGATTTGTTCACAGTTGTGCTATAATTCAACTGTGCTGTGTGTGCTGCTTGTGTTTCACGCATTACTTTCCTGTTGCAGACATTCTGAGTATCCAGTCATGGCCAGAAAGTATGTCGAATCTGTCGGTGTTCTCCAACCTGGCAACTATACAAGGAAGAACTCTTTACAGGTGACTTATCATCAGTATTGTTATGTATGTGTCTTGGTTTGCTTCTTTAAAATAACCATTATTAACCTTTTCATCGTATTGCATGTGCATTCAACATAATTGCCTTCTTCATATTTGTTTAAAGGCATTGTTGTCGATACCTGCAAACGAATGTAATTGTCATGTTTTTGTCATGCTGTCTTTTCTCACTACTCTCCCTGGTGTGTCACTGTGCCCTTTATCCTTGTCTTTCCTGTTTGCTCCATGTAGAGGAATCAGCACCAAAAGGTACAGTAGCGTGTTAACCTGCCTACCTACCTGTCTCTCTCTAACAGCACATTGCTCTTGTAACATACCAGCCCCCTAAATTCAGTAGCATAAACAGTCAGTCGTTTGTTGTATGCATATTCATGTCTAAGTCAAGGTGCTTTGTTGTGTTTAAATTGTGTCTGATGTTAGTGTACATAGTGATAGTAGATGGCATAGTATTGCATAATGTATCCACATTTTGACACATGGTTTTCTGTATTTTATACATTAAACACCACTGACATAAAATTTGCATAAATGAACATATCTTTTGGATTTTGATTTTGTCATAATTATCCATGCAAACATCAGCGGCAATAAATATTGTTCTCACCTTCTTTCCCCCAGGGGCTATTCTCTGCTGGTTATGAAAATTCCCTCCCTGACCTCTCTGGGGCTGCGCTCACTGCGCAGGATCAACGATGGGGGTGTCTACATCACAGGAAATAAAAAGCTGTGCTACCACCACACTGTCAACTGGACACTACTCTTTGGTGGAAGCTCCCGTTCTCAGCGACGGCCAAGGAACATTGACGTCAAGGAAAACCAGCCTCGGGAGCAATGCGGTGAGAGAGGGCTATTTGTCTGTGTGTGTGTGTGTGTGTGTGTGTGTGTGTGCGTGTGTGTGTTTGTGTATGTGCATGTGTGTGGGTATGTGTGTGCAGCACGCATGGGTGTTCAAGGAGGGAATGGATTTGAGGAGATACGACTCACAAAAGACAATTTATAGTAAACTTAAAGTCATGTTTTGTTTTGGTTATAAACACTTGTGTGTACGTGTTTGTGTAGAGGCAGAAGGGCACATGTGTGACCCATTGTGTTCTACTGAGGGATGCTGGGGTCCTGGGCCAGACCAGTGTCTGTCATGTAAAAACTACAAAAGAGGAGGAACCTGTGTCCCACAGTGCAAGTTTATCACAGGGTCAGTAGTCACAGTGAATCGTTCATAAGTTAACACTGTCTGCAGAGGAAGATCGAGTCTTTGATATTTTTTCATTGTATTGATTTAATTTGATCTAACTCTGTCTCTTTATCCTCAGTAAGGGGCGTGAGTTTGCCAGTCCAAAGGGTGAGTGTATGCCCTGTCATTCTGAGTGTCAGGTACAGGAGGGAAAGCCAACCTGCACTGGTCAGGTATGTTCCCGTGCACTCTGCCTGAACTTCCTCGTACAATCAATTATTTTGGTGCTGCCACCTAGTGGCAACTTGTTGATATTAACATGGTTACATTCTGCAGTAATAACACGGTATGTCACAAATCTCTCTCTTTATCTCTCTCTCTCTCTCTCTCTCTCTCTCTCACTCACTCTCTACCCTCTGACCTTCTGCAGGGAGCAGACCAATGTGTGGCATGTGCCAGTCTGAGGGATGGGCCACACTGTGTGTCCTCTTGTCCTGAGGGAGTGATGGGAGGTGAAGGGGTCATCTTTAAATACCCCAACCAACAACATAGTTGTGAGCCTTGCCACCACAACTGTACCGTGGGGTAAGGAAAGAAAACAGGGGGTCAGGAGTTGTTTGTGTGTGTGTGTGTGTGTGTGTGGGTGGGTGGGTGGGTGTGTGTGTGTCTGTGTGTCTGTGTGTGTGTATGTGTCAGTTTCATATATTTGCTCTCGGTTTAGGTGCTCCGGATCCGGCCTTGAAGACTGCCTGGAGACCTCCAGATCCTCTGCTAGGTGAGTGTGTCTTCTTTGTAAAGAAAAAAATTAAAAAAATCAAGTCCCAATATTATTTACATTAATTAATAAAGTTGGTGTTTCATCTGTACAGAACTGTTTTTTAAATTGCAAATGCTAACAGCCATCTTACCTTTTTTCCTGCTTAGCCCATTCACCACAGGGATTGTTGTGGGGGTGATAGCAATGCTGTTTGTAGGCTTCTCCATCTTTGTGTTGAGTGTTCTGTACCGCAGAGGTCTCGCCATCCGCCGCAAAAGAGCAATGAGGAGATACATGGAGAGTGGAGAGGTGAGGCACAATGGGAAGCGCTTTGGAGGACTGGCACACAGTGTATTTTCCCTCTCTTAAGAAATGGTGGGGAATGTTAACTTTTTTCTTCTTCTTATTATTATTATTATTATTATTATTATTATTATTAATCTTTTTAGAGTTTTGAGCCATTGGACAGTAGCGAGAAGGGGATCAAGGTTCATGCAAGAATCCTGAAGGTCACAGAGCTTCGTAAGAGTAAGATGCTTGGCACCGGGGTCTTTGGAGCTGTCCACAAGGTGCTCACATCAACAAACATTCCTCTTTCGATGTCCCTGTTGCGTCATCATAACGTCATTTTTACTTAAAATACTTTATTCAAATCTGAATTTAGAATTTTTTTTTATTTTGGGGGAGTAAAATCTTAGAATTCTCTATTGATTTCTTGCTTTCTCCTTATATTTTCACCTCATAGGGAATATGGATTCCTGAGGGTGACACTGTAAAACTGCCTGTAGCCATTAAGACCATACAAGATCGCACAGGAAGGCAGACCTTCTTTGAGACCACTGATGTAAGAAAAAAAATCATATCAATCTAAACATGTACATTTCCCATTAATAATCTACATGTTTATTTTTTTAAAGATGATTGTGTAAAAATTGTAAACTGTTTAGGTGGTTTGAGCGGGTGTTGTGATATTTGTCCACTCGGATTCTGGATTCATTGACCGGTCAGTTTTAATGGCAGTTCCAGTCAATAAAATCTCACCTTTCTGGTTAATTTTGTATCAACTTTAGCACATGTTATCGATGGGAAGCTTGGACCACGCTAATGTTGTCAGGCTCCTTGGCATCTGCCCCGGTGCTGGTCTGCAGCTAGTCACCCCGCTCAGTATCCAGGGGTCCTTACTGGAGCACATCAGGCACCGCAGGGACTGCCTGAACCCACAGAGGATGCTTAACTGGTGTGTGCAGATTGCAAAGGTGGGATACTGTATTTTAAGTCAGATAGAATGTTTAATTGTATCAAATGTATATTGTTCAAGTTCAACAGCCGTCTTTCCTCACTATTGAGTTATTTGTAGAATAATGCATTTGTGCCATCAGGGTATGTATTATTTGGAGGAGCACAGAATGGTCCACAGGAATCTGGCAGCCAGAAATGTGCTACTAAAGAATGACTACATGGTCCAGATCTCAGACTATGGAATTGCAGACCTACTTTACCCTGATGACAAGAAATACTTTTACAATGAGTTCAAGGTGAGCACATTCATTAAGATGTGTATCTTGAAAGATCAAAGTTTGTTCTTGAATTGAGGACTTGTTGCTGGCATTAACCATAGTATAGTTTCATTGAAATGTGTTAAGATTAAGCAATACAATATCATAATGTAAACTACTGGTATTCAGTCAAACTTTTTTTTTTGTCATGGATCAAACTACAACAATAATACAATAGCTATGAAGAGTCTAACAATTGAGAATTGCACATTCTGAATTTTCACAATTGCGTTATCTTTCTTTTTTGTCTGGCAATACAGACACCCATCAAGTGGATGGCTCTGGAAAGCATCTTGTTCCGCAGGTACACACATCAGAGTGATGTCTGGAGCTATGGTGAGTCTTGTAGGCCTATTGCATAGACCTCAAATAATCTTAAAGAAACAAAACTCCCTCAGAAATTATGTAGACCTGGTTTATAGCACTGGAGACAGCAAATACATGTCGACCTTTCAAAATTGCAGGTGTGACAATATGGGAGATGATGTCATACGGAGCGGAGCCGTACGCAACAATGCGTCCCCAAGAGGTGCCTGACCTGCTGGAGAAAGGCGAGCGTCTGTCTCAGCCCCAGATTTGCACCATAGATGTCTACATGGTCATGGTCAAGTGTAAGTTTCTAGATAAACATCTTTTCCCTCATCTTGAACTCATTCATAGTAGCAAATATAGGTTTTAATAGAAGAGGATTGGATTGGACTCTGTTGTACTTTATCCTAACTGGCCATCAAACAACATCAAACGTACTATAGACACAATTACCCATAAGCATTCGAAAATAATAATAATAATAATAATAAGAAGAATAATAATAAAGTAATATATAGTAATATGTAATTATATAATATAATAATAATTAAATAACTGAACGAGGCAGCAGAATAAATGGCACGATAGCGTTACACATTTTTCTAACATCAAAAGCATTATGTCTGTATATCAAATAATCTAGATAACTAGCTGTGTGTGGTATTCAGGATTTCATTTTTTTTTTTTTGCATTCCTTAACATTACACCTTGTTTTGCATTACAGGCTGGATGATTGATGAGAATGTTCGACCCACTTTTAAAGAACTGGCCAATGAATTTACAAGAATGGCTAGAGACCCTCCCCGCTACCTTGTGATTAAGGTTAGATTATATCAGCGTCTTCCTATAAATCCTTTGCAACAAAAGAAAATGACTTTGAAAGTGAACCTTGTAATATTGTGTTCTTGGTCATTGATGTTAATTTTTCTTATAACCTCAAGGGGGACTGCGGTCTGCCAGATTCAGGCCCAGATGAGCCTAATCAGCGGACAGCTGATCTGGATGACTTGGTTGGCGACCTAGAGAACCAGGAAGAGGAGGGGCTCAAAGGTGGCATTGCCACTTCTTCTCTATACTTATCTCAGTCCAGGAGCCTCTCTCGTCTCTCTCGATTGGACAGCCACAGGGTGGGTGCCCTGAACCATAAAGCCTTTTTGGCCTTACTGTCGCGTAAAGTCCTATTATTCACCCACATGTTTTTCTTTTCTTTAGGGGCTCAATACACAGTCTAGCCTGGCTGGATATCTTCCCATGACCCCAGGCAATGACAACCCAGGACAGGTCAGTTTTTCAGGACACTAGCTGGTGCATGGTTGTATGCGTATGTATATTTGTATGTGTGCGGATCATGTGTCTGTACACTCCACTAACATCTCAACAGCAGTTACATTGCCTAAATGTGCTGTCACTGCTTCTTTATTGCAGTTCATATGGCCTTCACGAACAAGGCTAAACTCGGCGCGGACAGTGTCGGAAAGTTCAGAGGGGCGTGGCACAGTGGTGGAGATGGAAATGAGTGAGGACTTGTCCTTGACTGGCAGCCTGCGGAGGAAGCGTCCACGGGAGGACAGTGCTTACATGTCCCAGAGGGACAGCATGTCAGGGGGGCCAGCAGAAATGGATGACGAGGATGATCAGAATGGATATGTACTTCCTGGACTTGAAGACAGCCCAGAGAGAGGTGAGATACCATTAGATGTGCAAAAAATACATCAAATAACAATCACATTTCTTATTATAACATAATCTTGTTCGCAATGTTCTAATTCAATTTCCCCCCAAAATCCTCAGACACCCTGCTCTCGAGCTCTCAAGTGAATCTGTCCCGCGACAGGATGTCTAAAGTTCCCTCATACCCGTCGGGACCCTTGGACGACCCAGACAGTGACGAATACGAGTACATGAACAAACAGGCATGCATCAAGTCTCTCTCAACAAGGCTGCAACCCGGTCATCCTAAAGATGGATCCCAGTGGCTGAAGATGAACAGGAGACCAGCATCCTTTTCACCGTCACCAGACACAGAGGGCTCAGGACATCCCAGCGTACTGTCCATGGAGAACCGTGAAAGCCAAACCAAGAATAATGACAACCAAAGTACAGCACAAAGCTCCGATGAAGTTCGAATCCGTGGCCAGGGGGACGATGAAGTTGAATATGAATACATGGACATCAGAGGTTTGGAATTTGAAGAGAATGATGCACCTACACGGGTTGCCCCTCACCCAGAGGGAACCCATGTCGACCACATGAGCTTGCAAGAAGAAGAAATAAATGACAGACAGGATGAGGAGTATGTCAAGGATAAAGACAATCAGTGTGCAAACAGACAGCCAGCGCTAAGGCAGCCTCTTCCAGGCAGGGTGGACCTAAAGACACAGGGGTGGCATGCGGGTGAAGCGTATGAGTATGAGGAAATGGATTCTTTTGCTGCCCCTGGAGCTGGGGATGCAGCAGTGGAGTATCAGAATTTGCAGGGGGAAGGGGATGGTGCAGTGGGTGGAACAGAGGCACAGCGGTCTGCGGTTAGTCCCTTTGTTAAAGTGCGAGCAGGGGTTGGAGTTGGCGAGCCTGGTGCTGATAGGTCTTTTGACAATCCAAACTATTGGCATAGCAGGATGTTCCTGAAGCCTAATGCTGTGCGCACATAAGGCAAGTGTCACAGTCAGAAGACTGAAGCTGCGTCTAGTCATCAGTTCCCTTTGAAATCCATGAAGTACAAGTGAAGGGGGGGGGGGGGCTAAAATACTGTATGGTAGCTATCACTGTTTATCTGTTGGTTTTATCTTGACTCTGGGATGTGATTTTAGATTGCATACCTCATAGCCAAAATATGTTTTTGAGAGGATGTAGGGTTGTTCTCAAGTCTTTGAATCTTTTATGTAAGTATTCACCAGTCTTTTGGTGACAATGGCTATCCCAGAGTCAAAGAATAGATTTAATATCTGTTACAGGTTTACAATGATTATCATTATACTACTAATAAGCTTTTGGTTTAAGCCAACGATAAAATTTTGTCACTGTGAGTACATAATGCACTAAAAGAAATGGCCAGATTTGTGTATTTGTAGGACTAGCCTACTAATTACTCAACACTTTAATGTACATTTTTCTAAAATCTATATATAAAGCGTTTTTTCTGCATAAAAGTTAAAAACATCTTTTAATTGCTATGATCACCTTTTTAAATAAATCAATAAAATTGTTTTTATATAATGTTTCAGTGTGCAACATTCAAACACCAGAGAAATATATCTTGTTTATATTATGAACACACTATATTTTCCCGCCTTATAGATTCATTTGTATAAAACCCTTCAAATTAAAATTAACGTTGACGCTATATGGGAATTCGGGCTCTTTTTAGTGAGCTAGATCATTTGACTCAACTCAGCAATAAGAGTCGGCTCTTTCGGCTCCCAAACGGCTCTTCATTTAGTTCTACTTCTGCCTTTTGTAATTCAGCCACCTTTAGCGATGTTTTGACCTATGATTGGTATGTGACATGCCACTTAAATTATTCAATGTAATTATACCAAAACCTAATAATGTACAGCATACCATAATTTTATACCATAATTTTACATTATGTTTTGTACAATAACATACAACGTATAAACATCAAACACTAGGCCTATTACACGTGTATTGATTGGACATTTAATTCCTATCACTATCCAAAACACAAACCATTACAAAAAATATATAACACTCAAATCAGACCGCGGTGTGCTCTATAATGAAACAAATAAATGTCAATGTGCAAAACAGCAACATTCAGCCGGAAGACTATATTAACTGTAAAACATTGTCGTTAGGGCAGATTGGCATTGAGGAAAACTACATTTAAAGGGGCTGATCCCGTTTCTTCTCTCCGTAA
Source organism: Galaxias olidus (assembly GCA_026901105.3). Classification (NCBI taxonomy): domain Eukaryota; kingdom Metazoa; phylum Chordata; class Actinopteri; order Galaxiiformes; family Galaxiidae; genus Galaxias; species Galaxias olidus. Next base: position 10,472 of record JAPMUY010005851.1, read on the forward strand.
TTATCTGCCCTGTTTTTGTGAAGATTCGTTCTGATGGGACTGATGTTGCCATAATGCGGTCTCCTGCCATCACCTTCACAAGTCGTGAGGGTGCACTAATTAAAGCACTAATTAAATAATTTTATTAGAATTCAGACATCATTTCATTAAATTGTCTATCAAATGTGAGTTAAATACAAATTTAGCCTGAAAATGTTTCATGTAATATGTGCAACTGCTAGTTTCTGTTCGTCCTGAATTTATAAAGATAAACAGCTCTCAGATGGGAGCCCGTGCACCGGCTCCTATCGTTCACTCTAAAGAGCCAGCGACTTGTTCACGAAGGACACATCACTAGAGCGAACTATTATGACGCGATTTATTCAATCTACGGAGTATCTGATGGGTCAAATCAACCAGAGCGGAACCCGATTAAGCATCGGTAGTTCAGTTGTTTTGGTTGTTGAGTCGGGATAATTTCCAAGTGTGTGTGTGAATGTGTAGCTATTCTCGAGAAAGGGTTGTGAAGTTTTGTGAAAGATGTCAGACGATGAACCAGAACAGACCATTGCTGAGGACCTGGTTGTCACCAAGTACAAAATGGGAGGTGAAATAGCAAACCGTAAGTTTGGTCAATGTAACTTGTGTTTATGTATTGACCGTAGTGATGTGCCGTACATGGTAAATTGACTAATGTATATTAGATAACATGCTTTGTCACAACCTCCATGTATTTTCATTTATAACATACACTTGCATTTTCTTGTAACGCTAGCTAGACAAAGTCATAAGTATTGGACGCGATTGGATGCAACGACATAACATTAGACTAGAGATACGTACAGCGTTTGTAACTAAGGGCAACGTTATGGTGGGAATGTTTTATTAGGTTAACTGAGAAACTGCCGGCTTTCTAATCATGATGTTGCCCTGCCAGCCAATGTATTACTACTACGAAGTAGTAACTAAGAGTAATCGGACGTCCCCGGCAGTAGACCTAGTTGCAGCCTCATTGTGATTTTCTTTTTTCTTTCTTTTTTGAAAAATGCTCAAATTAGGTGGCTGTGTCGGAATGGGCTGTTTTGTAATTGTATATTTCCAAATTTTGCTGAAACTGGACATGTCGTTTTTGTGACGTTTATTATGTTCTAGAAAGGCTGTCTTCAAGGGTCTTTCAAAGACCAAATAACTTTGCAATTAAAAATAGGAACTGAGCTGGATAGCAACTGATCTTGTTTTATATAATTTCAGCACATTTTGTGAAACTGAAAACATTTATCAAATGTATGAAATTACATACATTAGTAAAAATTCTACTTTGATTTCTTTAAAAAAAAAGTTTTTAAATAAATGTATCTGCTACAGTTCTAAGTGAGAACAGTTATAGCTGCATTATGTAACTCTGGCAATCCACATTAATATCCTCCTTTTTTTTGGTCCAATCTACCTGGGGAATGTAAAACATTAAGCTATATTAAAAATAACTTGCTTTACCATAGCTTTTTTCAAAATACACAAGATACGATGTTATAATATCCATTATGCCATACTCCAAGATGAGCAATTAATTCGAATTAGAATGGATTTGGGTTGAGAGCAGATATGTCATTGGGATTTTCAAGTGGGCACCCTCCATCCTGGATGTTTCGTTAATATGAGCCCACGACACCTCCAGAAGGCTTAACGGTGAGCAATGATGTCTCAGAGCCACCTATAGCCGCTGTCGACACTGCCAGATAATCAAAAAGAAGAAATACCCTACACACACCTCCAACTGCTGGTTTGAAACATGGAACGCTCAGACAGTCGAAAGATGAATCTTACAATGTAAACCTATCTCAATGACTTATATAAATACCCTACCTACTTCCACCTGCTGACTTGAAACGTGGACCGCTCAGACAGTTGGGATATTACTCTTACAATGTAACCCAAACTTCATGATTTATGAAAATACCTTATACAAATACCATATACCCACTTCCAACTGCTGGCTTGAAACATGGAACGCTCAGATCTTTGAAAGATTCAATTTAAAATGTAACCCTAAAATCAGTATATGAAAACTTGGGCCCCGTTATGCCTATTCCATGTGTTAATACATTTTATGGTGTGAACCTAACTTCATGACTTATGACTCCCCTCTCCTACATGATTATATAAGCACCTTTAAACTTACCTTCATAGCTTAGTCCTGAGAAGCAACAACTTTCTTTGGTGTTTCAACATGATGTTTTTTACTTTTGCGCACATATTGGATTCTTCCTTTTTAGCCACAGCCACTGGCTACTTCTTTCTGCTATATCTGATGAAGCTTTTATGATTTGGCGCAATTTTTTGCTGCAGATCCCCAATTCCTTAAGTAGTTTGGTTGTTGATATTGCCACAAATCCACAGCATCCAACTTCCACAGGACACACCTTTGTTTTCCAGCCATGCAGTTCTGCCTCTGCTACTCATTTGCTATAGTGTAGTTTCTTTCTTTCGTATGCCTTGTATATCGCTTCTTCCCACGGGACAGTTAGCTCTGCAAAGTAAACAGTTTGCTGTGTGTTGGACGAGAGTAATAAGTCTGGTCTTAAGTTGGTTGTTGCGATCTCTAATAGGGCTGTGTATTGGCAACAAATCTTGCAATACGATACGTATCACGATACAGGGGTTACAATTTAATATATTGCGATAGATTGCAATACTGTAAGCAAGGCGATATATTGCGATTTTCTTTTTACTGTTATAGGATAAAGAACAGTTATTATGACGGGGAAAAAAACTGAGAGATCTGCATTGGTATTTTCCGGTAACATCCAACATAATTTTGTGCAATCTGAGCAAAAGAATTAACAATTTCCTACAACAAGACAAAAAAAAAAAATCGACACTTGGTTTTTCAGAATCGAAACACCATTGCTAAACATAATATCGCGATATTCAAGTGAATACATTTTTTCTTACACCCCTAATCTCTAATGAGACTCTCAGTTGTTGGCCGACAACTGCTAGCATTTTCCAATTCCGTCCTCGCCTCAGCTGCCCGGCTCCTTGTTTTTGCCTAAATAACGTTCTTCCCTGAACTCCCTCCTTGACAACGCGAATGTGGTTCTTACAGTGTAACAACATTTTAAAACAATAAATAGGTTGACATATTATAAAAACATTGTTAATTAACATAGCAATGAGGTTTTGTCAATGATCTTTTACCATCTTCTAGAAACTCTTCGTGTGCTGATGGATGCAGCTAAGGCTGGGGTGTCTGTGCTCAGCCTTTGTGAAATAGGGGATGCATACATCATGACTGAGACAGGGAAGGTGTTCAAGAAGCACAAAGAAATTAAGAAAGGTGAGGGGCAATTCCTGGGCTGGGAATTTGATAAAGGTAACAGGTTTGGACCATGGCAATGCGCATGATAAAAGGAAAATATACGTTTAATTTGGCAAAAATCTGGGGAAAGCCGTCTTTGAATTTTTTTGTCAGATCAGCCATAACCTAGTTAAAAAAATTAACAAACTTTCCTACAATAAACAAACAAACTAATACCTTAAATTAGTCAATTTGGTCTAATTCAAACGTGCTTCCCACTTGCACATGAAAACTCGCAGATAATTTCCATATGTATATTTTGTGGTTCTGTCTTCCCTCTTCCAGGCATTGCCTTCCCCACCAGTGTCTCAGTCAATAACTGTGTTTGCCATTTCTCTCCCCTGAAGAGTGATCCAGACTACACACTTAAAGATGGGGATCTGGTAAAAATGTAGGCACCTCCATTCACAGTAGTATTTCCGTGGCAGTATTTCCTGTCTTGTACCAAACAATAAGTAAAGTTTCTTATTTTTACGAAACAGCTTTTTCTCAATCTTTGCTAGAGTCATTACTGTAAGGAATAAGTGCTGACTTGCCAGCCATGCAATATCATTTTCACTTTATATAGGCCATACACATTTGAATATGCCTACTAGCCTCTTTCTCTTACTTGTTGGAGTTCCACTTTTTCCTCATGTGTTTTATTTTTCATTTTTTATTGGTCTTGTGAAGTTTTTATTGTTAAATGAGCAATCGATTGTTCTTACGGTCGGTTTAATTTAAGGTGACATAACAAACTGCTGTTGCGGATCGAATGATTTTTGTATATGTGACTAGACTATAAAAGAGGAAGTACCAATACCAGTATTTTGCCACCCGACTATAACAGATACATGACAGTTTTTCCAGAGACTATAAATCAGTACATAAACAGAATTTTGTGTTAGTGTTAAGTGTTGTATAGTTGGTATTCCATCCTTTGCTACTTTACAGAATTGTGATGGATCTTAAGCACACAATGTTGTCAGCAGGTTGTTTTGAGGAAGGAATATAATTCATGATTTATGACATTTGCCATCCCTTCTGTCTTTTCCCTTTTGTTTTCTTCCCGTAGCGATCTTGGTGTCCATGTTGATGGATTCATCGCAAATGTTGCTCACAGTTTTGTTGTCGGAGCAACTAAGGTAAAAAAAAATTATTTTTTTTACCTTTATGTCCTTGTTCTTCAGCCTTTGGGCTGTGTTTTTTTTTTTAAGCAGCCTTTTTTTTTCTTTATCCATTACCTTCTCCAGGAAACTCCAGTTACAGGCCGAAGAGCTGATGTCATCAAAGCAGCTTACCTTTGTTCAGAAGCTGCTTTGCGCCTTGTTAAACCTGGTAACCAGGTAACTTCCCTCTTTCTCCTATTCCCATTAAAAGACAAACCATCTTCAAATATTTTTTCAAGCAATACTAGAAACGTATTTTAACCATATATATATATATATATATATATATATATATATATATATATATATATATATATATATATATATATATATATATATATATATAATTATAAGGATAATTGTCTTGCCCTGAAGAGTAGTAGTTTTCCCTTGTACAATACAAACCAATGTTGTTTCATTTATTTTAAAGCCACCACAGGCAACTTTTTTGTATTAACATATTATCAATACCTTTCTAGTTTGCACATTGTAATGTCTATGGGAGAATGAAAAAATCGGCGTTCAGATCAGTCCTCTTGAAGTTTCAATATTCAATATAAAAGTTGTCTGCCGCCGGGCGTGATCTCCTGCGAAACTGTGACGATGTTATTTACGGCACAAAGAAGTGTGTCACTATATCAGGAAGAGATGCACATATGCAGTGACCACGAGCATTCTGCATGTCTTCTTTGCGACAGTTAGGGAAAATATTTACAGCAAACAAACTGTTGAGGCAGCCAAAAACACCTCTTGTAGGAAACTACCTACAACTACTTTAAGTTAGAAATGTCTCAGTTGTATATCTAACCTTGTCAACCCTATGAAAATGTATTTAGAGCAATGGTTGTCTTACTTTTTCTTCACCAGAACACTCAATTGACAGAAGCCTGGAACAAAATTGCACAGTCATTCAAATGTACAGCCATAGAAGGTAAGTGCAGTGGTGTTGATGGGGTGTGTTTCTTGAACGCGTCAAAAGAAAAACGGACAAAACAAGAGTGCAGCAATAAAAGATCAGGCACATCTCTGGCAATCTTACTTAGACATTTTGACTTCACTTAGAAGGTTTGATGAACTTCTGCTATTAGGCCGCCCAATGATCCACAATCTCCTTAAACTTTTGAGTTTTGCCCAGAATCACATAAGAAATTATATACTCTTATAATTTCTTTATTGACTATTTTAACCCTTCTTGCCTTGTTGCCCTGAAGGGATGCTTTCTCATCAGCTTAAACAGCATGTAATTGATGGAGAAAAGACCATTATTCAGAACCCCTCAGAGGAACAAAGGTACAGCCATTCAGGCCATTACATTTTGGTGCCAGGGCTTTTTATCTCAGCATTCTTTCAAAGCCTGCGACTTCATCAATATGAAGTTTTTCAGGTTTGTAACACTAAAATGTTGCGTATGTGGGGAATATTCTTTTATTGGCTGCTGTTGATGCTCATTGGCAGGAGGGAACAAGAGAAGGAAGAGTTTGAGGTGCATGAAGTGTATGCTGTGGATGTGCTGATCAGCACTGGGGACGGGAAAGTTAGTTTGGGCTTTTTCGTCATTCTCTTTACACAACCGTCCTGTTCAGATGATTGAAAAACAATTTTGGAGTGATCAATATATGACTAATCTTCTCTGCTCTGCCAAGGGTAAGGATGGAGTTCAGAGGACCACCATTTATAAAAGAGACCCTAGTCAACATTATGGACTGAAGATGAAGACCTCGAGAAAGTTCTTTACTGAAGTGGAGCGACGGTTTGATGCCATGGCCTTCAATCTTAGGTATGACATCTTGGGTATAAAAACGCTAGTTTCCAATTTATCAGTAAGGCTAGCATTGAAATTATTATAGCATCCAGACAAACTGACAAATATTTAAAAGATTATAATATATTTAATATTTTAAACAATAGTCCTCTTTAATTGTTCTTACGGTCGGTTTAATTTAAGGTGACATAACAAACTGCTGTTGCGGATCGAATGATTTTTGTATTTGTGACTATAAAAGAGGAAGTACCAATACCAGTATTTTGCAAGCCGACTATAACAGATACATGACAGTTTTTCCAGAGACTATAAATCAGTACATAAACAGAATTTTTTGTTAGTGTTAAGTGTTGTATAGTTGGCATTCCGTCCTTTGCTACTTTACAGAATTGTGATGGATCTTAAGCACACAATGTTGTCAGCAGGTTGTTTATTCAACAAAGTTTTTTCAGGACATAATTGGTATCCCTTTTTTTCCTTAGGGCTTTTGAGGATGAGTCAAAAGCCCGTCTTGGGATTGTGGAGTGTGTCAAACATGAGCTACTCCAACCTTTTTGTGTTCTCAGTGAGAAAGAGGGTCAGTCTTTGTTGTTGTTGGGTTTGTCTTTTTATCAGCTCCCTACCCCTTCAGTATTCCATCTAATGAGGTATGTTTCTCTGGTTGCTCTTCTCTTTATCTCACTTTATTTTCTTTGTTTCTGTCTCTTAGGAGAGTTTGTGGCCCAGTTTAAGTTTACAGTGCTGCTAATGGCCAATGGCCCCCATAGAATCACAAAGGATCAATTTGAGCCTGAGATCTACAAGTCAGAGTATGAGGTGCAGGATGCAGAACTGAGGGTGAGTTCTACTTCACACTTAGCTCTGACTAATGGCTATCCTTTGCAAACAGTGTGCCCAACAGTGGAAATAACAAGACGCTCCTTTTGAAAAAATTATATATATATTTCTAGACTTTACTACAGAGCTCAGCAAGCCGCAAAACACAGAAGAAAAAGAAAAAGAAGGTAGGCCTGTATCCAGAGAATTAAAAAATAAAATAAAAGAACTGTGCTCAATATCACTCATTGTCAATACTACTCTTAGGCTTCCAAGACTGTAGATAATACTACTGAACCAGCAACTGAGAACACCAAGGTGGCATAGAAGAATTTCCCTTTCCCCAAATGGGATGGAGCAAAGAACCAATCTTCCTTTCAATGGTTGCCGCCATAGCCCAATAAACATCTTTCTAATGTTGAAGCTGAATTAATCTAGTCTTATTTCATAATGAACTTGTGGCAATTACACATATACAGCCTACTGAAACTTCTGCAAGTTGCATTATAATTTAAAGGGGCCCTATTATGCTAATTTTCAGGTTTGTACCTTTACTTAGGAGTACTACTAAGTTACGGAAGAAAACGCCGGACTACGAACAAGGAGTTTCTGGCAGTTCAGGAGCAGTGATTTCTGTGAGAGAGTAGCTCCTTTTGGCGTTGACTATTGGCTTTGTAACTTTTCAGACCTCTTACATGCACAAAAAAATATACAACATACTAAAGGAAAGGGAAACGGCCAAAAAGCATAATAGGTCCCCTCTAAGTCAATCACTGTTGTAATCACATTTTCTACCCATTGATATTTGCACTAGAAATGTAAAAGTAAACTATTTGAATATTGGATCAAAAACCCTTTGTATAGTTGTGTTTCTACAATGTAATTTATGTGATCCAAGATTTATAAAAAATATAATAAAAAATTTAGAGATTAAATTCGTTTGGACTTTTTATTATCCTTGTTCCTACATGAATTTGTCTTAAATAATAACAATTATTGATTTCATTTGAGATAGCGCTTTTCTAGACACCCAATCCAGCATGTGCATTACCCAAGTTAGAGTATCGACAAGTTATTTGCTGCAAAACAGTTTCCAAAGATAATTCCAGTACATTTTGACTTATTGATGCAGTTTCTCTATCCTTCCAAAGCATGTTTTAGTGCCAGCAATACAAAAATAATTCAAATATTAGATACAGAATTCATGGCTGATTATTTACTCAAAATACAGTCAGAATACAATAAATATGAAATCACTATACATAACATTTATACGTCATATACTTTTTTTTTTACAATACTCAGCAACTAATTTAGTCAATGAATATTACAACCAATCTTTTAATTGAGTAATTACCCGAACGGCATTACCTAAATTGTCAATAAAGTATTATCAACAAATCTAAAACTTAAGAAAGGAAAGAAAAGTAAATGTCTTATAAGTTTGACTTATTAGACGTATTATACGACACAGACACGTTCAACAGAAGCATTCAATGCATGGGGGGAAAATAAATACCATATACCAATACCATGAATGAAAAAAAATAAAGTAGCTTGTTAGATTTTACTCACAAGCAACCACATTTTCTTAAAACATGCCCAAAAAAAACGCAACTCGCTGACTTGGCAACTTTGTTGTTTTAAAATAAATTAGCCAGAGCACACGGCGATTTAATATGACGCCATATTTTGTATAAATACCGCCCTATTCCGTCGTCACGTCCTCTTTCAGTTGGTCTCCTAGCTTTGAGGTAAGAAAGAAATGTAATGGCGAACTGAATCCGACTTAATCTGGAAATGTTCAAAACCATCTGGACTAAACACTAATTTTGTAATCTTTAATTTGCAGACACCTCTCCACAAAATGAGGGCCAAGGTGAGTTGATATTATTTAAGAACGTTTTTAATGGATGCATCTTTCTTCCTGTTTCTGAAGTCAAACAATGCAGACGAGCTAGCTTGCGCCTAATGGTAAAATATGTCCGGTGTTTATTTCGCCACCCCCCCTCCCTAAATAAATCGGTGTACAGTACTAATACGTGTGGGTACGCTTATTGATTTGTTTTCTAAATTTGAGTCACGAACATAATCTGTTTACGATCGTTTGCTAATGTTAAATGTTCGGGGGGGGGGTGGGGTCCATGATGGCGCATGTAGATGAAATGCCGCACGGCGTCCTCGCAGGTATCTCGTGGCGAGAGGTCTTCTGTAATATTTCTTGATGAATATCGGACTACCAAGTAGGGTAAAATGTGGAATATAAGCGTCACAGCCATGTCAAACAATTGTTTTATTGTAGACTTATTAGTGGTTTTGCTGATCGTAAGGTAACATTAATTGAAACACCGTGATTTTATCTGACGGTTAAAAACCATTAATCAGCTTTCATTTGTTGTGGACTGGAGCTTATTGTGAATGGCATTAAAGTTTAATCTCTTTATCGAACCTTAATGTGATTGCCTTTAATGGTTTGTTTCTTTTTGCAGTGGAGGAAGAAGCGCATGCGCAGGTAATGATCAATTACCGTGTGATTTACAATTGTATCTGGATTATCCATCCTGGGGCAGCGATTGGCACATTTAAACATGCATTTGGCTAAAGCATAATTTGAGTGCAATTTGAATTCTAATCCTTCAAAGTATTTGCGAGTTAATAGCCATCGCCCAACCAAGTTTTACTATTTCTATGTGCTATGAAAATGGCATCCAATTGCACCTGCGATCAAAGCATAGTACTTTGCAAGGTAATTGGATACACTAAATGTTTTAAAGGTCAAACGTTATTTCCATATCAATGTTGTGTACGTACAGTTGATGTAAGTGGCATAGCATTGCAGCAATGGCGGTAGTACCAGCTATCATGGCTCGGTCAAAAACGAACAGAATGCAGTTGGCCTTATTGTGAGGCTGCTTACCTGAGTCAAAAACGGTTTCTCCTTGCGATGCCTTAATTTCTACATGCAAGACATAGATAATGCAATGTAGAATAATTCCAGAGCAGTTAATTACAAGGTATATTGTCACTATAGCCAGGACTGTGCTGAAATCTACCTTTGTATATGCAATCATAACGTTTGTCGATCATCTCGCACTAGTGATAATGGGACCGTTTTCCCCAGTAGTTAAACTATCGCTTAAACTTTGTCTGACTTCAAACTAGGAAGTCTTGAATTGGGGTCATTAGTGTGATGTTCAATTATTGCTCCCAAAATACGGGCCACAATCTGAATCCCTAGCAGTTTACTGTTACTGCCAGAACCCCACTTTCTTTCCTTTGTAAATACCACATTCACATGAGCTATACTCGGGAGGAGGAATAAATAAGGTTGAGACATTCTACTGGTGTTGCTTTAATCGTCTTAAATATGTAATTTCTTCTGTACAGACTGAAGCGTAAAAGGAGGAAGATGAGGCAGAGGTCAAAGTAGACTGACCCCCCCCCTTTCCTGGCAGACTATCCCTGTTCCCTCCAAGCCACTTCTGGTCGAAGTCTCTGGTTCTGATGCACCCACATGACGTGCCAGAAGCTGACTGTTGTCTGCCATCCTTATTGTGATGAGAGTTGAACCTGGTTTACGTTCTTTCAATGGAGGCTGGCTGCAGCTAGGAGGGGCAAGGAAGACCTGATCATCAATTGAAGTTGTGTGGACAGATGCTGATTTATTGACCATAATAAATTTTGGTTACACTACATTGCTTTTTGTCTGATCCTTCAAATAATCATGTCTATAATGCTGACAGTGTAGAAGTGCTATTTATATATTAAACCACCAACACCACACACCATGATTTAGAAAACGTAGACGAAATAGGATTGACAAAGTGGAAGCAGGCGTTAGTCATGACTAGCATACAGCGATAGGAATGACTGCATGCTAAATTGTAGGCCTTTAAACTGCCCAGAAATGCGTTAATCATAATTAACAGTAGGCGGCACACTTGTATTGAAACGAAGTAACAAGGTAGAAGTTAACCAACTCAAAAGGTTAATGTAAGAGGATTGAATTTATATTTAAATCTGGTGCAATTGAAGTTACCCAGACATGATGACCCGAGGTGTGTACAAGAAAGTGTCCAGCTGGGGGCAACGGCGAGTTTTTTTATGTTGGATTAAGACACCGAAGAAACATTCAATGTTATCACTACACAACAGCAGGATATGGCTGACGAGAGGGGTGGAGGCGACAACAACGACAACATGGGCAATCAATTGCAGCTTTTACCTGGTACTCGTAGTACGTCTTAACCTGGAGAAATTAAATTGTTGTTAGAAGACCATTAGTTCACCGAGCGCAGCCATCAGAATGCTCATTAAACTAAAGAGACCACTCTAAATCGAAATCAACCTGACTACTGTTGCACTGGCACCAACCAAATCATAGTAACTTTAGTTAGCTAGCAATGTACGTTTTTGCGTTGACAGTGGTGTTGCCATAGGGAAAAATATGACCATATTGCTACTCAATCGTTTGCTTCTCAAATGTGGTTGTCGAGTTAGCAAGCTAACGCTACGTAGTAAGTGCAGACTAGCTTACTTGTAACCGTATTACTTTTTTTTCTATAGAAAACGAAGAAGACGACGACGAAATTGACAATGAAGACCGGGACAGTGAGGATGCAGAAAAGCCTACCATCATTAACTTCGACCCCAGTCTTCCCACGTCACATTCTGTGGGTGATGACAATTAATCTCTCTTCCTGGCTTTATTCTAGTTACAAAAGTACACATCACTGGCATCATTGGATAATGTCATGGTATTAAGTAGTTTAAAATAATACACCATGATTTCACTCTTAACTACCCTATTGTCAATTATGCATCAGTCAAGGTGCAACAACAGAAATAGATGTATTCTGTCATTGTGCAGATTGAAATGTTGTTCTTACACTGTGGGTCACTCTGCAGTACCTAGGTGCAGACATGGAGGAATTTCACGGACGCACAGTCCATGATGATGACAGCTGTCAGACCATCCCAGTGCTGCCACACACTGCAGTAATGCTTGTGCCAGGCCAGACACTACCTCTGCAGCTCTTCAGACCACAGGAGGTCAGCATGATGCGGAGCATCATCCAAAGAGATCGCACTTTTGCTGTGCTGGCACACAGGTGAAATATCTATGCCAAGATGCAGACATGTCTGTCACAAGTTTACTTTATATAATGTGGTCCATTGCTCTTGAGCATGCAAAGTTCAGAACATATCACTGTTACTAACCACCTCTACCTCAAAAGAGTTCCATTAGCAAGGTTCTCCCATGTTTAGATGTCTATTACCTTTTTTCTAGCTATGAAAAAATTTGCTAAATTTAAAATGCATTTCTACCTTTTCTGTCAGTGACGCAGATGAGCCGGAAGCAGAGTTTGGGACAACTGCGGAAATCTATGCATATCGAGAGGAGCAGGAGTACGGCATTGAGACAGTGAAAGTGAAAGCTGTCGGCAGGCAGAGATTCAAGGTCCATGAGATCAGAACGCAGGCAGATGGGTATGTAGATTTAGAGTTAATTAACTAGGCCCACATATCACACAGAGAACCAGCACATGTCAGCAACTTGGCAAATTATCCTCATGAAATGTTTTTGCTGTTCCTTGATGTGATACCAGAGTGAACCTGTAGAGGGAGTCCTCACAACGTTTTCCAAATCTTTGTTTGAAAAGTGGTATACAGTGTATAGTTCAAAGGAGAGTATAATTCTTGTATTTGTACAAATAGATTGTGTGCCACGATAATAATTTTTTTTAACCAACATCATCAGGTTTATTTTGTATAGTAGATAGTCATATTTTCAATTATCAATATTTTCTTTGACATCATTAAGAGTTTCATGAAGCTGTGCTGCCAAAGCTGATCAAGTTCTTAACATGGACCTTGGAATGGAAGGTCTTAGTCATTATGATCCTCTGATGCACTTCACTAGTAAGGTGTGTTATCAGTGCTGTCCTAGTGTCTCTCCTGTCAGGGACGTAATGGTATCAATAGGCAATCATAGGGTGGAAATGACTTCCATCTGACCATCCGTCAAGGGAATGGAACAGAATTTGGGTTATGCAACATTAAGTTTACTGTAAGTAAGCTTTTGGTAAAGATTTGGGTGTGAAAATTCGGTCTTAATTGATTCTGCACTAAATGTACAGACCTTCATTAAGGTGTGGAAGAGCCCAGCATACTCAAATGTATTCTGAACAAATATCCCGTTAAGTTCCCCATAGCCACCCGACCATGCTATACAGTCCAGATACCAATTCACTTACCCTCTCTCTCTTCTAAACTCTCTCTCTCGCTCTCTCTCTCTGTCTCTTTTCTCCCTTATTTCTCTCCCCCCCCCCCCCCCCCCCCCCCCCCCCTCTCTCTCATATTGTTTTCTATCTTATAGGATCAGACAGGCCAAGGTGCAGATCCTTCCAGAATGTATCCTCCCAGACCCCCTTCTGGCCGTGCAGCTAACGCCCGTGTCCCGGCTCCAAATGTATCCCTCCCTCAGACCCCCAGCCCAGAGCTGTAAGCAAGCCCAGCGTTGGTGGGACACTTATCGCAAGGTAGTGTATATTGGCCCCCAGACTTTAAAAACCTTATTTAGAAAGGCAGAAATAATTTAGAAATTATAAGAAAAGCAAACATTTCCTTCAGGTCTTGGTCTGGGAGAAGGTAACCTCCCAGAATCTTATCATTTTGAATTTGTTACTATTTCATCATATTTCTTTTGTTATGTTTTTCCTGTCTGCTCCACTGATTAGTTTATTTAATGCCAGTGTTATGTCCCCCCAGACACTTTTGTGTTTTATTTTATTTATGAGTCTCATTTATTTTATCCAAGGCTAGTTAAGGATGATACAAATTATATTTTTCACAATGATTGCAGATTTAGCCTCAAATCATATATGAAATGGAAAGGAAGCATAATGCAATAATTACGCGTAAATCGGCAGGTGTTAAAAATAGTTCACAATGTGCTTTCACGGCAGCCTTTTCATAAACTCTGGAAGTCCCATTAAAAAAGGCAACGCTCAGTCTGAACCTTGGGGCCATAACAGTGTACTGGATCAGTCTGGTGCTAAGGGAGCCAAAGCGGCCTTACTCTGAGTCCGTCCTCTGGCTTCATCATCAAACGGTAGCATTGACTAACCAGATTTCCTTTGTGGCTGTCCTCACTTTGCTTCCGTTTAATGTCTCCCCAGATGGCCACCTTTTGGGCAAGTCTCTGTGTACCAGGCTCAGGCTTAGTAATGTAATATAGTAATACTAATAATTATAATAATTATAATAATAATAATTATTCATTGGATTTAGTTTTTAGCACTTTTCTTGGGACTCAAAGCGCTTTGCAAATTGGTTGCCAATTAGGTATACACAACGAAAGGATGGACAGGCAGACGCGGGCAGACGCAGGCAGACAGACAGACAGACATCACCCACAACAGTCAGTATGTTAAATATGTTAAAGGTGCAACAGGCGCTCGGTCTATAAACCCCCGAAAGGGAATCCCAGTGTTTTCTCCCGAGGTCTGACGTGAGATATGAGATGTCGCTATAGGACAGCAGCTGTTTCATAAATATAGTTTTTTCTCAAAGGAGCTCTGTAATTGGCAATTTACAACTGTGCTTTCCCTGAATGTTGAAATCATGTACTGTGCTAGCCGCAGCGTCCATTCCAAGGGGTGCCGTGCTCTTACCTCACCCTCTTATTAGCATTTTGATTGCTTTCATTTTTGAAAATCAGGCGAGTGTGAACCAGAATGACAGGTTGTAGTGACTGGAACTGACAAAGGTGGGCAGTTATCTAATAGTGGATTTGTAGGATTTTGGGATTTGCAGTGATTCCATTAGGACAGCAGGCTGGGGAAACATTTGCAACAGTGGGAAAAGCTTGCTTGTTTGTGTCATTCTTTGCTCTCTCCCCAGAGGAAGTTTTACTGCGCCAACATGACATCATGGCCTCCCTGGGTATATGCACTCTATGATGCGGTGAGCACCGATTTCTACATGCAGTGGGGTTATATTACCCCTTTACAACAATGCCTTGCTGGCTCTTTGTATCCTAGAAACATCCTTGTTTTGCCCTTTGTGTTTCTACATGGAACCTTATTTTTCCCAAAATTGAGTTGAGCACAGAACAATATCCTGAAATCTAAATGTCATAGGAAGCGCTGTTGTTTGACGTCGCGTTCTCTCGCCGCTGTTTCATCTCTGCAGGAGACGCTTATGAGCCGAGTAAAGAGGCAGCTTCATGAGTGGGATGAGAACCTGAAGGATGACTCGCTGCCTACGAACGTTATAGGTGAACATCCTGTGCTGCTGTTTCCATTCGCATGTCTAAAGTTCTAACCCTGACACACGCAAACCACACACACACACACACACACACACACACACACACACACACACACACACACACTGACGCGCCTCGTTTGTTTTTTTCCCACCCCCCCTTCCGCTCCTGTGTCCTTCCTCTCCCTCCCTGGCCTGCTCTGTGTCAGACTTCTCTTACCGAGTGGCAGCCTGCCTGCCCATCGACGACGCTTTGCGGCTCCAGCTGCTGAAGATTGGCAGTGCCATCCAGAGGCTGCGCTGTGAGCTGGACATCATGGACCGGGTAGGCTGGAGGACACGCTGTCCACCCTCCGTCTGGGCCAGTTTACTCTGGTCTGGACCCCTCTTATCTCCCGTTATCTCGATACTCCAGTGGGGCGTAGTCCAAAGCAGGCCCCGCCGTAATGTCCTAGGGTATATTTAGCAGTTGCCTATATACAGAGATGATGGCTGGCCAATTTGAGGGGGGAGATTTTGTCTGAGCAAGCGATCCTCCCCAGGCGAGGGCCCTCTGACATTGTTGAGGCACCGATCCCTTCCCCGTCCCCCTCCCAACCAACATCAGACAAGCACCGATGGCCTCCCTGTTCTCCGTCTAGCAAGGCTACCGTTCAAAATCCATCCGCTCCAACGTCGACATAACAAGGAGCTCTGCTATTTGTCTGCCCGGTTTGTTCCACCGTGTACTCTGGGTTTGGGGAGGGAACACATTAGCACTTCCAGGCGTAAACACACGTCCCCCTCCAGTGACATTACTGTCGGCGAGCACAGCCAGTTATGTATGGCACCGACCGACGTTACAAGTCTGGCGCTGGTGCACATGAGCTCTGATTTACCTCATCCCCACGAGAATTACACGGAGAGAGGCGCAGAGTGCATGCAATTAGCGTGATTGAAGAAGATTACATGAGGCACCTATCGAAAAGAACATCCTCGTGTTTCACCAGAGACGGTTCACACATCAAATTAGCCCCTATGGCGCTGTTGTCGCGTTCTCCAAACCGACGCCGGCTTATTTATAGGGGTGTTACCGGATTCCCTCTTTGTGTGTTCATGCTTGCGAGGGGCCGTACCATCTGATTGGACGTAATGAGCCTGCTGTTCTGAATGCCCGGCCTTTCTGGTCGGGCCCATTAGCCTGTATCTTTACATAACCCGATTCTCTCATTCTATATGGTTATCCCTCGCATAATTGCCATAGTTTCCTGTTCTGCGACACGAGTGGGAACATGCTGAGTAAATGACGGCGCTCAAGGTGCTAATACATCCTTTCTCCTCCCCTCTCCCAGTGCACCTCCCTGTGTTGTAAGCAGTGCCAAGACACGGAGATCACCGCCAAGAATGAAATCTTCAGGTGAGACGGGAGGTCGATGGCTACTATTGTTATTCCCTGCCACTACGCAGCGGGTGGGCTTTGTCCTGGAATGTTAGCCTGTTGACGGGGATCCACTTTTAGCCTCTATCGATTTCCATCTTATTGTGGATTCTGTCCCATTAGTCCCTCTGTGGAGGAGGAGGAGGAGGAGGGCGCGGTCCATTGATATGTGCATGTGGGGACAACGTTGTTGGAGTACAAATGAGCCCTGTGCTCTCGGCTGGGGGCTGTTTAATGGGGAGGATTAATTGCCTGACCTTTTGTTAGATGTGGGATATGTCGGTGGCCTTTGGTTTACATCCCCGGGGCTCATACAGTCCGGGGCAGTGGGGTGTTCCACAAACATTTAAACACACACTTACTGAGACACGCATACTGATACAGAACTCACAACCTCCAGCAACCTGTGACGTTTGTTTATTCGTTGAAGAAACACTATCACTCTCGTTGTTAAGACAAAGTTTGGGCGTACTACTTCAGAAGGTCAACCTTGTTGAATGGCAAAATAACCTTAGTATCAAATAAATAACTATAAACAAAAAAATTTCTTCACATAAATGTTAAAGGCTTTGCAGGAAGGCACTTTTAGACATTGATAATGGACCCGCTGTCTTGTGCTGATTTGATCAAGGCCTGATTTGATTAATTTGACTAATTTGCATAAAATATTCTCTTTCTAACGCCTGCTCCTCCAATGCATAAATGTGATCGTCTGGCTGTACTTAAGGTCTACAGGTCTTGCACCAATAGAGAGCTTTGTACTGAGGCACTGATCTCCACATCACTGGCACACTGTGTGTGTGCGTGCGTGCGTGCGTGCGTGTGTGAGAGAGAGAGAGAGAGAGAGACTGCATTTGCACACACGCAGGCGCACAACACCTTATGCTTGTATTGAAGAGGGACATTTTGGGTGGAAAGTGACGATGAAGTTGTCCAGAACCCCCCTGTGTCTACGTGTTCTGTCTGGGGCTGCGCTGCTTGAGAACAGCCAGGGGGCCTGAGTGGCTGGCTGCCTGTCGATGTGTTTGATACAATCTGTGAGTTATGGACTCTTAAAACATGATGGAGTGGACTGGGAACGTAACTCGCGCTGGTCATGAATAATAAAGGATGCGGTGGATGCTGAAGAAATGGCAGATTATGTAAACCTCATTTATGCCGTTTTACATTAGTAGGACTTTTGATTGGCCGTGTGTATTGGCAGATAGTGTTCCCTTGTATGCGACGGCCCCGAACATCCTAAGCTTGCCTAATGGATGGCTTAGTGTACATGTTAGTATACAGGCCAGGGAAGAAGAGAGGTATGGTAGAGGACAGAGGAATCAACCAGCAACATAAAAACAATACAAACAAAGGACAACCATAAAGCAGTCTCAGCATGTTAATATAGGCACATATTTATCCAAACAAGTATATATCTCTCCTTAAAGAAAAAAGTGAATTTTTAATATCACAACAAGAAACCAGTGGTTTGAGCTTCAGTTGTTTTTGCAGTAGAGTCGAGTACTACAGCACTGCGATAGGTGGACGCTGTTGTCAACAAATGCAATTCTCGCTAAGACGTGTGTATTCATGTCCGTGGGAAAAATATAAGATAACTAATTAAAACCTAACCTTGTGAAATGCACAGCAAAAATCGGGGGCTACTTTAACTTGTGATACGTGTGAGTAGAAACAAAAGGGTTGTGTTTCAGTTTTTTTTGCTCAGTGTACTCAAGTTGTTTTCACCTGGTGTTCAAGGTGTCTGTTTGTTTGATCCAATGTAAAAGATGGTAATTAACACCTCCCCCAGGCCAGTGTCTCGACTCTGTCTCTGGTGATTGTTGGTGTTGGACAGTAACTGTAGTTAGTTATGTATACGTAGTCTGTCATGAAAGCATGGTGCCTAAAAAGACGATCCTAACCACCTGCCTGTGCTGTCTCTACCCTCCTGTAGCCTGTCTCTGTACGGCCCCATGGCGGCCTACGTCAACCCTCACGGCTACGTCCATGAAACTCTGACTGTCTACAAAGCCAACAACCTCAACCTGGTTGGCAGGCCCTCCACGCTGCACAGCTGGTTTCCCGGGTAACTCCCCCTCTGCTCGTGGATGTGCAATCATGAGCCCTTTACCTACCGCACTGTCAGCATGCCAATACTATAAAAGCCAGACCTAAACACAAGTTCTGTGAAATACAACGTGATTTATTTGTATCTATTGAAGGGTAATATAATTAACATCAGCAATCCGTTGCACAGTGTTCCTTAGTCTTGGAGAGACCTTGCCATATTTGGTTTAGAATTACTATGCACTGCCACATGCTTAAAAGCTAGCCAACAATATATGGGGCCTGGTTTGTTATGAAAAATACATCTCTCTCTCTCTGGCGGGCTAAGGGCATTGTGTACCCTCCGGCTTGGCAGAATGAGAGTTCTCTCAATACCATTGGGGAGATCCCTGTGACGGCACTTTCTGCCCTGGGCTAAAACTTCTAACAAAACCTCTCTGCTCAGAAATTGCATTGAAATGAAAGTGTCATTCCTTGCTTGAAAATGCATTTGCGCCGGTGTCTGCATTTTTATTTATTTATACAAGTGTCCTTGAAGTCTCCTCTTAAGGACATTGGCAAGAAAAGAGTTCCTGCTTGAGTGAGTATGATAATTGATATTGCATTACGCCACAATGTAAAGTTATTTGAAAAACTTTGAATTCGATTGAATCTGAAAAGGCTATTAGGTGAGCAATGCACCAGTCACCAGCCATAAGCTTGATTTCCGCAGCAACCTTTGTGTCACATGAGACACTCTCCTTTAAGATATGCACTGTTACTAGGTGGGCTGCTCTCTTGGTATGTTAAGAACCGATGTCAAGAGTTAGATCTGTTACAAATGTGACTGGCTCGGGGAGCCTTTGTTCCCATGTGAAAAACTGCGAGGGATTTGCTCTAAGGAAATGAGCTAGGAGCATTATTGGAAGGAGATAAAAAAAGGGATTCCTGAAGAGGGGCATGAGCTGGCTGTGGGGGTCTGTGTTAGGGTCATGTTGACTTTTACACTAGTTGGACAACTTTAGTAAGCCCTGTATAAACTGGGACAGCTAGCTCATAGGTAGTACTATATGCAAGGTTCCAGTAGCACACCTAATTCCAAGGATCTGAGAGGTCATTCCTATTTGTGCCTCCTCCACAGATATGCCTGGACAATCGCTCAGTGCCGGACCTGTGGGTCTCACATGGGGTGGAAGTTCACGGCCACTAAGAAGGACTTGTCCCCACCTCGTTTCTGGGGGCTGACCCGCTCGGCCATGCTGCCCCGCATCCCGAAGAGCGAAGGCGAGGAGGGAGAAGAGGGCTCTCGCCTGCTGTGCTTGTGACTTGGGTCTGCCACCATATCCCCAGGCCTCAAACGCCCTCCCTCTTTCTGGGGTCCTTCTTTTGTAATCAAGTCACCCCAAGCCACCTGACTGCCATGTTAGCAAATCCATTGTCTTAGTCTAAAGGTGATTATTCTACCACTAGGATAGAAGAAGGGAAGGGAGGCAAAGGTGGAGCATGGCAGTATGATCTAAGGAGAAGAGTGGGGAAACAAGTGAGTAGTGATGGAAGCATTTTATTGTGCATATCCTAGCACAGCATGTCCTCAGTATTTTTGAGACTCCCACTCCTCTCTCTGCTTAAGACACCCATTATGCCAGCTTCTTGAAGTACCATTATGTGACACTATTTATCTCTAGTGTGCGTTTTTGTAGGGTTTGACTCGGATTAAATTACTTTACTAAGGACTGCTAATGGTTAAGGATGCTGACTACTGTTCGACGGCCTAGTTCGGCACGCTAGTTGGAGCGAGAGTTCCTTTTACTAAATAACAAGCGTGGATGTTTTTAAAAATAGCATTTTAAAGGGGTCAAGCCCATAATAAAATGCCATTTCTTCTTCTATGTTTGTTTTCTAAAACGAACGGAGAAGATTTTTTTTTTCTTTTTTTTTGGTTGTATTAGGCATTGCCAGTCAATAGATCAACCTACATGCTGCCCTTCAAAGAGTTAAGTTGCTGGAACATTTCAGCACGATATAAACAAACTAGTCTAAAGACATCCGCTCAAAATTCTGGTCTATAGATTCCCCTTCTTATATTTGTCTGTTTTAGCCTTAGATTGCTGTGATGCAGACAACAATTGTAGAGGGCATGATATATTTAAGACAAAATATTAGGGTCTTATATTTATTGAATTATTTCTCTTTGATTAGCTTTTATTGACATTAATTGGCAAATAATGGAACGAGAAGTATTTACTCAGAAGTTACTGTATTGATAAGAAAAAGGAAAAGCATTGCTGAATTATTTTTATTATCACAACCATTTATGTAATGTATATGTAAAAATATGAGTGTAATTTGTAAAGAAATAAGGTCCATTGTACTGGAAGACACTGTGCCTCAGAAGACAATTATTTCTGGTTGCTTCGTTCCCACTTTTGAAGACCAGAGATGGTTAGGTGCCTCGTGTAATATAGACTGGGCTGGTGAGAAGACAAAAGCCAGATAAGTCAGATATTTTGTCTGTTTTTCAGAATCTCCTCAGTCAATGTGTTGAGACCATTCTATTTTTGCTGTATGCATATTTGAGTGTCATGCCTATGTTGTGAAAACATTGTCCCATCAGGAATTGGTATCAGTGTCGATGAGCCACAAGAATAATGTGCGGACATTTGTAAGAAATAAATGGTAATGTGATGTCAATCAAGGGTAACTTACATCAGTTGCTAAGATATGTCGCTAAGTTGTACTTCTTTATGGTACACAGTTATTTTTGACATGTGTAAATTTAGTTGGGATAAAATGCACTGATTATAATTATAGTCTTATTAAACTATGATTTTCTATTGTATGTAGAATCTGAACATAGTTGTTACTGTCATAGCCATACAATTCCAATGTTGTAGCATTGTGAGGAAAATATATTTGTTGAGCTTAACTGTCACAAGTGATCATATTAAGTCATTTAATGCAATAAAAACCGCAACTTGGTCCTAAAAGCTGTGTTTTATGGTGCACAACAAATGCGTCACTATGACATTTTCACAAAGCTTTATACTTTAAATGAGCTTGACCATGGTTCATGTTAGAGGACAAAATTCTTTGTTTTTAAAGGTTTGCCCAAAAACATTTTGCCATTGCAGCTGATGAGGCTAGAATCTTGCAAGGCGTTTGTCGCCGCAAATTCAAACATGTATTTTATTGTTTTTACTTTGTTGCTAAGCAGTCTATCTCCTGCCAAGCAGTCTAGTTATGCCTCGTAGGTACAAGCTGCAAATGTGTAGTCAAAATGAAGGGCACCTAGCACTCATAAATATTCTTCTAACAAGTAACTCACATTTCCCTCTTAATGTGTTAAAAATTATTTACAGCATTTGGTCTCCATAATACTTTATTTCTCTGTTAATAGCGCAGACCCTTTGTTTGTTTTTTTAACAAAAGCTATCTTCTTAAATAATAATCCTATTTTAACCAGGTGAGTCAACTGAGAACGAGTTGGCGACCTAGTCAAGTGGCAGACCGCATGATAAACAACAAACAAACATTTAAAAAAGTACAGACCTTCAGAAAATACAAAATCCTTAAATCAAGCTGACAATAAAAACAGAGAAACAATGTTTGACAACTTCAGCCTGTGATGCAAATTATTCCAATCATGGGCTGCGGCTTAATTAAATGAATTACGCTTGGCAACGGTAGACACTCTTGGAACACGAGTGATAAAGGTACTTGATCTCACATTATAGTAGGAAACTAATCTGCTCCACAGGCATTTTAGATAGAGGGTTTTTTCCAACTATGGTTTTATAAATAAATCGATATCAATGTCCCAGCCTACCAAGCTGTACAGCAACAGTAAATGTGGGGTAGCACAGCCTTTTGTCAAAATAACATTAATCGTCTAGGTATTATTTTCTTTTAAAGATTCCTCTTATTTTCTGTAAACATATTGTTAATGTGGGGTCATTAAAGTACAATCCAATCCGATGAGGGCCTGTTTTGTGAGAATGAAAGATTGGTCAAGTCACAGGTGAATACCTCCATGATTATTAATTTTCCAAGAAATTGCTCTTGTGACTGGACTGAGTATTGTATGTGCGCCTTTGCATCTCATCCACTCGTCAGGGGGCTAATATGTTATTGTGAATGGGTGGCAGGAGACTGACATTTTAAGGAGAGCTTCAAGCACGTCCATGCGCCTAGTTGAGCAGGTGTCTAGAAAGGAACGTGAGGGTCCCTTAAAGAACATGAATTATACTGAAATACACAGAATTCTGTACTGGAACAAAATGTTACTTCTCAAAGCTCCCCCATGTTTTCAGGTAGTAGAAAATAAAAGAAGAATAAATATATTGTAAAACTCATAAATTAGTGTTATACTGTATATGTATATAGATTTACATTTATCTGTGTTATTTTATGTATGAGGTATTTTTTAACGTATTTACTATTTAGATTTAGAACACCTAACGTCCCCATTTTGCTGCCCAATAGCTGTTCATTTTTGAGTGAATGAACAATGCCATCTGGAGAGAAGGTGGTAAGTAGATAGTAACAATTCAGCCAGCTAATTACTTTTATTATTTCTTAGGAAGCCATATTAAAATATGCTTTCCATGCCTGAGCAAATGACCTAAACGCTAACTTTGTGTCCCAGTTTTTTTTAAATGCATCATGTCACTATGTCCTGCGCAAATCATGGTGTGTCTTTACCAGGACAATAATTGGCACTTTTTCAGATCAGTGTTTATGCGGACAATAAGCTTAGGGTTGTTTTGTTATGTTTGGTGTCATATTATAAGTGTAGCACTCAACAAGGCTTCTCTGACTGACTCTCCTTTCAGCACAATCCTCAGCGTGTGTTAATCCAATAGAATGTGTGGAATGAAATGACCGTGTGTGTTGTGTTTGATCAGGGAGACAGTGGCAGGAGCTGTCTTAAATCCCAGTGCATTCCTATTTAGTCAAATGACAGCAACAATTTAATGTTAAAGTGTACAGTTGTAGTCCAGTATTGGTGAAAATTGTTTAAAAAGCCCCTGAAGTTCGTGGAGTAGATTTGGAAAAAGTAGGGACCTCCCTACTGTGTTGTTTCCTCTTACACACATGCTACACGTTGTGCAAAGTGCTTTGGTATTTTCCGTAGCCATGTCTAAGAAGCACTTGTATTTGATAATCCAGATGAATATGTACCTTCAACCCCATACCTTCAGGGGTCTGTGCATATAGGTAGACCCCCTATCTCATTGAGACTTTCTTGTGGAATGTTATATCACATCGTGAGTGCTTCTGAGACTCATTCAAACACCCACTCACTGACCTGTCAAGTCAGCTGCTCCTGCTGGAACATCCCAACATGTCACCAATAGATCCCACCTGGGAGCCCCCATCTCTCCACTGGGGTCCTTTTATGCCATGAAAAGACTGCATTATGCTATGGTTGTGTAATAGAAGTTGTTTTGCCCCCCATGTACCACACTTGGAACCAAATAAACATTATGGTGAGAGAGAAATGTTGGCTGTTGATAAGACCACAAACCATGCACCTTGATTCTCATGCAGTATGTCTAAATGTAAGTGTATTTGATGGCAAAGTAAGTCTGAGTGTAAGTGTATTTGATGGCACATAATCTTAGACCACTTTCAGGCCAGTTTTTCCTGTGCAAATAACAACTCAGGGGCCTAATTTCCCACACTTCAGCCTCCACTGAGAGGGTTTACTGATTTCATGTATTTTTTATTTCACAAATGTACCAGACCATTAAAGTATGGAGATACACGTATGGCATGCCTTCTTCAGGCACTGCTTTATCATTAACAGACAGTTTTGAGCAATTAAAATTCAGCAATTTTGGAATACTGAGTTCTGATTCAACAAATATTTTAAAAACTATTTACATCCCATATATAACCTTCTTGTAGGACATTACTCTTCTCTTTCAGATTCTCATCTGCAATGATTATCCACACCAGTATGTACATGTGAATGGAAGGCTATTCATAGATTTTAGACACTAATTTCCCAGTGACATGGATATCCAGTGTCATGGATAATTTCAATCTATGACAGAAAATAACCAATTAATGAGAGGGAGAAACCATGAAAAGATCAAGTACAATTTTATTGATGACTACTGAGTCTTGAGTCAAGAGTCTGTACACAGAGAAAATACTACACTTAGATCAGTCTAACGACATAGTACGTTCTGATTAGTTGACAAGGTTCTAACGAGTATGTAGGTCTATAAGATAAACAATCATTCCATTGGACAAGATGGATCACATGTTCATAATCAGCATATCTAAAGACACATACGCAGGAAACTAAGACATGACTTAATGTTATGACTTAACCCAAACTTCTAGCCTTCAGTGTCTCCAAAAGGCACATACTGTCTCTTTGGTGACCTGGCCCTCGCTCTGACCGTCCCCTCACCCCTGAACCACATCCCAGGCCGGAACATCCGCTAGGATGCCCAAATTTGGCCACAACACCAGACAGAACCCATATAATTGAGGCTGCTAATACTGATTTTCACAAAAACAATCCTTTTGTCTCTATAGCAACTGTGACATTGGTCTACCAGACCACTAATGGCTGAGGTGCAGATGAATTCAGTGTAAAGAATGAGACAGTCTTGGTCTCTAAATTATAATCTGAGTTTAAAGGGAAATCACCCTGAAATATATTTTATTGTTATTTCATTTGTATCTTACAAGTATTTCATTAGACAGAAATTAACAAAGAAAGACATTTGCTTGTTATGTTTGTTTGGATTTAAGGTACATTTCAAAAGTTCTTAAAACTATGTACACATTTTTTGTTTTTGTTTTCAGCTGTGCATCCTTCCTGAAGCTTTTACATTTCAATCAAATTGTTTTTGTTTTGGTAAATATGTGAACAGCTTATCACTTCAACTTTGATATATATAGTCACTTTCACAAAACTTCCAATCCATGTGTTAGGCGGAGAAAAATTAACCATGACTTCCATAACCATGACTTCTGAACAAGAACACTGAGAATACCCAGCTCAACATAATAGCTCACCATTTAGCCTTCTGGAGGTGTTGTGGGCTCATTTCAACAAAACATCCAGGCGAGGGGAGACATCAAGTTGCCCATTTGGAAACCCCAATGAAAAATCTGCTATCAACCCAAATCCTTTTTCATGATTGGTTTTTATTATGCTAATTTTGTATGAAGTTATAATGAATATAATAACATACGAAAAAAGTAAATGAAAAGCCATGGCTTTAACCATGATTGATTATTCAATATTTTACTTTCTCTTTTTTTACATATATTCCGTGTTCACATGCCAAGAGTATCTCTAGGCAATCATCTATGTGAAATGTATGGGATGCACGTATGACTATGTAACCATATCTGACATGCAAGTCTTCCAGTGTGACAATTCTGAATTACAAAAATGCCTGACCTCTGAAAACATGCATGCTAATGTTACTATTTGAAATAAATGTTCACTGTCACGTCACGACACATACTGTACACATTTTAAACAAGGCATTTTTTTTCTATTCAGACTGAGACATTCAGTTTAAAAAGACCACTGCACAGATAGCCTAATTAGCATTTTTTGAGTGCAATACTTTATCCAATTTTTTCCATTTTAAATGGTCCATAAGAGGCTTTTTGTGTATACCCTTACAACTACGATACAACATACACAAAGTGGCTGAAGACCATAGATTGGATAAACGCAATAAAGCACTTTCAAAAAGGAAATATACACAAACAATACATTGTTTAATTAGTCCAGTCAATGGGCTTTAAACAGACAACATAAACAATAAATATAGTACATTTTATTTAGTCTTCATACTCCAAATGTTAATGGGAATAGGCAAACTTCAATAATAGCCCAGCAGTGAGAGGTTGCATTGCCATCTCCTTAAAACCAGACGCCCAACACATGCTGTAGGCCAGAAAAATATAGAGACATTGTATGTACATATCTCAATATGGCCTGATATTAAACGAATAAGTTAAGGGGGTTACTATGTACTTTGACTAATTAGTTCCAATTGTTTCTGTAACCCTGAACAATGTAGCCAGTTGGTCTATCATGTTTTTGATTCTGTCTGGTTATGGATATTTTTCCAGGTGTAAAAATCGCAATTATAAAAAATAATAATAACAGAATTTTTGCTTTTTGTAAACAAAATGATGTGATTGAGTATCATTCTTCTAAAAAGTGTCCCCACAGAGCTGTCAAGGAAGGCTTTCTCACCAACAGCACATAGGCTACTACAGATCAACCATGTGAGCCGTGTTTAGTTAGTTTTATGGTCTCCGTGGATTCCGAGACAATTGCGATTGTCAAGTTAAATCCATACATCTATCTGCGCATGATTTTGCTCGTATAGTACAGCACATTGCAGTTTACATGTCCGCTCCATTTCTCCCCATATTTATCTGAGTGCTTCATCACATGCCGAGGGTTGCACATATAAGCTCCATCGGTGACTTTATAATCGATTTACATTCATACATTCATAAGTCCAGTGCAACATTTATTTTGAGTCAGATATGCTTCTGAAGCTTACGTAGAGCGAGCTGACAACAGTGGCTTCTTCGTGAATTGAATCCTTGCCGTGGGGATTTCTTTGGCACAGAACTGTCAACAGCTTCTTGGGTAGCTGGCCGCTGAAGAGCAGGTAGATGCAGGGGTTTGCGCAGCTGTTTAGACTTGCCAAAAGCATCAGGATAGTGAACGTTGCAGCTGTAATGACATTGCACCAGACGAATAGTTCACTTGAGCTGAACATTTGTCTAACAGCACACTAAATATTTATTAAAACACTGGGTAAATTGTTTGTGCGTAAAACTCCTGAACGCACGAGCATATTTGTAAGTAAACCTTGAGTTGATGTAGTTTATATGCATACATTAATCTAATTTAGGCCTGCGTTATACTTTTTTAAATAATTGAATGTATTAATATAATACTTAATAGTATAAAAACATTTATAGTAGGCTAGGCTAAACGCAAAAGATTATACTACTGCATTTTTGTGGCTATTTTTGTGTTATTTGTCTACGTTATTGGGCCTACAAATTTTAAACAAACAGGGCTATACGTGAGAATTATGTAGTCAGCCTATCAAGTGTAAGAGTTTAAAATTGGTATATCTTGGCAACTTACTCTCTGTTGGCGCTTCCGTGTCCCAAACGGACCAAAGCTGGACAGTAAAGAACGGAGCCCAACACACGATATAGACAACAACAATAACCACTGTCATCTTCACAGTCTTTATCCTGGCCTTCGAAACTCCTGCTACACTGCTGGCTCTGGAGGGTAACGGGAGAGCCACCCCTATGTTTCCCTCTTGGTGTGTCTTTTGGTACAAGTTCATCTGGATAGCCCGGCAAATACGCGCCTGGCAAACCACCACAGTATAAATAGGAATTACAAAAATAGCCAAAGTGGTCCACGTTATGTACGTCTTTAGACCCCATGGCTGAATGAATTTAGCCCAACAATCAAAAACCCCGGGTTCCACTTCGACCCGAGAGAAAATGAAGATCTGTGGTAAACTTCCCACCAGGGAGATTGCCCACGCTACGCACACAGGAATGTTCCAGCGTGCGCGCCTTCTCTGGAACGTGACCATGGGATTGCAGATCGCCTGGTAACGGTCGATGGTCATCACCACAATCATGTAAGTGGAAGCGAACATGCCGACAACTTGCATGTACTTGACCAGGCGACACACCAAATCTGGCCCGATGAACCTGTCCGTGATATCCCACATGAGCTGTGGACAAACCTGGAAGAATGCAACCACAAGGTCTGCTACACAGAGGTGGAAAACGAAGACGCGCATCCTGGACACCGGTTTGCGCCGCTTCCAAAGTACCAGCAGCAGCCCAGTATTGAGGATAGCTGCGCTGATGAAGATAACACTAAGCAGTGCAATCTCCACTTTAGCCAGGTTCTCGTCTCTAGGCACATCCTCCATTTCCATCCTACTAGAGTTACTGGCATTGAATTGGAACATTGTTTTCCAACCAGGCTAACCTTGGGCAAAGGCGCCTAATGCACTGCTGCTTTTGTTTTTCGATCGAGTTCTTCCAATCCAGTCTGCAGCTTTTCCCAGGAGAAGAAGTATAGCCTGTTCTTCAACAACTGACATATGGGCTTTTAAAATAAATCAGTATATAATGCGGCTATGTTCGTTGAAATTACTGATTGAGAAAATGAACAAAACTTACTTGATGCACTATTGTTGAAAGCTCTGTTTGTATGGTTTGAGAAGAGTTTTCAGCGTCGGAGTTGCCTTTTATATGGAGCAGGGAGGAGCTATAGCCTCTCATGCAGCAAGTGCAAAGTGGCAAAAAATAAATACATTTTATGGAAATCGAGGCTTTCTCACTGTAAAACACTTTCTTAAGTTTAAGGCCCAACAAACTAACTTATTGCTAATTAATCTTGAATTACTTACCATGAAATGTTACCCCTTCCAGAATTGTTTACACAGCACCAACGAGCTATACAGGTATACTGTATATAGCCTATGTATATACACAATGTATATTTGCTTTACTTTTCTGTATCTTTTAAAAAAAGAACATTTTTCTGAATTTCTAAGTCTGTGCAGGATCATTATGAAAACAGAGAAAGTCAAAGCTCAAAATCAAAAGCCAATAGATTTTGAAATTATTTGGACAGATATTTAATATTATAATACAGAAAAGAAAGAAAAATATGATAATAAGAAAAAGTTGTTTAGGAAGTTTTTAGAACCGTCTGAAGAAGATAGAGAGAGATTATCCTTATGTAACATGAAGGATTATTAAACATAGCCTGCAAACTTACAGTTAATAATATGGTTATTGCAGTGTCCTGAAAGTGAATAACCAACATTAACTTTAATTTCGCAGATAAAAACTCTGCATTAATTCGATTTTGTTTTGATTATTTTTAAAGCCTACATTTTCTCAAAATAAAATGTTGCATATTTATGTCTTTTTAGATTGAATTTCAATCCATTGATTAAAATTATAATACAAGACAACTGTATTTAATTAAAGATTTCGAGAGATATCTTTTCTCCAGTGTTGACAGACAGACCGCACAGAAAGACTGCACATATTCTGTACCAAAAATGCCAAGTGGATGGATACATGGTTATCTGAAAATATTACATGCTGCATCAAAAACAACAAAAATGTTGTTGTATTATGTTTTAGTTATCTTAAAGACCAGAGGTATCAGCTAAGAAACGTATAGCTTTGGAAATGCTTAAAGGTAGGCCTATATTTCCTGAAAATCAAAGTCGTCAGTGGCTTAATCCTTTTGCAACCTTTTGCCTATACACGGGTCGTGGGTCAAATCGACTGTTTCAATTTACCCCACTCTCCCCTAATGGTTATGTTTATGGTAGATTAATAACTAGTGTCTGGTACTGGTACCATTACCATGGTCCCTTTGCCTTGGTCAGGCCTATGAGTTAATAAAGCCACAAACAGAATAAACTTATTTTTTTGTTGAAGTAAACCACGGTGTACCTAAATTACTGCATAGGTGTACAGCTAGTTTGAGTTCAATTATTTAGTGAGAACATGTAATTTTGTGTACGTTCGTTTTTCTAAATTTGAGTAAAAAAAATGTTTTTCATTCAAGCTCAAACTCGGACGTTTCAATTTTTTTTTTACAAACTGGGGGGAAGCTTCAAAGTAGTGCACTTTGGACCAATCATAGCGCTCAATTCAGAGCAGACAGCCACCCGGAAGTGTTAGAAAACGTAAACAACTAGTCAGCTAGCTAATCTTATTTCTGGAAGAACGCTGTCTTGTTTGATTTGAGCGTATGAAAGCCTAACTAAGATTAGGCCATCATTATTTAGCTATGAAGTTATATACATTGATTAACATTAGATTACTTAGCTTGTAAACAACAGAGTACCAAACTCATGCATGCAGTTAGTTAGCGTAACGGAAGCTACTTTTACGCTTTTCAACGGGATTTTCTAACGTTAAGTAGTCTGAATGCAAGAACCTATTTGAAGTAAATATGCCGCAAGAAAATGGAAGTGAACAACTTCCGTTGGTTCGGTCCCTTAACACTCGAATACCATCGCATGTTGTGTTTTGTAATCGAAGTCCGCGAATTGCGCGACCGATATGGATCAATTTCAGTGGAGAGCCTCATCAGTACGATATTTTACTGCCGGGAAAGGGAAGAAAAATGAGCACCTATGTTGGTATGTTATCATGGTCATCATTGTCTTTACAAAGAAAATACTTTAAAAAAATATATACTCTCCCATAACGTACCATGTTAGGTCAAGTGTGTCATTGATCTCTTATAATTTGCCTGATTTGGCCACTTATTTGTAACTTTTAACGTTCTTTTTTTTTTCGTAGGCCATCCATGGATGTTCAGGGATGCCGAAACTGACGAGCCACTACGGGTGAACAACAAAGAGATGTTTCTGGCTAAACCGACACAGGAAGGAGAACAGGCTACATATGTCAACATTACCTTACCAGGTTAGAAAAATCATCATCATCATCATCGTCATCCGCTTTGTCCAGGGTCGGGTCGTGGAGGTAGCAGTTCAAGCAGGGCATCCCAAACTTCCCTTTCCCGGGCCACATTAACCAGCTCTGACTGGGGGATTCCAAGGCGTTCCCAGGCCAGTGTGGAGATATAATCCCTCCACCTGGTCCTAGGTCTGCCCCGTGGCCTCCGCCCAGCTGGACGTGCCTGGAACACCTCCCTAGGGAGGCGGCCAGGTGGCATCCTTACTAGATGCCCGAACCACCTCAACTGGCTCCTTTCTACGCAAAGAAGCAGCGCCTCTACTCCGAGTCCCTCACGAATGGCTGAACTTCTCACCCTATCCCTAAGGGAGATGCCAGCCACCCTCCGGAGGAAACTCATTTCCGCCGCTTGTATCCGCGATCTCGTTCTTTCGGTCATGACCCACCCTTCATGACCATAGGTGAGAGTAGGAACGAAGATAGACCGGTAGATTGAGAGCTTTGCCTTCTGGCTCAGCTCTCTCTTCGTCACAACGGTGCGATAGAGCGACTGCAACACCGCACCCGCTGCTCCAATTCTCCGGCCCATCTCTCGTTCCATTTTCCCCTCACTCGAGAACAAGACCCGAGATACTTGAACTCCTTCACTTGGGGTAAAGACTCATTCCCTACCTGGAGTAGACAATCCATCGGTTTCCTGCTGAGAACCATGGCCTCAGATTTGGAGGTGCTGATCCTCATCCCAGCCGCTTCACACTCGGCTGCGAACCGATCCAATGAGTGCTGCAGGTCGCAGACTGATGATGCCATCAGGACCACATCATCTGCAAAAAGCAGTGATGCAATCCTCTGCCCACCAACCCGCAGCCCCCTTCCCCCGTGGCTACGCCGTGAGATCCTGTCCATGAATACCACAAACTAGAAAAATCAGGACCAGAAATAGTTAATTAGCATCTGACCTATTTCTAGGCTGCTAGACTGTTCTACAAATTGTGGTGTGGTCCAACATAGTCGGTTTGTACTATCTAAGATTTTTTTTCATATGACTAAAACATGTTTGTGATTACTCCTAATAGTCTTCAGCCTGAAGGACCGTGCTCTCCAGGTTGTGCGGCGCTTAGTTCGACCAGAAGACTACAGAAGGCTGGAGATAGCAAGGTCTCTCCAGGAAGAGCTAGAAGATCGTCCCAGTGTGCTGAAAGACCTTCAGAGCATCACCCGCCGCACTGAACAGTGCTTGCTAAGGGGTATACAAGGTCAGGCATTATGAGCCTCAGTACTAAGGGTATTACCAACTTGTGTAAAGTGACACAAAACTTAAATTGGAATAGGAAGTTATATTCTAGTTGCTTAGACTTATTAAATCACCTGCTATTTTAAGGTCTTCATCATAGGTCTTACATTTGTTGTATGACTTATGCATATACAGTATCTGTACAATAATTGAGACCATATTTAGAACAGTTACATTTTCTTGAATCACGACACTATATCTAAATAGTGACTACTTACACTTCTTCACTTTAAAATAGTCTTTGCTTGTCTTAAAAATGTGCCCAATCAGCAAGAGCGTTTTGTTTTTATGTTGATACAACTTGTAGGTTTCTAGAAGAGGATGCCACAGTTTTTGTATGTATGAGTATAATTTGTGTATGTATGTGTGTACCCTTGTAAAGTTAACGTTTTTACTGAAATTATAGAAACATTTTATTTAGTGCACAGATTTTTTTTATGTACTTGGATATCGCATATTGTACTATATAAGAGTTATATATAAAATTGTGTTTTGAAATGCCATTGTTATTTTTTACTTTCTTTTAATGGTTTAGAAGAAGCGTGTAGGTTATGGAGGGGCAGGGAAATTACTTGCAAGTGCTGCTAGATTCAACAAAAAAATCTTTGTATTTTAGGAATGTTTTACACCCAGAAACTACTCTTAGCTGCTGGTTGAAGTCTTCGCTATGTGAATGACTCAACTATACTATTATATTGAATGGGTTAAGCCACAAACTGGCTGCCATGCATTGAAGTAAGAAATGCATGTAATATTAAGTGCATGATGAATGGTGGTCCATTCATTAATTATAGATAGCATTGCTTTTCGTTTCTTTTGTTAATTCGTTTTTTAACCAGGGTAAAAGTAAACTGCAGTACATTCTCTTGTCACTATAATGTAACATAAGGTGGGTATTGTAAATCATAAACCTAAGTCCGAGTTCTTACATATCCGGATGAATCATGTTTATCATCAATCATTTAGGCTAGTCCAGAAAGTATATCCTTTCGTAGTCGAGCCAGAGAAGGGATACTGTTGCCCTATGGTTGCTAGGTTACAAATAAACACGTGTGGCTGTCCTTATGAAACCAGTTATGTGTAGAAACATGCAGCTGAAAGAAAAGGGAAAACGTTGGGACCATAGTGCCTTCAGACAACAGCAGTAAGTCCTCTAACCTTTTGTATTGCATATGCACATTGGCATTTAACTTCAAGCTGTTTATTGTGCCACGCAAGTGAAATATGTAGCATATGTGTGGTATTCTTCCTCAATAGCATGACAACTTGGCCAAGGGGCCATCCTGTTATGTTTCCATATGTCTGTACAGACCACTGGACCAAGATGAAAACCATGGTAATTTCAAACAAAAAAACGTTCATATATTTTTAAACATATCATATGTGATGATAATGCCTGTGCATATCCACACCATTCCCATATAGGTACCAACTTACATCGGTTCAGTGCCAGCTGCCATGATGACAGACAGAGGTACAGAGTATGACATTAGATTCAAAAATTACATTGTGTTCTTACAGATCATTTTAAACCTCCAGTTTCCTGATTAGCAATCAATGCCTAGGTAGTTCAATTGTGTTCTCGCAATAGCTGGTTGTTTGAATATGCACTGAAAAAACCACAGTAAAGGGTGACTGTGTTTTTGTTTGTCGTTGACCCCTAAAGTACAGACTCATCACAATGGCACGGTCGCGAACTTGATTATTTTGGTTGATACTTTTCTGTATGATATGATAGGGCGATTAAAGTCATGGCCTTTTATCCTACTGCTGGTTTGATGCAAATATGTATAGATGTTTTCTAGATATATGCACACAATCAACAAAATAATTAGGCTCATGACAGTATTTCTATTTCTCAGGTCCCAAGGTATCCCATGGGTTGGAACAAGTTTGCCTTTTACCATCTCTCACTCATGATACAGCAGATACATTATCAAATAAGGACTCTACCAATACGTTGGCACAAGGTGAGTCCTCCTCATCAGTGGATTACGTTATCAGAATGAGGTGATCCAATACGAGCAGAGGCATTTCTGCAACATTATGATCTCTCTTTCTTCTTTGGTGACTTTAGACGAATCAAACCAATTTTCAAGAGGTGCCAATACTTACCCTCAAAACCTTCCCCAGTACAAAAATGAGTACAATGACCGTGCAAGAAGGAATTTTTGTTACTGGCTCACTGAAAAGAAGGCTCCAAAATGTAAGCATATAGAACCTGTACATGTGCATATCCTTTACTTCTGTCTCCATAGGAACATAACTGTTTACATATAACACCAGAGACCAGCATGACATTCACATGTGAGGCAAATAATAGATCTCTCATACTTTGCAATAACCTCACTTATTCAGACTTATTTATGACGAAGGTACCACAAGTCTGTTAATATAACCTGGCTCCTCATGTAAAAGTTATGCATTTATTTATTTCAGAATTCTTTAGTCTCTTGTAGATGTGGCTTATTTACAGTACTGTGCAAAGGTTTTATGCAGGTGTGAAAAAATGCTTTAAAGTAAGAATATTTTTCAAAACACACATATATATATATACATACAGTATATATATATATATTTATACAGTTAGGCCCAAAAATATTTGGACAGTGACACAATCTTCATGATTTGGGCTCTGCATGCCACCACATTGGATTTGAAATGAAACAACTACAACGGAATTGAAGTGCAGACTTTAAGGTTTAATTCAAGGGGTTGAACAAAAATATATGATTAAACATGTAGGAATTGTAGCTATTTTTATACAAACGCTCCTCATTTCAGGGGTTCAAAAGTAATTGGACAAATAAACATAACCCCAAGTAAAATGTTACTTTTCAATATTTTGTTGAGAATCCTTTGCAGGCAATGACTGCCTGAAGTCTGGAACCCATGGACATCACCAAACGCTGGGTTTCCTCCTTTGTGATGCTTTGCCAGGCCTTTACTGCAGCGGTCTTCAGTTGTTGCTTGTTTGTGGGTCTTTCTGCCTTAAGTTTTGTCTAGAGCAAGTCAAATGCATGCTCGATTGGGTTGAGATCTGGTGATTGACTCGGCCATTGCAGAATATTCCACTTCTTTGCTTTAAAAAACTCCTGGGTTGCTTTTGCAGTATGTTTTGGGTCATTGTCCATCTGTACTGTGAAGCGCCGTCCAATCAACTTTGCTGCATTTGGCTGAATCTGAGCAGAAAGTATATCCCTATACACTTCAGAATTCATCCGGCTGCTTCTGTCTTTTGTCACATCATCAATAAACACAAGTGACCCAGTGCCATTGGAAGCCATCCATGCCCATGCCATCACACTGCCTCCACCATTTTTTACAGACGATGTGGTGTGCTTTGGATCATGAGCTGTTCCAATTCTCCTCCAAACTTTCTTCTTCCCATCATTCTGGTACAGGTTGATCTTAGTCTCATCTGTCCAAAGAATGCTGTTCCAGAACTGGGTTGGCTTCTTCAGGTGTTTTTTGGCAAAGTCAATTCTGGCCTTTCTATTTTTGAGGCTGATTAATGGTTTGCACCTTGTGGTGAATCCTTTGTATTTACTCTCATGAAGTCTTCTCTTTGTGGTAGACTTAGATACTGATACACCTACTTCCTGGAGAGTGTTCTTCACTTGAGTGGATGTTGTGAAGGGGTTTTTCTTCACCATGGAAAGGATTCTGCGATCATCCACCACTGTTGTCTTCCGTGGACGTCCAGGCCTTTTTGAGTTCCCAAGCTCACCAGTGCACTCTTTTTTTTCTCAGAATGTACCAAACTGTTGATTTGGCCACTCCTAACATTTCTGCTATCTCTCTGATGGATTTCTTATTTTTTTTCAGCCTCAGGATGGTCTGTTTCACCTCCATTGAGAGCTCCTTTGACCGCATGTTGTGTGTTCACAGCAACAGCTTCCAAATGCAAACGCCACACCTGGAATCAACTCCAGACCTTTTAACTGCTTAATTGATGACAGGTTAATGAGGGAAGAGCCCATGCAGCGTTGTTATTTTTTTTTGCAGCCTTCTGAGTCAATTGTCCAATTACTTTTGGTCCCTTGAAAAAGAGGCGGCTACGTATTAAAGAGCTGTAATTCCTAAACCCTTGCTCCAATTTGGATGTGAATACTCTCAAATTACAGCTGAGAGTCTGCACTTTAAGCCCATATTGATTATATAAATGTATCCTGAATATGTTTTCGTAAACAGCTAAAATAACAAAACTTGTGTCACTGTCCAAATATTTCTGGGCCTAACTGTATATACATATATATATACATATATATATACATATATATATATATATATATATATATATATATATATATATATATATATATATATATATATATATATACTATACAGTACTGTGCAAAGGTTTTAGGCAGGTGTGATGTCTTTAAAGTTAGAAAGAAAAAAACATAAAAGAATAAATGTTAATTATTTTATTTTTTTTATCAATTCATAAAATACAAAGTGAGGGAAAAGCAAATCTGTATCAAATCAACATTTGGTGTGACCACCCTTCGCCTTCAAAACAGCATCCCCTGCCTAAAACTTATGCACAGTACTGTATATTTACATATATATACTGTATATATATATATATGTGTGTGTGTGTGTGTGTGTGTGTGTATATATATATATATATATATACATATATATATATATATGTTTTGAAAAACATTCTGATCAATATATATATATATATATATTTGATCAGTTAATGAAATACAAAGTGAGTGGAAAGAAAATCTTATGTCAGATCAATATTGAGTGTGACCTGGCTTTGCCTTTAAAGCAGCATTCCCTGCCTAAAACCTATGCAGAGTACTGTACAGCTTTAATTTTACCAATCCATGCGACTTCTCTGTAAAGTTTTTACACCATTTGAACCATTCACACATCATCTTTTGGTATCTCTTTGCAGTCTTCAGAGTAAGTCTAATCAACATTTCTAATCATACTTTTCCGAGTTTCAGAACCTTCTGCCGGTAAGGCTATTTTGCTTAGGAAGTCTGTCTGAAGGATGGATCTCGGTTGAATTATTTATGACAACTTTACATCTTGCGAAACAGATTTTTTTTTCTGTCAGTAAAATGAACGGCAGTTCATTGATAACTTATCGTTTTGGTGTGCTACAGACACCGTTCCAACTTTATTTCACTTGGGATGGCTTTCTGATTAAAAATGAACCATAGAATGTCTAATACTATCTCTACATCTCAAATATTTTACAGAGAGTAAACAATTGTTAAGCAGGAACCACAAACAGGTCATGTTTTTGTTAACCTCCCAACAAAGTGTAGATGCACGTCATAAGAGAGATGTCAGTGCTTGTAATTCCTGATAGATGATTTTATATATATATATATATATATATATATATATATATTGTCTGAAACAAGCAGGAGGTGACCAATGTACCGTTACTACTTTTAGGTCATGGATACAGCTTTGGTGCTTACAAGACGTCACTGGGATTACCGAGAGTGTGATGGATGATCGAGTTTATTTTTACTTGCTTTAAAATTTTCTGATTATTTGTTTAGCATATCATGTCATGTCCTGGTACATACTTATTTGATTTGATGAACTTTAGATTATCTTAATGGCTTATTGTAATGTTATGTAACGTAAGTAAAAATTAGCACAACTGCTCTGAAATGGTTAAGAACACATTTATTTGACAAAATGTTTTCTTCAATAAATAGTAATAGTATTGATTGTGGCCTTTACTGCATTTTGACGGATTGGACATTTTGATAACTGCAGCTGGTAGCCTACAGGAAAGTGTCTGATAATTGTTATTTTATCTATTCATTCATGATGTCTGACACTGCCTAGAATAGACAAACCAACGCAGAACAAAATCCCAGTCCCGCTAAATGGCTTATCATACGTTGCAAGATATTAAAAAGAATAATTAAACATTATGTTATGTAAAGAACATAAAAGAAAGAAACATTATGGACTTTTTATAAACCATACCATTGCATTAATTGACTGTAGGTAACTAAAAAAATATCAGGATCACCCGAAAAGATCCCTTCAGTGTTAGTCACGTGGTTTTCAGCCTCAGTACAATGGCACACGTGGCTACTGTGAATTTCACGTGCAATCAAATACGTCCGGACAGGTAACGTTAAATACTCAAAAAGCCACAAACTTACAGCTGTAAAATGTGATTTTTGTATTTATAGAAAAAGTTCACTTCATGAAAGCATTATGTTGTTACTTCTAATAGTTTAAAAAAGAAATTTAAGTGGATGAGACTGAGAGCTGGTCAGTTACGCCGGGTCGCATCCGTTGCCGTTGCGAAGCCATTTTTAGCTAGCTCGTGAAAACTTATCTTATGACTCATCAATTATGTAGTGAGCTATCTGAATTACCTGACTCGCAAAGATTAGCAATGCAGCTAGCACGCAACTGGTGATAGCAATTTAGCAGATATTGATCGTCTACTCTGGATTGTGTTACCGGAAGGTTTAACTTTATTAGATCATTTCACTTTATTAGATCATTTCCCCCGTTTTATATTTACAATTGAAGAACATGCCATTGAGATTGCCTTCATGGAAGAAAAGATGGACCACTAAATTTCAAGTTCCTTTCTGCCGACAACAGCCGAAAAAGCCTTCTGTTACGCACCTCGACCGGTAAAATTATGCCTCATTATCAAATAGCAGGAAATTAGCCACTGATTTTCTAGTTTTCACTTAGTGGGTTTCTCGGTTTAAACCCAACTCTAAAATTTGCTAATAATACAAGTTGGTCTGTGCTGGTTTATTTGCTTTGATTCAAAGTTTGAATACATTTCTTTAATTTGTTTAATCTAAATACAGATCTTGTGAAATGGACAGCAACAGAACGAAGATTAAGTTTGATTGGTTACGGACAGCAATCTCGTCCCCAACCAAGTTTAAGAAAAGTAACGATGGCACACCCAAACCTACAAGCTGGAGTATGTCTCACAGAGACGATTCCAGTTGTTCCCTCTCACTTGGTCTGAACGAATCTACAGGCTCTGGGGGCCTTGTACAACTGGAGGATATCTGTCTAGACACACCAAAGAGAAAGGCGGAGATCGTCAGCCCCTCCAGCAGGCAAATCAAGCTTCAGAGTCTTTCCAGGAAACGTTTGAAATGCCTCTCAGCAACCAAAGTAAATCTTCATGTGAATGTTGTCAATCACCTGATGGTTCAATAGATTCGGGTTGTTATCTCACGTTCTTTAATCATCCTAAACCCAACCGATGTACAGATGCTTAGGTCATGGTTGGATTGGCTGATGAAAAGGCAATGAGAATGCATACAGTGGGCTAGATGGTGACTCCTGACATAAATTTTGTCCTTCAACTGTCACTGTTCATAGCTATGAGAGATTATGTAT
Organism: Galaxias olidus; assembly: GCA_026901105.3. NCBI lineage: Eukaryota > Metazoa > Chordata > Actinopteri > Galaxiiformes > Galaxiidae > Galaxias > Galaxias olidus. The sequence continues at coordinate 50,423 of JAPMUY010005851.1, forward strand.
GGCCTGGGAACCATTTCTATATGCAATGTCCTGCTAATTGACATAATGTCACGATGTGTCTGAAAACTCCAAGATTGTGATGTCTTGACCTAAAGAATAAATAAGAATTGTGTTGCGTTTCTAGACATAACACATCAATGGAATGTGGCAGAGCAAGCCTAAAATGTGTTTCATTGTTAAGAAATATATTTAATGCATGTGAACGTTCATGTGACCTGGATATATCCCTCAGATTATACTTGGTTGGACTTCGGTATAATGGTGACCTATCTTTGGATATGTGTTATGCCACTTTTTCACAGATTCTTCATAATGAACAAAATTTTTAAGATATTAGGTGTGTTTTTACTTAGGTAATGTCCATGGACACCAAATTCCAGCCAGAATCCACAGCCAATTTGAGTTGTTTGAAGAAAGACCGAACGCCAGAGGAAGGATCAAAAGCCATCTACTTGAAGGCTTTGACGGCAGCCATTGGCAGTGGAGAGAAACCATCTCCATCTAAGGTCTCTAGTGCCAAAAGCAGTCCTCCTCTCCCCACTAAGGTCTTAGGGATGACTTTGCCGTTCCAGGTGCCAAATGAGATGCCCAGTTTAGAGCCTGATGACAGCGCCATCTTTGATTTGAACTGCTGCTCACCCCAGCCTGAGAGTGATAAGGAGGACACTACTTCAGCCCAGGAAGGGGATCACTGGTTCCGGCCATTAGTGTTTGTGGATGCCAGTACGCCAAATGACAGCGCATGCTTACAAAAAGATACAAGAGTAAGTTGTAACTATTAACACACCTTAAAGCTTCTTCTCAGTTTTACATTTTCTGAATATCAGGAATGAAAATATTTATGTATATGCTCGTCTAATTTTACACCTTTTGCTCCACTTCTTCATTTCCTTTTATGTGCTCAGTCTGTGGTACTTAAACAAAATAATTCACCCGATTGGTCTGATGTAGAAGACTCCGTAGTGGTGGAGTCATTTTCCCAGGAGGAAGCGTCCGTAGAGGAGTCCCAGTCACAAGTTGGAGGATCCATCCTCCCTGAGCTGGAGTTTGTACCCAATCCTGTCCCCTTCTCTATGAGGCCTTATTACCACTCCACAGACACCAGAAACTCAGATAGGTCAATTATGAGTACTCATGGAATTACAACTCCCTCTCTTACCTTTACATATTCAAGTGGTAGCCCAGATGCGAGACCATCAGTTGAAAACTCAAGCTCTTATTTTCCACAGTCACAGAGGAAAACCTTCCTTTCACCCAAGCAGACCTCCTCTGATACAAAGGCTAGTTTTAAGACCCCCCCAAGCGGCCCCTCTAACGCACCCATGACAAGCTATATTTACCACCATCCCAGTGGTAGCGGCATTTTATCCCCGGATCCCTTTGCTCTGCCAGTATACTCAAAGAGAGCGTTTTCCTCTTCCCCAAAGCTCGTCCCATTGAGACACAGCCAGTTTTCTCCCTCCTACCCCCTCTATGACCCCGCTACTCCCCGCCGGTACTCAGATATTGGCCTCAGCCAATACCCCTCTACCCCGTCAAGTGGTTTTGCCAACACCACCAGAAGGATGTCCATGGGTGCGGAGCCTATTTGGACCAGTGACCCTTCTCAGCGGCTGGCAAATCAATGTGGCTTTGTGGACACTCATTGCCACCTGGACATGCTCTATGGCAAGTTAGGCTTCCGTGGGTCATTCAGCAGGTTCCGACGTTTACACCAAAGCAGCTTCCCACCAGAGTTCCAGGGCTGTATAGCAGACTTCTGCAACCCGCGGTTAATGGTGAAGGAAGCAATTTGGGAGGGCTTGCTGTCTGAGGACCTTGTTTGGGGGGCTTTCGGGTGTCACCCCCACTTTGCCAAGGAGTACTCCAGCATCCACGAGCGCAGTATACTAATGGCAATGCGGCACCCCAAAGCTGTCGCCTTTGGAGAGATTGGCCTGGACTACTCCCACAAGAATTCCACAAACTCTGCAACACAGAAAGAGGTTAGATTTGGGTTACAATGATTTAGGTTTGATATTGCTTTCTTGCACAGAAAATGTTGTTACATGTTATAAAACAATTGTGGGTTAACTGCCTTTCATTTAGTCAGCTGTATATTCATATTATAATCTTATTGGTTTTACCCCTTCTCCCCTCCCCCATAGGTATTTGAGCGACAGCTGCATCTGGCTGTGTCTTTGAAAAAACCTCTTGTGATCCACTGCAGGGATGCAGATGATGACTTGCTGGAAATCATGAAGAAATGTGTGCCCTGTGACTACAAAATCCACAGGTGTGTGCATGTGAGCGCACCAAAACAAATGACAGAATGCTGGCTTAAAGTAATACACAAACAAGGAAAACAAGGGAAGCATTTGATGTACCTGGTTAACTAAAGATTATTATTATTTCATAGAGTAGCTCCCACTCAAGTAACCCATTCTAGCACTAATCATTTACAGCCTGACCCCCCCCCCCCACACACACACACACACACACTTATGATTAGCAGGGTAATTAGGGTAAATACATGTCCTGCATGATTTTAAATAGTTTACCTTTCTCTTCTGCAGGCACTGTTTCACAAACAGCTACAGAGTGATCGAGCCCTTTCTAAAGGAGTTCTCCAACCTCTATGTTGGCTTCACAGCCCTTATCACCTATACCAATGCCAAAGAAGCCCGAGATGCTGTATGTAAGATCCCTCTCAACCGCATTGTGCTAGAGACCGATGCCCCATACTTTCTTCCCCGACAGGTACACACTCGCACACACACACAAACACAAATCGAGTAGTTATGCAGGTGGGGATTTGAAACACTTGAAAGTTTGTTCATCACATATCAAGTATAGTCCTTTTTTTTCCAGGTCAGAAAGGATGTCTGTAGGTTTGCCCACCCTGGAATGGGTATCCATACTCTGCATGAGATGAGTTTACTGAAGGGGGAACACTTATCAACAGTGCTCAAAACTGTTCGTGACAATACCAGGCAGCTGTATTCTGTGTGACTTGGGCAGTAAACACTGTCATCATGGGTACTTGTTACCTTAGTTACTTTGCGCAACTATGGATACAGAGGAGATGGCCAAGGAATAAAAAATGAACACTGGACTGTCTTTTGTTTCACAGATAAGTGGGGAATATATTGTGAAAAGAAATCATTTTAAGATTAATTATTTTTAGATGGCCCGTTATACTTTATATTGCACTGCTGTTCACACTATACTTTAAGCTTGTCTGCATGTTATGTTTTGCTGACTTGATCAATGGTTTTATTTAGTTATATGAAGTACTAATTGTCTTTTTCCGTCTTCGTTCTTGACTTTTTGAAATAGAGGAAGGTACTGTCAACAGTTTTTATGCATGTATTAAAAAAAAAATCTTTTTTTTTTAATATAACCCCTCTATTTTACAAATGGTTCCTGTTTGGCCTAAAAAAACATTTTCCTATTTTTCCTCGACCCTAGGACTAATTTCTGTAAAAAAAAACAATAAAAGGAATTGTCAATTTTATACAATGTCCTATGTTCAGTAGAGAATAGTCTTGAATTCAAAATGTCTGCAACAACATCGTTTCTCCCAGATGTGTTATTTATGATGTGTTCTTGTGACACCTTTAGAGAGCTGAGAATAGGATGATGCAGGTACAAGGTGCACCATTATGGGGTGTCAACGAACAGGTGTGAGTAAATGCTTTGCTTATCAACTTGCTTAACAGAAAGTAGGTCAGGCTGCACTTTTGTGAAAGCTTATATACTTGCACGTAAGAGTACTAGTATTGATGCTTAACGGTAGCAAGTAGAACAGTAAAAAGCTTATTAGGATGATTTAAGTATCCACACAGAGTATGACAAGATGATGTATTTAACCACCCTTCATTTCTGACCTTTAGTTTCATCAATGCAAATAAAGACTCAAGGTTTCAATATACAAATCGCTGGTCTGACTTCAGGGAAAGAAACTAAAAATAAAAATAATACTCTCTGAAATTTCCGAAGTGAAGCATCTCCCTGTTTATAAGTTCATGTTCAAACCCTTTGAGCCTTTGATCAGATCTTTTCCTTCCTTCTGTTCTTTAAAGAACAGACGATCTGTGTAGAGAAATGACCCAGCAAGTAATCCGTTAAACCTTTTTATTAAGGAAGGTACACACATTGCGGTACAGTATATGGTGTGAAGGAAGCTTGGTCCACACTTGTCAGCGCATATCTACAGAAAGGTGTGGTTACTCTGTAATGGAAAAAAAAACCTGGTCTTCATCCATGGCATGAAGATGTAGGGGTTTACAAGTATTAACAAAATTGCTTTACAAAAATTACTATTATATTTGTATTTTAACAGACAAGTCAGAACAGGCACCTGTGTCTCCCAAGAGATTCTGGAGAATATTTTGAAGTACCACACCATACTCTTGAAACTCCTCGTCAGACATGGTGATACCCATCTCAAATGGGGCATTGATCTACAAAGGGTAGATGGTATCTCCCATCAGTTTACTATTGATTTGTTTACAACATTAGTAAAGGTCAAAATGCAAAAGCCTTCATTTTACAGGGAATCTGTCGGTCTGTTTTCACTCACTGTGATATGTTTGTCCTCCTGGGGTTGCGTAAACTCCTCTGTTGCCCGCCGTCCGACACGAGGTGGCTTCCCCTTACCCTGTGGTTAAAACCAGTACATGTTTTAAGGCATCACACTTTCTCCTTTTTATCTCACTTACACATGTACAGCCTTTTTTACCTGGGGTCTTTGGGATGGGCTGAGGAAGCTTGAGCCAGCACTGGCTGATTTAACCCACAGAGCCAGAGAGCATAACAGCAGTAGTGTCAGACCAGTGTTCCTCTTTAGAGCCATGATGGAGGGTCACCTGTGTAAAATCATGCTATGTTTTTCCGTGTTCCATAGTGAAGGACACCATTTTAACTGTAGTGTTTAATCATAAATAACTGCTTACCTGGTATTACTTTAACTTTTGTTGAAATGTGTTCCAGAGTCGAGTCGCTTGACATCTTATATACAGGCTATTTTCCACTCCACAGAAATATTCTTGGAATGCAACTTGACATTAAATGAGGCTTTAGGTTACCATGTTTTAGCATGGATTGTTCAAATATTTGGATAGATAAGAAAGCATGCATTACTCTGTTGCAACCTGCTATTTAATATGCCTGCTGATTATCACTGCTGGAAGAAGATTGAAAGATAATGTTTATTTGCCCAATTAATCAGAATCCGGGCATATAATGTGTTCCTGCTGCACTACAAGGATATTCTTGTTTAATTCTTTTAAATTTTAGTAAACCATTCTGTTATCGACATGATTCATACAAAGGTGCATATTGCCTGTGTATGGCTGCATAGATATGCAGTTATTGATCAAACGATAGTCTCACATTGTCAACCACCCAGAGCCAGCACAAGGGCCATTGAAATGGGACACAGCAATCGGCCCAAGCCACGGTAGGGAGCCCTACTAAGATTAATATAATTTGTCAGCTGGATGTGGTCGTCAGACAGCAGAATAATTTTTTCCAAAACACTGTCTTTCCAGTACCAACAACTAGTCAGTTACGGTCAACGAGATTATTCGAATTTATCATTCAGCCATGATTTTCAGTTATTATTGTGGAAGGAATTTATCTATGCGGTAGGCGGCAGTAACGTGATATGAGCGCGACAAAGTCACATCAAGTATTCCCAGGAAGAAGTTGCGCACCTTGGTCTGTTGCTGGTTAGCTTAGCTTGGCTTGCTTGCTAGCTAGCTAGCTAAGCTACTAATTACGTTTGAAACAGATATTGTATAAGTTACTTACAGCTAGTGAATATGGATAAAAAGAAGAAACAATATGACGTTACGGCTTCCAGTGTGAGTTTCATCGCCATACAGAGTTATGAATGTTCTCATAAATTGCATAATGCCAATGCTAGTTTATCTTATTTGTGCTAGTATTTAGTAAACATAATGTGTGTACTACTAAGCCACCTGATACTATTAGTTACAATAGTTTTGCCTGTAATTTACGAGTAGTTCAAATATTGCATGTCGCTTTTTGTTTTTGTAGTTGGTTGACCTCAAAGCAGAACTCTTCAGGAAGCAGGAGCAATTCAAACACGATAAGCTTGGACAAAATTCTGGGGCTGGTGTTAAATCCAGATTCAAAAGCAAAGTAACGTTAATATATATACAGGCATTATAATTTACGTCATGGTGTATTGGAAATGAAATGATAATTAACATTTCTTGTGTCACTGGTTATTGCATAGAAACCTAATATATGGATTAAACAGAATGAGGGTGTGTCAGCAAGGGCAGAGAAAGATGTGGAGCAGGTAGCTGAGGAAGACAACAATCTTGACAAGTCAAGGTGAGCTCTACCCTGACCCTTGCACTGCTAGTAACTCAAACACTGTATATAAACTATATTTACTCAACCTATTCTTGCCGTCCTACTTGTCCATTGATATTGATATAACAGGCGCCGGCTGGAAGAGAAGGCCAAATTATATGACCAGATGACAAAAGGAGACTTTCCTGGTTTGTAGCATAAATCATATGCTAGAAAATCCTGTTGGTGATATTTTCTAAACAGTTCAGATTTGTTTACTTAATAATTATTTTGTTGGCATTTCAGATGAGGAGACTGAAGGACTATTCCTGGTGGATTTTACACAAAAGATTATTAACAAGAAGAGAGAGACACATGCAGAGTGTGAAAGTCAGACAGAGGAGGATAGGAGAAGCCTGTCCCCTATTCCACCGCCTCAGAACCCCGATGAGGAATGGTAATATCTTCAGGTATTATTTGTTATCATCAATGCAGTGATATCAGCTTTAAACTCACTGCATTCCTTATTCATGCATTGACGTAAGGGTGGACTATGTGGATGCTTTGGGACGATCGCGGAAATGCATGAAAAAAGACCTCCCCGGGTTCAAGAAAATGGACCAAGACTTTCAGGGAAAAAGGTAGCTAAGGATCTTGACCATTTCTTTAAATGTTGCAATAATGTCTGACCTATCAGATTTAGGTAATAGTATATATAGTCATTAATTGTATGGTAATTATAAATATGCTTATTTGTGAAATATAAAACATTTGGGCAAGATCTAGACTAGAGGAAATGCTTATATATTTACGCAGAAATGCCTCCATTGAAAAGACATTACTGTCTGAAGACATGTGTCGTGAGCTACAAAGACAGGAGTGGGAGAGAGAGGAAGAGGAGGCCATGAGCAGGCCAGTAGGGCCGATCCACTACGAAGACATCCGAGAGCAAGGTTAGCACAGCACGCTTACCAAACCCTGTAGCTACACACACAGGGTATTCAAGGATCACAGTCTTGTGCAATCAAATTAATTTAATGTTTCTCCGTTTGTGGCAGAGGCCCGTGAGCTTGGTGTGGGCTACTTTGCGTTCTCCCAGGACCAAGAGCAGCGCCGTAAACAGAGGGACACACTGGACATGCTCAGGGACCAGGTGGGCTCTTCAGAGTCAACAATCTGAATCTGTGCAACTCTACCCAGTCTGTTCATGTGTGCCACAGCTACAGTGGTAATGATGATGTGATGTTGGACCTTTTCTTTTCCACCTTGTCCCCCATGGCTGCCTGACAGACTACAGAGCAGCGCAGTAAGAGAGAGATGTTGAAGGCCAAGCGGAAGGGTATACTGCAGGCCCGGCTGGCCAAGATAAAGCAGAGGAAGATGAAGGGCAAGCTGGATGGAACTGAGGAAGAGGCGGGAGCTGTGGAAGAAGAAGGAGGTTAGAATGTCCCCCAATCATTGCTTACAATATAGGATGGCTTCATGTTTATTCGCCTTAATGCTTTCCTCACTTATTATCTATCTATTTTGTATTCCTATATTGAGCTGATAAATAAATAATGGTTGTTGTTTCTCCTTGCAGACGAGGGGACAGAATTGATTGGGCCTCTGCCCCCAACAGAAGAGCCTCCTGGGGCTGGTGCAGAGAAAAAGGTGGAGGTGGAGATACAGGAGAGGAAGGACACCAAGCCAGGAGTGCCCCACATCAGAGAGTGGGACCGGGGCAAAGGTAACCACTCGTCCCAAAGCATCACTTCAATAATCTGCTGACTCCAAACTCTTATTTGTTTTGATCATTTCTTCATTCCAAAACACTGAGTTTGCAATTGATTGTGAGCCTTGAAGTGTGTTAGGTGTGACAGAGACTTTTGTAATGCTGGGAAACATTCAGATGAGTTCCTTTGCTGACACAGCTTTTCAATTCTGAGAATTTTCAGAATTCTCCCTGGGCCGCTGGACGGATGAGCGACGGGAGGAGAGGGATTCTGAGTTTGCCCCTCCATCTGCCTACTTCGGTGAGGACAAGAAACAGTGGAACAAGAAGTCTCCCAGATCAGAGCAGTGCAAACCCAAAATGGCATTTAAGTGGTCTGATGGTCTGTCTGGAGGCTCTGTCAGGAGAGTTGAACCCCAGGCTCTGCCTCAGCCCAAAACTGCTCCTCTACCCTCTGTACCCCAACAAATGCCATCCCCATCCCCTGTCGGAGGCTCTGTCAGGGGAGTTGAACCCCAGGCTCCGCCTCAGCCCAAAAGTGCTACTCTACCCTCTGTACCCCAACACACGCAATCCCCATCCCCTGCTCAGCACCAAGCCACATTCGAACCCCAGCCCCCTAATGAAGCTGCTGATTCAAGCTCCCAATGCGCCCCTCAGCCCCAATACCCTTCACCATCAACATACCCTCCATTTACTCCGACCTTTATCCCCCAGTACTTACCACCATCTTTTCCACCACATTTTCCTCCCCCTCCTCTTTACCCATCATATGCTGGTTCATCTTATTACCCACCGCAATGTCCTCTTCAGTATCCCAACCAGAACCCTCTCCAGTTTGCCCCCCAGCACCCAGTATTGCCTCCGCACCAAGTCCAGGCCCAACCTGAGTATCCATACCAGGCACAGCCCCAGGCACCAGCCCAGACCCAGTGCCCTCAACAGAACTCTACCCAAAGTCTGGATGACTTGTTGTCTTATTACAAGAACTCTGGTTGAACTTTAGAGGTTAATAATAGTTGCTTCTAACATGAATAAGAGGTCTTAGCTTGGTTTGAGTGTTAGCCATGAGCTGTCAGCTGCTTCCCTGCTCCTAAGTGTCCCTCCTCAGGGGCCCAAAGAAAATGTATGCAGCCGTCTTTATTTTTGAAAATCTATTAAAGATAACAATTTTGCTTTTAAATTATTTGGTGTTTTTTCATCATCTTTCTGTCACTTGATGCTTTAAGTCAGCGCTATCGGAAGCCTTTTTTTGTCTTAGTGATTAGCTGTAGTTACATAGTGTGTTAGGTTTCAAACAATTTCTGCTTAGTTTACATTGTAGGTACTGTGGAAAAAGTTAATTAGATCAACAAACTAACATGATAATGTGAGGTTTAATGTTACCACTAGGTGGCACTGTGCACTTTCTCTGTTGAGATGTTTTAGAGAGGATATTTTTGTTTTCCAAAAATGTCCGGCAATATTGATATACAATATAAGGGTAAGGTTGTTGTATTTTTTATATCAAAGGAAGGTAGTGTGTGTTTGTGCGTGTGCGTGTGAACGGACCCTGTCTTTACCTGTTTGTGTGTGCAACAAGTTTCTTCCTGGTTATCAAAGCAGCTTTTGACTTTATTGAATAATTCTACAAAGACTCTGTTTCGTGAAGTGTTCTACTTATTGAATTAATTAGATGTCTGTTTTTTGAGACATAAGCTTTTCACCAACCTCCACCCAGCAGATGCTTAATGGCTTTGGTGTCTTGTTTTAGGAAACCTCAGATTGTACTGTGCTTACCCGAATTATTTGTTGGTCATGCATAACAATCTTTTGGTCAATTTATTATTTATTTTATTTATACAGGGTTAACTGACCAGGTCTCTTTTCCAGCAGTGCCCTGTTTAAAGGCAGAATATATAAATTACAACAACAAAAACTAAGCACAATACTAAATGTTATTATTTGCCTTATTGCTTATCTACAACCGAGAAGTCAGATGAATTTGGTTCAGTTTGGCACTGCATTGTCTAGGAATATAAGAATATAGAATTGTCTCTGGTTCCAGAACTTTCATTATTGCTTGTCATCTTGGCAATTATTGAATTTTAGTTTAGAATGGAGCAAGTGTTCTATTACAGTACAATGTTCCAAAACACAGTCAAAAGCAACATTCTTTCATATTTTATTAGCGGTAAAACATAGTAGACAACAAAGTAGACAGTTAATCATTTGTTTTGTTTTTTATTGAAATTGTAGCTTGCTTGATATCCCACTGAATTGATTTCTAAATCATTTGTGATTTATAGGATGTCCACATAAAATGGTATGGCCTTAAAACATATTCTGTGGACTTTGTAAATTTTAGGATAAAGTTATGGACCTAAGAACGTTCCAGCACCTCATGTCTCAAGCTCCAGGCCTCCTGGAACAAATAGGTGTCCTTTTTCAGGAGTGCCAGGAGAAGGACATCCTGCTTCCTAAAGGGATTAAGAACCTGTGTGAGATGTCCTGGGAGGAGTTGACGGATATCCCTCCTGATGCCAAGCCTCTCCACCAGTCCAGGGCTGCGACCAGATCCCTGCTCGCTCCCAACACCAACCATCCCCTGGACACTCAAAACAGGCTCACCATTACCCCGAGCCAGGTCTTGATGCCCGCTTCGTCCATGTTGTCTGTCCGACAATCTGTAATTGCAGTCAATGTCACCAAAGTCAAAAGGAGGTTGCTAGGTGACAGGGACAATAATGGTGAGATATGTTCCTTTTAATATTTCACACATCATGTGGTTTTATTTTGGGAAATTGCAAAAGGGTTGGAAGCCATTGGGGTTACATAGCAAAGAATGTTGATGTGATTTAGTGGACACTAAAACTGTGAATGATATGCTTATTGAGTTAGTGTTCATTGAGCGGGATCATTTGATTAATCAGTGGATCGCTTTGCTTGGGACTGATTTGTTTCTGCAGCCTTTGTTCCAATAACATCCACTCTGAGACTCCACTTGGAAGAGTATCTGTCCCATCTCTCCTTCTCTCTCAGTTACAAAGGTAATAGCTTGGGATAGCTACAGTAAGCTGAATGTCATACATTAAAATACATTTTTGCATAAATGTCCATTTCCAACTTGGCTCTTCTGTAGCGGTGAGCAGCGAAGGTTACAATCCTTACCTACCCTACTCGACTCTAGAGGTCTGTCAGTGGGCACTGAGAACAATGGGAACCATCCAAGATCAAATGTAAGGGCCACCTTGCTTTCTTATTGACCCTACTAAGACCACCTACACTTCTTCTAACACCCTGTTGGGTCCAGCTTAGCGAGAGGGTCAAACTATTACTATTACGTACCTGCAGAAAGGAGGAGGCAGCGATTCTGCAAGAGAAGGGTCACACTCACCCTTTGACCACTCGGAACTACCTACACTGCAGGGTCCTCGTGCCGCCACCTCCAGCCCAACCCTATGCGAAGGACTTTCTTTTCCCCCTCATCCCCAACATCAAGCAGCTGCTCTGCCTGGTCCCCTACAAACTGCACTACGGTCTGCCGGACGGGACCACCTTCCTCTTGTATCCTCCATGCATCAGTCGATTCTTAGAAACAGACACCTCTCTCTGGAACTCTCTGCCTCTCTCTCTCTCTCTGTATCCTGTATCTCCCCTATGTCACTTTCTTCTTCTCTGGGTTAGTTCTTGACTCCTGTCATAGCTATCCCTCTGGTTCAGTTGCAGTGTGCCAAGTGCCTAGCCAGGTTCCTAATGGGGGAGTGTACACCATCATCTTCAACAGCAACTGTGACACCCTACTGGCCCTTTTCAAGCCAAATGGATGTGGCTTTGTTCATCATGCTGGAAAGTGCGTGTAGGGCCTGTCAGTCGACTCCATCCATGTTTGTCACAGCGAGCTCCAGTTCTAGGGAAGTTCCTTATTGTGGCTTGAGATATGCTACAGATTTTAAGATGAGTGTAATCCCACTGTGTTTTAGGTCTACCGGTTTAGCCCTGTTTGTCACTTCCTCAGCATGTCAGCAGTACACACGAGAAGGCTGCCTCATCAAGAAAGTGTCTGTGAGTCCTAAGGCTCAGCGCGAGGTCCTGCACTCATTTACGGTGCGTGCTGTTTGCATGTGCATGCACATGATATTCACAAGTGTTATTAATTGGCGACCAATTTGTGTAAAGCGCTTTAAGTATCTAGAAAAGCGCTGAAAACTGAATAAAATGAATTATTATTATTATTGTTTACTGGTTTGAGCGTTTTGCATCACTAAAACAAATAGAGACCCTTTGACAATGTATCCTGTCATCCAGGTGAATGAGAATATGACCCTGACCTTAAGCAACCGCATGGCTATGAGCCTGACTTTCAGTGCCCTGATGGAGGAGATCACTCTGTGTGTGAAAAAGGAGCACATGGTAAGAGACACTGTCTGTATGCAAAAGCCAAAGAAAAGAATACTGTGCATTTTGATGAGACTAATGTTTAGCATCTTAGGGAGAAAAGAATACATGGAAGAATAGATTAAATTGAGTCAGATATTCCAGTCTGTAGTCCTCTCTTCTCGCTGTTTGGTTTTAATCCCCCATGATTGAGCTGGAGTTTATCACTAGGATTATTCTATATTTTGTCATTGGCATTTATCATTCTATCAGTTCTATTTATGCATGTGCAATCCGTGGCAGATTTACAACAAAACACTGTCAGAACCTCAATAAATTAAATGAGAAATCGTTTTATTTAATGATACTCTGCTTTTTAATGAGACATGCATCTCCATGTGAGTGTGTTTTTTATGGAACAATTTGTTCACAGAAAAAGAGTAAAGACAAACATATAATTGTAAAAACTTCTAATTTTCTTTCTATATCCCCCTGGTGTAGCCGATGAGCACTGAAGCTGAGGAACCTCAGCCAGAAGGCATAGAGTCAACATTGGTAGAAGCGGAGGCTTCCAGAACAACCCTTCAGGGGATTAGGAAGAGAGTCAGAGAGACCTCTCTCTGCTGGCTCGGGCACTACCTAGTAGCCGCAGGTATACTGTACTATCGTTCCATGTATCAGCCTAAGGACACATTCATCCTTCATTTGTACTCCCTTTACTTGCACATCTTTAGGATATGGCATCACTTTGATGTCAGACAATACCTTCTAATGTAAAACTGATGGATCAAGGGCTGATCAATTTAGATTGATTCTTTTTTTTAATCATTGTTAGACTGCAACTGCTTCTCTGCTCATTAACCAGGCATCATTAAGGAACCTGTACCAGTAGACCCTAAGTCTAAACCAACCAAACGCAAGGAAGCTTGGACTGCAAATCCCAGAATATCTGCTTCCATTGAGAAGAGCCCTCCCGCTATAAACCGCCCCCCTAAACTAAGGAGGAAAGTTCTTCGACCAGTAACTTGCTGCCAACCCTTGTTCCAACCTGCCTCTCAGCGGTAAGATAATATTTTTTAAAAGCAGCATGGTGGTATGTGGTGGGATCACACTACCACACTCTCTTTTACATAATCTCGCTCTACATCTCTTTGCAGGGCCAAGTCTGCAGACCTACCACACATCTCCTCCCTGTCAGCCCTCCCTCCCTGCGACAGCCCGTATTGCCCGTCGTGTCCTTCGATGCTGCGGCTCCTCCTCCTGGACACCTACACATACCAGGGCTGCCACTGCTTCCCCCAGCTGCCCACCCTGTCGGACCTGGAGCTGGACGTGTTCCTCAAGGCCCCCTGGTCCCCCCAGGGACAAGTGTTGGTGGTCTACGTCACCTCCAGCGCCCACCCTCCGCCTGGGGCTTACAACGTGGAGTCCATCGTGAAGACAGTCTATCGCAAACAAATTAATTCCTCGGCCAGCCCGTGTGTCACGGTGAGCAGATGTGTATGGAGTATTGTAGGTAGAATATATAGGCTGTACGGAGCCCTCTAGTTATGTGTAGAGATATTATGTCGCGTGGAGTCCAAAGTAAAAGCAAAGTGGGACTTTGTGTTGACGCTTGTGTCTCTGCTAGAGTTCCAAGGAGCCATTCCGTCTAGTGAAGTACGACACAGACATGGCCACTCGCCTGACCAAGTCTCCTGTCCCTGTCCTGGTTCAGAGGCACCACGTTGGACCGGGGACGCTTCTGGTACTGTGTCACACATACAAGCTTACTCAGAGGAAGGAGCCCAGATTGATTAAATATGATTTGACAACATTAATTAAGCAAATTAGGTAGGAAAAAGCTGACACTATGAATGACATGTTAGGGCTAACCTGTATCTTTGTGTAAAGCTAACAGGAAAGTGGACTTTTATGCACGTTGGGTTTTGTGTATCTCCTGTGTAAGGGGCGGGTCTCTTCCTGGTTCGGTAAAGGGCTGACCCCTAATCGACCTTGACCATGGTGTTTTTTCCCCTCTTTGTTTCTGTGGCCTCTACTGAGACCAGCCCCAGCAGGATGGGACATTGAGTGCACACTCAGTCAGTCTCACCACTATTGTCACCTTGTGCGTGTGCGTGCGTGTGCGTGCGTGTGCGTGTGCGTGCGTGTGCGCGCGTGCGTGCGTGTGCGTGCGTGCGTGCGTGCGTGAGTGTGTGTGTGTGTGTGTGTGTTTAATGCCATGTCACATTTTTGAATAACTTGGGAGAATATCCCATAGAGATATCTGATGCAGTGACATGAACTCAGTCTATTCTCATGTGGGGTTTTTTAATATGTAAATAAATGCATATGTTGTGCAAAGCAGGGCTTTGTTCATACCCTCGGCAATAAATAAAGGCCTTCTTAATGAAAGGTTATGGCTGTATAATTCAACAATATTAAAAGATACACAATGACTGCACTGGGTGCAGACATAGCCCCGTAGGCCATGGCTTATTGTATATGTTAATAAGATACATTGTTCTAATGAAAATAGCCAAAGCATGTACCAAGAAGTGGGAAAACCAGGCATGAACAATTGTTTTGACCCAAAGCAAACCGTTATGATCCATCAGTAAATAAATCCATTATCATAAGTATTAAATCTATAAATGACAAAATGGACCCTCTTAGCAGCAGCTGTTGTTGTTATTAACAAAGATTATGTGATCACCATACCGTGTACCCTTGTTATGTGTCCCCATAGATGTATGTCGGAGGAAAACTGATTTTTGGGGGCAGCACTTTAAATGGCTACGGCTTCAGCAAGGCCAATCTCCTGAAGCAGATAGCCAAAACACAGAGTGACTACACAAAGGGCAATTTACTACCTCAGGACTATAAACTGGAGTGAGTCTTTAATGGGACCTTACTGATCAATTAGGCCATCTCGACTCATGTTTTTATGAACACGTTTGAGGTGGAGAGAAGTTCAGAGGAAATTAGTAAATCATCAGAAAATAGTTATCTGTAAGACTTTCAGTTCTGAGTTTGTTTATAGAGGCAGAGACAGGACAATGACCACACATCCAATATATCTTCTCTCTGAGAATGACAATATTCGATTAAACTGTGGGCGGCAAGTGAAAGCTACATGGTCTAAATGACCCAGTGTGTGACTAATTAATTAGTATGCTGTATTTGATCAAATAGCAGAGAAATCATTGGAAGTATGTGGTTGATCAGTGTTTAGATGCTGCATTGTAAATTGATTTGTGGCTGTCGTTTTCTTCTAGGAGTTGGGAGACAAAGCGTTCCTTTCCTCAGAGCAGATCTGCACAACAAAATAAGAGGGGCAGATGCACCCAGGATAATGCCCTCAAGACCCAAATGTCGTCCTCCCACCGCAAGGAGAATTACCTCCCTGGCCAGCCTTTAGACAGGTGCCACACATACACACACACACACACACACACACACACACACACCGTGCACAGTGAAAAGTAATGACACAGGCTGACCTCTGCTCTCCTAGGGGACAGGGAGGCAGTGCCCTTGACTTTGTAGTGTCACGCATGTCCGACCGAGAGTCCATCCTGGCCATGAAGAGCAAGAGGAGGACCCGTGCTTCAAAGCCTCCACACAAAGATACAACGTCATTGCATTTAGAGGAAAAATGTGCAGCGGTTTAGCTGTCCTTTGCTGACTCATGGGAGATTAACATTGGTTTAAGAGACATCGTAGAGGGTCACGTCGACATGATTCCTCCCCAGATGTGTAGCTTTTTTTCAGGGAGCACCTATTTCTGCAAGGGACGTTATTTTGTTTTTAAAAATAAATCACTTTCAATTTCCGAGATTTTTTTCAATCTTTTTTAATAGCATTTCTTAACTTGTCTTATTGTCAATATTGTATCATGACCGGTGTGAGCCATGTCACTCACACACACACACACACACACACACACACACACACACACACACACACACACACACACACACACACACATTGTTGGAGATCCTCTTTACAATTCTCTGCTGTAAGGTCATTCCTACCAGAAGGGAACACAGGAGCTAATGGAGCCTTTACGAGGAGGGTTATGGGGATGAGCCTAGTGTGTGGCTGACACTTATTCCCTCTAATCCCACTTTCCTATGTCCTCCGGCTGTGCAGGGACAACAATCAATGCTCTCTTTATGGCAGGGCAAGGCCCCAATGCTGAGTGGGAGACAGGGATGGAAGGGGAGAGGGTGTGTCGGTGGGAATGGGTTTGCGCTGTGGTGCCCCCCCGTGAATGTCATTTTACAGGGATGACAGGAAATATACAAACAATATGAAAAGGCAAGGCTGAATGGCATAATGGATTAGATATCCAAATGGCCAAAGTAGGAGACAAGTGATCCTTTGTGGACTCGGGAGGTATTTTTGCCACATGTTTTCACATTTCTTCAGTGTTGGATCATATTGAGTTTTAATAGCTGCGGCAGATTTCTGAGGGCACAGTTGGGGGTAGGCATAGAGCAGTAATGGCTTTCCCCACAGGTCAGGCTATATTGGACAGCCCGGAGCCCGGCTGTATTATGTCAATATCGATCTTTTTTTTTTCTTTTTCTTTTTTTTTTAACTACAGCTTTGTCTTAACTACAGCCTCTTTTAGCACATCTCACCTGCAGCAGCCACAGCCAGCCTAGCAATGGAGGAGATGAGAGCAGCAGAAAGGGTTACTTATTGTCATGCCCCGGGGCTAACCTTGTTTCCCTTGGCTCTACAGGGGTCAGACCTTAGAGGCTACCAGATCACAATAAGGACCACTTCCTGGGTTTATCCGTAGGATATATTTATCAGATCCAGTCACCAAGAGGCTATTTAGCCTGAAGTTAAATGCGCCACTGTTAAGCATTACTGCGAGTCCCATAAATTTTGTTGTCAGAGTACAGTGGAATTTTCCGTACAGTGATTAAATGAATCTCAAAATCAGAGCTGAAGAGCAGCCTTACAGAATTCATATGACAGGCAGAGGAGCAGAGTCCAGATAGTTATCGTCTATTGCCATTCTCTTCGCAATCATCCTTCTGTCCACATGGGAGATGCCATGCATTGATAAATCAGTAGAAGCAGGTGGACAAAAGTAGTGTATGTGTGTCTTACCACGGGAAGTAAATACCAAAAGAGGCAAAGAATGCAAAGCAATGCAGGGTTTTAGATTTGGCCCTCATGAAGCAGCTAGCGGCTAGGGACGACCAAAAAGGCCTGCACGTACACATGCCCACACATGACTGCCAATCCCATGTATTCATCTGCCACGCTTTTAAGAAAGCAATCATCCTTACTGTAAAGCAACTACACCACAAAATGCAATCCTCTTTCTAACATCAAGGATGCAGCAAAAGAGTTTATTTGTGCCTTAATTGCTGTTTGACACAATTGGCAGGGTAGGTGATATCGCTTTGACACGCTGCACTGCTTAGTAAGAGTTTGGCACTACTGTTGTTGCTCTCTTTAATGGGGGAACTGTGATGGGCCTTTTCCAGTGGTGGGTTCTGCGCCACCACCTCCCGTTCTTCTGAGCAGCAGCCCACAGGGAGGCCTAACGAGTGGCCATGCCACGAGTGATCATTCCATCCCCGCCACCGCGCCTGTCACACTGCCAGGCCATGCTGCAGCTTCCGCTGGGCTAAACTGCCATATGTGAGACAGATCAGTGGGCTTATGGCAGGTCTGCAGCTGGGTCCTTGCACTAACAGATGGATCAGAGAGAGTGGGACATAGACCCTGTGGATCTTCTGATGACTCCATTTGGCTAAGCTTCAAGTTCCCAGCGTGAAGCTGTGTAATTGATGTTGTAAATAACGTCTTCGCCATTTGATGCACGCAGTTTGTGCTTCGTGTGTTGGTTCCTTTAACGCCGTCGTCGACTATTTTGCTGTATAAAAAGAAATGCTTCTATCGATCCCTTAAGATGCTATCGATATCAAAGAGGGCAGTTATAGTTTTCAGGTTGCTGAGAAGTATCAAATTGCCTGAGGAGTGTTTGGATAGTTGTTTGTTCAGCTGAAATGAGAACTGGATGGGCCGTTTGTCTCCCAGGCAGTCTATCTGTCGCTCTCTGTGGCCCGTTCCTCATGGTGGCAGATAAAGAGATTAGCCGAGTGCCGAGCGCTGTAGACACTGCATGCACACCCCTAATGGACTCATAAATTCTGCCGAGCCTGGAGACGTGAAAAGAGAGGGAGAGGAGATTCAGTAGAGGTGCTCTATCTCTGCATGCTTGTGTACCTTCAAAGGTACAGAACCTGGCCCAGCATATCCTTCCCTAATTAGCCACGGTGTTGAGACATTGGCAAAAAATGTTGTTGTTGGAGATTAATGGAATGTTTAGCTATGTTTTAGCAAATTAATTTAAATGATGAATTATAAAGCATTAGGAAAGCCAGGGTTCAATAGTAATTGCCTATTCGTTCCTCAAAAGATAATGAATGGTAAAATTGGAGTGTTTGTTTTATGGTGCTCTAAGCATCAATGAACTCTGTATTCCAAGCCTGGTTTTATTAGTCATTTCCAACTTGTTTTGGAGACAGAATCCCAAATAAGGTGCCGATAAGGATAATCCAGCGAATGTCAGGGACAAACCCTACATGGAAACATTGATAGCAGGCTTAAGGTGCCTAAACTGACATGACCAGTATCGATCTTGATACTTCAGGGGCCATTTTACAGCTACTCGCACATCAATCTGTCCTTTAGTGTAAAATTAATGTTGTCTCAAAGAAACAAACAATGTGATATCAAATGAACACTTAAACAAGCACCGACTTATCCTTGTTGCTTTTTAATGCTTGCCGTCTTCCTTGAGAGTATGCGAACCAAATCAAAATCTTTGAACCCAAATGTAAGAATGATGTAATCTACAAGTCAATCAAAACATGATTTATCTAGTACAACAGTTGTCCCTCAAATGTATTTCTTTATTATAATATTAGGATTATCTCTTTCAGTGGTTAAAAATTAGATAAAACCCTATCGATGTTCACAAGGGCCCTTTCTCTTGTGTACAGAAAACAAGTTGGTTCCGTACACCTTGATTCATCTATTGGTGAGGAATTTGTATTCATTACGTTGTCAGCGGGGGTAGAAATCTTCCAGATCAATCCTGCCAGGTTTGCAGGCTCCTACAGCGATACTCTAAAGATGTTATTGAGCTGCTGTGATTCTGCATCCTAGTCTTGATTGGACATCTATCATCTCTTAGAGTAATAACTTTGTGTCCTGTCCAGTGTGCATCTCCCAATTCAATCTTACGACCATACAAAGGCACACACACACACACACACACACACAAACACTTGGCTTTATTGGAGAAGCATAACATTCATGACAGAGGGTAACTCCAGGTCAATACAGTGTAAATGTATGGAGATAGATGATTGGAGCGCACGCACGTATGGTCACTGTGCTTTTTGCTTTAGACAGCAGGTTCTAGTCAGTGACCAAAATGCTTGATAGGCGTCAATTAAATAAACACCAATACAGTTGATTAACCCTTGAGGCTTTGTTTGCAATGCATGAAGATTGTTCTTATCATTTTTGTTTATTGCTTTTTAGTGTTGAATGCCATAAACTGTCTCTGTGTATGGCGTTCCAGCTGACATCAGAAATAAATGTATATACATAATATACACAGTTGGTCTTGTAACTGCTGTTGCCTATGGTTTACGCCGGCATGTTTGCTGCAGCACACCATATGCAGATACTGTACACAGTTAGCCTTTCTTAAAACAATTTGTTACAGCCATTATTCAATTTGCTATAACATAGATTAGTCACAAATCATTAGACAATTTATAATAGATATATGTTATGTTATATTAGTGTGGATAATGTGTAAACGTGTTTTCAAAGGACTTTTAATTCCTCTTATTTGTTTTCTTTCATGTTTTAAAAACTCTCATAGAACAACAGAAAAAATACAGGAATTATCTAAAATATGTAAGGGAGGTCCTGTGGTCCTTGTACAAAGGTCAGGAAGTCCTTTTAGAAAAGCAAAACCAACCTACAAGCTGTGTTTTCTTTGTTTCCATTGCGCGATGTAAAATTATATTTATAAAACTATGACCACAACAATTTGTCTGTCCCCAATTGCTTTCCACAGATTTCACTGCGTCCTGTCACAGACAAGAGATATTGTGAGCATGCACGTGCATATGTAAATATGTATTTTCTGTATTTACTGTTTGACGATGAATATGAGTGAGAATGAACAACTTACTTTGATAAATAAATACTTGCTGTTGTTTTTGAAGACAGAAATTATGAATACAGACAATCTTATGCAAGTTGTGACTATGGACCGGTGGGAAATATAAGCTCAGACAATGGATGTGTTGATAGATAAACGTTTGTTTACAGGAACAAACTTCAACTCTTTGACACAATAGGGAACCTTGAAAAACATTCACACGTTGATCATTGAACTGCATCTAGTTGAATCCACTTCAGAAATTGGTAAAGCAATAAAGAAATAAAAGAAAAAGTAAAAACGTGTAAAATGTAATAGTTGTTTTTTTGCCTTAGTTAAAAAAAGTAAATATAGGCAGGAATTTTATATACATAAATTTCAAGTAGTTTGTCATATGATTGAAGAGCATATGGTAAAAGTAGTCTGCACATCCCAAATATAGGAACTATGGAGTCCATGTCATGTAGGAAATGTTTAGCAATCTGGCAACATTCTTAGAGGTATTTTCCCTAAGCTCATGATACATTTCCACCAAACAAACTCATTGGGTAACTCTCCTTTGATGCCTTAATGGAAAATAAAGCTTTAAAAAAGTGTGACTAATGTGTTAAAGAATAAGGTTTGTCTATAACTGACTGCACCCTCCTTGCTCCCGTTTTGCTGAAAGACCTGAAAACAGTTGCAGGAAGGAGTAAATCAAGATGGAGTTCTTTTTTAAAGTCAGTCTCATTGTTTTGCTTCCAGTGCAGGAGAAGCAGGGGAGAGGAGGCGCTCCCTCTTCCCCTGATATAGCCTGACGCACACAGGAGACAGATAGCTAGAGTGTAGACTACATAACACCCACCAATCATACAGGGAAGAGGCCCATTGTCAAAAGAGTTGTGGTATAATTACCTGTATGGCTTATAGTCATTTTAACAGACCAGTGAAACCAACTTGAAACAGTACCAGTAGAACCATCGTAGAAGGCTGTTGATGAAGTTAGCCCTAAATGAATTCCTCCTTTACTTTCTAATCTAATCCTTTCTCACTTGTTCTAGCTGTGGCCTCCGCGTTGATGTGCAAGAGGACCCAATCACTATATGCGATGTATCAGCCAGTGTTACTGGGGCACTCCATTAATCTTCTACCGCCAGCCAGCTTTTTAATGCCACAGCTGAGCTCAATTTCTGCAGGAGCTACCAAAAATGGGCCGCATGCCCCTGTGTGTTGTTGCCTTGCTCTTACAGTTGGAGGGCAATTCCTGAGGGCAGAGATCAACACTGATCTGTTGGCCATTTTAGATTTATTTCCCTTGGAATCTGTGTGTGTGTGTGTGTGAGTGCAAATGTGCGCATGTGTGTGGGTGTGTGCGCTAGAGTGTGAGTGTGTAATGAAACCTTCAGCTCTGAACCCAAAACATTTTTTTAAAATGTATGTGTCCAGATCTGCATTGCAGCCCCTTGTTTGTCAGGATATCTGTCATTACTCTCTCCCACAGTGGACCCAAAGCCAGCCTCCCTCCCCTTTATTGACTTAATATGAAAATACAATAATTGCACAAACAAAGGGGGTCAGAGGTGCACCACATAATGTTTTTCAATGAGCTAAACCATTTGTGCTGCTATCAGTGTTCTGCTCAGCATCGGCAGCACTACAACAGGGGCTGAGGTTTCCACTCTCATGCTGTGAAGAGGTTTCCTTAATATTTTTTAACGCGAGTCCTTTGTGGACGTTAAGTGAATGTTGATATCCTTGTTAAAAAGTTAGAATACTTAACACACCACAAAAAGAGTATGGAAATTGAATCAGTGTGGTTTCCACTATTAAGACTACTTTCAGATTTGCGTTAGCTATTTTGCCAATGGTAAGGCTGACTGAGTGACCAATTTCATGCAGGTCTTGACTAAGTAAGTGAACCCAGCATGGAGTCTTAGCTCCTTCAGCCAGTAAACACACATCTTAAAGATCTCGGTTGAAGTCAAGTCTAAAATAGTATCTTTCCTGCTGAGCATCCTTGGTTCTTCTGCACAGTGGGCTCTAGACTAATGTCTTTGTTTTGGATCAGAGAGACAGAGAAAGACCAAAGCAAAGAGGAAATACTGTTCACCAATGCCCTGTATTAGACAGAGGCAGCTAATCCAGCCTGTGCAATGTCACAGCAGGAGGGAATGCTCCTGGTACATGGGAACGTTTTAATCCTAGCGGTCTGAGTCTTCCCTTCATTGTCCAGCAAAAAGCCTGTGTGTCCTAGCATGACTTTTGTGCAAGCTTAGCCTCACTTTGAATCATGTGACAAATGTGGGATTACCTTCATGTATCACTTGATTTGTTTACTGTTAGACAGAGATGAAAAACTGTGAAGTCATTCAGATAATGTGACGTCATTTAGCTGTTTGTTTTATAACAATGTCCTTTTCATTTTCCGTAAACTGTGTTATGAAGGACAAATGTAAAATAATGTGTCAGAAGTAAAAATAGATATAATAGACCGTACTTGACTGTAAGTCTCAATTCTTAATTAATAGGTTCAATTTGATCATGATGGTTAAATGTGATCATGATGCCCATCAGTTGCTAAGGAAGTCAAATTTGGCTGTGCAGGAAACAGGGAGAATAATTTCCTGTTATGTTGAAATGCTTTCAGGGTCCACTTTTGCACCATTCAGACCGCATTTGTGTCATTCCATAAATATTTGAAAAAATGTATGTCACTTACGTCCTTAATTTTAGGCAGTTTTAGTTATTTCAGTGTCATGTTGTACTCAGTTATTAGTCATTATGCAAGCTACTTATTGTACTTTTCCCCCACAAAACCACTGTACAAATGGCTTCTACAATTTACAGACTAATAAAGGACTGATTTCTACTTTACACTGACATTTTTTACTCAGAATCTACCAAAAAGTTGAATGGATTATAACATTGAAACCTTTCTTTAAATTTTTTTTGTTTTTCTGGCAAATGCATGTTATTTATTTAGTGTGCCTGATGAGGATACACTCAAGTTCTTTTAAGAAACTGGTAATAATTGCTCTAGTTAAATAATGATGTCGAGTGCGATATGGCCTGAGGGAAGGGAATTCTTATGTTCTTTTGGCAGGAGGAAGTGTGATCTAGGTGGTCGCTCACGCGCTCTCAACCAACTAAAAAACTCTCCTTCTGTTACCAGTCGCGCCCTGGACACCATGAGGCGCACACGACCACCCAGACCTCCAATATCCAGGCGACGAAAGTAGCTTAACGAGTATCTTAAATAGTTTATTCTTCGACAGTTTCATGTATTATAATTTTAAAAAGGGTAACCCAAGTATTGTCTGGATACGGCTCCTGTATACTGTCAGAAAGATTTGTTCGTTCGGATGTCCGTGCGCATAGCCTACTAAAATGAACACAGGTGAGACAATTATATATTTTACTCACGCTTCTCTTTGATGTTAAGCTACGCCCTTGACGTTAAGTTTGTAATAATAACAATACGTTTATTGTTAGTGCATTGGCAGTCCTTTGTTAGTAACATTTCTGTCATTCAAATTTCAAATTGACCAACAAAGTAATGATGCTTGTGGCAATAGGGATTATAAAATGTGAAATATGTGAAATAGAAATAATGTATATTTTTATTTCTACTTCTGACGCTGTGTAGGGTACCTCTTACAATCTAAGACTTACATGGTCATGGTTATCAGGTGTTGTTTCTATCCAATGCACTTTATATATCTATTTTCATGAAACAGAATAACATTATGAGACAAAAAGACTAAATATGTATCATGCTTTTTGTTTTTCTTACCTCACATCTTCAAAGAGGCAACAACAAGCTGTTAAAGGAGCTTCTCTCCTATGAATCACAGGAAGTGTGTCAGGGAAATCCTTTATGTTTTCTTTCTCTCTAACAGTGTGCTGGTAATACCCTTCCCAGGTGCTCTATCCATAAATCCTTAACTTAGTTGGGTAGAATTTCACAACTCCTTATCCTTTTACAATCATGTGTGTGAAATTATTTTATGTTATCATCTTGGGATTGTCAAGGGCTAAAGAAACAAACCCTCAAACCTTAAACTTGTTCAAGATGGGAGTGTCTAATGATTTATTTCATACGCATATATTTTCAGACTGCAAAAAGCCCCCTCTTGCTCCTAAGCCGAGGCTGCATGGTCAAGTCCACCTCAAACTGCCTTCTCCCCTCATATCCAGAGCCTGCTTTGCAGCTAGGACATCCAAACCACCCTTAGCCCCCAAACCTAAAGTACCTACAGATGTTGATGGGACAGAATCTTTACTCTCCAACCCTCTGGACGGGTGCTTCAATGGGGGCCTTGTGCATTCAGAGGAGGAGCTGGATCAAGATAATGACCCAGATGACTCTCTGAGGCAAGAAGGGAAAGAGGCGGTTCCAGTGGAGCCTCACTTTGGCTCTTATAGTCTCAACTCGGGAGTCTATTCATCAGTCTATTCATCAGAGAACGGCTCATCAGAAGAGCTGGGGGGTGAGGTGATGGTGGTGCTGGAGTTAGGGGAGGAGGAGCGGATGAGGGAGGAAGAGGAGAGCTGGAGATTGTCCGACGCGGCTCTAACAGAGGAGCTGGACTCCCTGGACCCCGTTGGGTTCAGCGACGCAGGGTTCACCACCGACTCAGCGGACGCAGCAGAGATGATTGACACGGACCTGACCGAAGACATCGACGTGTGCGACGCAGGCGAGGCGCTGGCCGACACCGACGGCCTCTCAGTGGGGGACTTCTCCGTCACCAGCGTTGAGGAGGAGGAGGTAGCCTGTTGCTCTTCTGAAAATGAAACGCCTGCGCAAAATGAGAGGGAGGCACAGGAAGAGGAGGCGAGAGAGATTAAGCTCTTAAGCGGGGAGGAAGCCCCCGAAGCAGACACAACAGTTCACAAACAGTTATTTCTTCCTACCAGAGAAAACACGATGGCATGGAAGCAAGAGGAACCATCCCCTTATAGCCGCAGCTCTCTTGGAATTCTGAAGGTAGAGTGTGGGATTAAAGTCATAGGTTCCTGTCAACCGATAGATCCAGAGGAGGAAATGGACATTTTATCCAACGTGTCTGATGGCTCGGGCTGCTCTGAGAAAAGAGTGGAGCATTATCAAGCGTGCTCCGTCATCAATGAGGAGCGCTTGACTTTTCGGCCCATTATCGACAAGCACCACCGACCGCTTGTGGACGTGGAGGAGAGCCTGGCTGCCTCTGAGACCGACCCGGCCCTTGAACCGTGTTACATCTCATCTGAGGACGTCATCGAAACCGGCCTGGGTCACGGATCACACGGCGGCAAGGTCACACCAGTGCCACCTTCCCTGGGAGATATCAGTGCAATGCTGCCCTGTGAGTACGAGGCCATAGGAGACACAGACTCACTGGGTGGGCAGTCCGAGGACACGGGACAGATCGAGTGCGTGTCCTCTGAAGACTACGTGGAGATAGGGAGCGACGACGACAGCGACGACAGCGGCGAGAACACCGGCAGTGACGAGCACAGATCTCAGATAATGGAGGCCCTGCTGAACCGCTCCAACAGCCAGCCTAGGGTCCGCCTGGTGTCTCTGTCGTTTGCAGCTGACCCCGACGCCTCCCTGGTGTCCTCGCTGTCAGGCAGCCAGCTGCTCTCCCCCAGAAACTCTGACGTGTTTCACCAAGAGGACCTGGAGGGTCACATCGTGCCCTACCTGGACGAGACCACCGACACGGAGCAGGACCTCAGCGACGAGCACGTGTACGAGGAGGCGGGCCTGGACTCTGAGGGGGAGAACTTCCTGCCGTTCGACCGGAAGGCCATGGTGATGCGCTCCAGGTCCCTCTCGGGGAAGATCCCCGGCTACGTGCCTGAGACGGTGCCGGAGGAGGGAACGGCGGAAGCCGGCCTTCAGAAGTGCTCCGCTGGGGAAGCGGACCCGGCCGGACCGGCGCTGAGCAGCAGCCCCATGCTGAGCTCGGGCCGGGCTAAAAGCTCGGGCAGACTGCAGCGTTTCTCTCTGTACCCCCGCTCCTTCTCCGTGGAGGGCCGTGACGTGCCGCTGTGCGTGTTCCCCATGGGCGGGGGCTCCCCACGGGAGAGGCGGGAGGACAGCCTCTCCTTGCCCTGTGTGATTGGCTCCTCTGGCAGTTTCTCCCGGCGCTCCCCCTTGCCGTCCAGCGGCCTGTCCACGCCCACGTCAGTGGTGGACATTCCTCCTCCCTTTGAGCTGGCCTACATCACCAAGAAGCCCATCACCAAGAGCTCCCCCTCCCTCTTCATCGAGGGTGACTCACCCGACTCAAACAAGAAGAAGAAGTCGTCCTTTAAGCGCTTTCTGATGCTCAAGTTCAAGAGGAAAGCGGAGAGCAAAGGGGCGGTGGACGTCAAGCCCTCCTCCTCCAGGTCCTCCTCAGAGTCCAGCCACCCCGCCCCGGGCAGGCTCCTCGACGTGGACCGACGGAGCACCGGCGGCTCCCCTCAGCTCAGACTTCCGTCTGTCAGCAACACCCCGCGTTCTCCCGACTCCCCGTCCACCTTCCTGTTCTACAAGGATGGGAAGTCAAAAGGTGGCTCCGTGGCCTTCCTCAACCGCAGCGTGGCCCGCGTGGAGTCGTTTGAGGAGCGCTCGCGGGGCCCCTTCACGCCTCTGCCCCTGACCAAGCCTCGCTCCATCTCCTTCCCCAACGCTGACACCTCGGACTACGAGAACGTCCCCGCCATCATCAGCTCCGACTACGAGAACGTCCAGGTCCCGTCCCGCAGGCCGCTCCGACCGGGCACGCTTGGGGATTTCTTTGACCCGCCCACGCGGGTACTGTCCTCGGCAAACGAGACGGACGGCTACGTGGACATGAGCAGCTTCCCAGGGTTTGAGAGTAAAGCCCAGTTGCGAGAGCAAGAAACTGAAAGGTATGCAAAGTCTGGCTGAGTGTGGTGTGTGTGTGTGTGTGTGTGTGTGTGTGTGTGTGTGTGTGTGTGTGTGTGCCTGTGTGTGTGAGAGGAAGGAGACAGGGAGAGGAA
Organism: Galaxias olidus; assembly: GCA_026901105.3. Lineage (NCBI taxonomy): Eukaryota > Metazoa > Chordata > Actinopteri > Galaxiiformes > Galaxiidae > Galaxias > Galaxias olidus. The sequence goes on from JAPMUY010005851.1 coordinate 77,977, forward strand.
GAAAGATTTATATTTTATGTGAATGTTGGCAATAAGAGGGACCAAGGCTGACATAGATTCATAGATAGATCCTTCTCACTATGACACCAGTGATCCCAGTACCCTCTTACATTGGTCACTAGTCTTTTTTATGACTAGATGTCCACTGTGTATGTACGTTAAGTACACCCTAGTGGCGATGGAGTTACAATGGTTCACTCTGACATAGTCTTACAGCCATTCCCTCAACAACGACAAAAACACACACTCAAAGTCACACACACACACACACGCATGCTCTCCATGATCCTAATGAGACCTTATAGTGTTCCTGTGATCTATAATATTATGCCGAGGTACTGAGACCTCAACAACCAGAGAGAATAATCGCATAGGTGTCGGCTGTGGTTTTCTACATGGACTCTAGCAATGCCTGATCACTTTAACAGAGGAAGGATTTAGCGCTTTAATGTTTTCTACTAATAATGAGACTGTTAACCTCCCTAAAGGGACATTCAAACAAACGTGGTTGTATACATTCAGCTGCTTGATTGGATTTGGAAAGTATCTGCTTGGTAGGGAGCCACACAGTAAGCTATCGGAGCAGTATTGTTCCCCCGCTGCATGGCCTCATGGTCTCGGCCCCCACAGCGGTGATGGCATTTGTTGCGGCTATCATTGCCGAGGTGACGTCCACCCCTCCCCCCCCAGCCGCTTTCCTGTTGACTGCAGCCCTATCGTGCACCCTGTCCTGGATGATTAATAGTCGGGGAGTTTCACGCCAGCCAATCAGAAAACAGGGGGGACGAGATGCGATCTGTGTTTTCCGTGTCGTGGCCCAGAGTCAGCAGTTGCTCCTTCCTCTATGTTTATGCATAGGGAGCTTTGGAACGCCGGAACGACAGCTGGAATGTCAAATAGATGAATAATTAATTCAACACAAACGGTATCCAAACCAAGGCTTTACATTAGGTGTTTGTAATGTTTACCTGAATGATTTGATGCACTGACATGCTTTAGTTTACTTCAGGGTTTGGCAGGGAGAAGCCAATGGGTTTGGAGTGCAGGTCTTGGCCTGGCTATGGCTGTAGACAGTAGGTAGCTGTTGGCTGAAGGAAGGCTTAGGTGTGGGGACTGTGAGGCCACTGCCAGGTCATCCCCGGGGAGGAAGCAGCCACTTCCCTGTTTACAGGAACACCAGTACAAGAGAAGGGTTGGCCAGGGAATTGGACACACTGTACATCAGCCTGCATGCTCCATGTTAAGGTGCAGTATAGTCGAACTACAAGCTCTGATAGCCGTAATAGTATAACAACATGGCCTACGACTTCCAATGTCGTCAAACAAAGAGTTAGCAACGCACGACAGTGGACATACACTCGAGTCCTATGGTCAATGGTTCACTAAACTACATTTTGATTAAAAAAAGATTATTCAAAGTTATTTTTCTAAATGACCTGTGCCCACAGACTACCAGTTTTCTCTGGAAGAACAACCTGGTGTGAAGAGTTAGAGAGAGAGTGAGATGGAGAGAAATGGAAAAGAGGGGACACTCATTTTTGATCTCCTTTTGTAATTTGCCACTTTGGATTTAGCCCCTGGTAGTCGTGAGACATGGCAGTGCGGCGGGTGCAGGGGCGGGGCGGTGACATCCTGGCCCGGGGAACTGAAGCTGCTGCTTTTGATGAGACTAAGAAGTTGCCTTTGAGCTGAGAAGAATGATTTGTCAGCGGGAGTGAAACCTAGGTACAGACAAACGTTTTAGCGGTGTCCTCAGGAGAGAATACTGTAGAATCCATCGGAAAGTTTAATTCCTTCGGCACTAATGGGCCGTTAAGTACCAATTTGTAACCTCGCACATATGCTGATCACGTGTTGGCCTCATCTGGGTGGTGTTAAATCTACCGGAGCTTGTAGTGAAGCGCTGCTATCCTGCTGTCAAGGCAGTAGGGTACGTATAGGGGACCGTGTCATTGCTAACTCAAGGGTATGTTGTCATTAGCTCTGCATGCACTCCCTACTGAGCTGCAACCATTAGTATTTCCATTTGGACTCCCTGCTGAAGTGCATCTGTTACAGTGAGGAGAACGCAGCCTCCCTCTGCCATGTGTCCCTGGGCTGGGGTAAGACCCTCACTGCAGGCTCCCTAGGATCTCTTCATTGACCCCTGTAGGAGTCACAAAAAGGACATCACATTCCTTCTCCATAGATTTGTGGCAGTATTTTAATAACAGCAGGAAACCAAATTGAGTTCTAGTTATATACACAAGGTTTTATTAAGAGAACAATGATGGCATCTTATAGGAGCTATAAGGTTGTATTTTGTAATGAAAACTCTAATATCTATTGTAAGTTTTTGCAAATGTGGTTTATATTGTCATGGGTTGCACATACATGTACATACATTTAGTATCAGTTTGCTGTTACTGAATTATTTTCAAATGTCATTCCTTTGCTTTCACAAATTGATTATTAATCTAATTGACAGAGAGTTATATTAGCCATCGATCAAAGCAGTTGTCTGCGAGGAACCTCCTTTGGGTTGATTGCTTCATACTGATTGATCAGATACACTTCTATTTTTGTGAAAACTAATGTATCATTCAGCATTATTCTGAACACTGGCATTGTTGTTAAAGAGCGCATCTTTGTTGTGCATTTCGTGGTATTACGAAAAGAAAAGCCACATCAAAGCCACAAGCAAGATGTATCATGCTAACTGAAGATCTGGAGGATTGGGAATGTCTTCTATGTGAGGAAGAAGCCAATGCTAGAGTAAAGGACACAGTCAAGTACTGATTAATTATGTACAGACACGGGAGCTATTACCTCTATCATTGTGTCGGACTCAGAGCCAGAGGTAGCAGAGATACAACTTCACTATTAGCTTTAGACAGATTTATTAGCACAAACCGACAAATAAAACAGTTTATGTTGGTACATTGGATAACAATGTGATCGTTTTCACTGAACAACAGCAACAATAACATCAGACAGATACAAACAACAGACACACCTACAACTCTAGACCACAACAGTGCGAATACGGGTATAAATGTAAAGTTGGTTGTTTTAAATCTCTTCCAAAAGAGATTCTGAATCTCAATGAGACTAACCTGGTAAACTTAAGACAAAAAAACTTAACTGCTGTTAAAAAGTGTAAGGTTTGCATATTCAGTGAGTAAGGACATATAGATTAAAAGTATACAAAAATATATAACCTCTATCTTATTTACAGTTCAGGGTATTAGCATGTGCCAGGAATATATATATATGTATATGTGTATAGTCAGAGTAGTGATCACTATGAACTCAGAAATCAGGCTGACTGAGATCACTAGGGTAAAACCCTACCCTGCAGTGTGGGGACTCGTGTAGTCTTGTTACAGTTGGGAGGAATGACCTCAGATAGTGTTACTTGGGGCAGCGCAGTTTAGCCAGTCAATTGCTGAACGTGCTCATCTGTTTTGCCACAGTGTTTTGTAGAGCGTGTGAGACATTGTCCACTATGGTCCGGAGTTTGGTAAGTGACCTTTGCGTCACTACCATCCCCAGACTGTTCATACTAGTTCCAATGACAGAGCCAGCCTTCCAAATCATCTTGTTGAGTCTGTTGGTGTCAGCAGTGCTGGTGCCACTTCCCCAACAAACAACCGCATAGAAGATAACACCTGCTACCACAGACTGGTAGAACATATACGTATATATACTGTAAGCTTTTTTATTCTGTTTGGTTGTTTTCCCTGTCTCTCAATGTGATTGCTTACTCCTTGCCTTACTATCTCTATGTTAGTTTAAAGCACCTGACGTCTGTTCCTATGCTTCCATTTTCTGACCTCTCAGTGCCTATACAGAAGCCTACAACGTGTGCTCCTTAGCTTCTAGTCCAGCGACCGCCTCTGTGGGCGACGTGGGAGGAGGGGCGGCGGCCGAGGAGGACCAGGGGCGCACGTCAGAGGAAGAGGAAGGAGGGCCGGAAAACAATTACGATCGCCAGGTTTGTCTTTTCAGTTTTGGCTCTAGAGCAAAAGAAAGATTGTACAGTACCTTTCAACCTTTCTGTGAGATGTGCTCACAGTCAGCCAATAACTGAGCGGAGTTGTACTCCACAGACTGACGGGCGGTCCAGAGCCTTTTATATCGCCAAAGACCTGGTGGACTCCGAGAGACTGTGAGTTAAATGTTTCAATTGATATTCCAGCTATCAGTACGATAGGAAACTCCCAGGACTATACACTACACCACCACCAATATGTCTGTGAGTTTGCTTTATTTACATTCATTTTCAATCACGTTGAACCATGTCTCTGTTTGTCTTTCTCTAGACACGTGAAAGCCCTCAAACTTCTTCAGGAGGTAAGTGCAACCGCTAGTGTTATCTTTGGAACCATAACCAGATATACAGTTATCTTCTGTGTTGCTATACTGTCTCATGGTCTCATACCTCTGCTACAGATGAAGTCTTGTCTTGGATAGCTACTGATAGTTTCAGTTTATGGTTGCTTTTTCGACTTGTGTACTGTGAATCATTATCAAGCCAATCCTTTCGTTTACTTTCGGATAACTAAGCATGTATGTCACTCAGTGGCGGCCAGTCTTATTTATATACCTCGATTGCGCATAGATTCTACCTGTTATCTGAGTTAGTTCGTCAAGCAGCAGATGAAAGATCAGTTTCAGCTCTTTTCAGGTCCATGAAAACATTCCCTAACGTTGATCCTTTACTGGCTCCTCACCATTCTCAAAATGATCTTTTTCCCTGTGATGATTTAAGAGGCAAAGTGCTTCTCGATTGACCTCTCACCATAACATTGCTCATCAGTTTTATTTAGCTATGAAAACATAGTTCAGTCATAGATTCAATTCTATTTATTATTTATCTATTAATATCAGCTGTAATGTAACAGTTAAATGAGTGTGTTCAGAGACAGATATGTGGCACATAATATGGGCTATTACGTTTATTAGTGGTGTTTTGCAGCTTGCCCTCTCCTGAGGAGACATAAACATATTGAACAGAAAAGTCTTTATGTTCTACAGAGGTAATCTAATGTTCTGTGCGTTACTTGGAGTAATGGGCTGCTTTTTGCATCCAGTTACCGTCTAAAACGAGACGTCATAAGATGCATAAATTGTGTTTCAAATTTAATTTCAATTCATCTTATGTCGGTAGACCATTTTTGGGGGGGGGGGGGGCGGTATTTTAGTGTGCGTGTGCTTCTAGGTGTGTGTGGTAGAGAGAGCATGAGAACATCTGTGTGTGTATTCACAAGTGGCCGGGGACCACGCTTTCCTATGGAGGTTGCCCGGTGAGACAAAAGCCCAAATATTATGGTCAGATTAAGAGGGATTCCTCTTATTGGATGTAGCAGTTGGCTCACACAGGCCAAAGATTTATATCCCTTATCTACTGTATCTCCAACACAGGAGCAACAAGTAAAAGCAGGGAGAGTGTGTGTTGAGCGTTAACCTGTCCCCCGCGTCTCTCAGGACTTCCGGGAAGCGGTGGGGGCAGCCGTTGGGGAGGAGGGCGACCAGGTGCTGGAGGAGGACAGGCTGAGGGAGATTCTCAACGAGCTCCCTGACGTTTACACCCTCCACCGACGAATCCTTACCGAGCTGGAGAACCGCATCCGGCAGTGGTGAGGACCTGCTGCTGCTGTGAATGCTTACACACACACACACTACTCTCCTATGTGACTCAACCAAATCTCACAGTCTTACACTAACGAATGTACACGCACGCGCGCACACACACACACACACACACACACACACACACACACACACACACACACACACACAACAATAGATCAGCTGAAGTTGCTGCCTCTGTGGTGGTTCTCCTAGTCTACCGTGCATTGTCTCCGTGAGCCGCTGAAGGCACAAGGCAAACGCAGCAGGGCAGCCATTCCTCCTGTGCATGGAGTCTCTGTCGACTTCTCCCTGAGCCCGGTGGCCCGGTGCGTACGCCGTTCCCTCCATCTACTCCTCTGTCGTTTGCCCTCAGGGAGGAGAGCCAGAGGATCGCGGACGTCATCCTGTCCCGGAGGGCGGAGTTTGTGGTCTACACCACCTACATCGGCCACTACGACCGCAGCATGAGCCTGCTGGAGGAGAGCTGCCGAACATCGCCTGCCTTCGCCGCCATCGTTCGCCAGTTTGAGGTCAGACCAGGCGGGGGTTTCACGCGCGGCCGCTTAGACACGGTGGAAGCAACAATATCAGATGATAGTATCTCAGCCCATCATTTCTCTTCTGCTTATCAGGAGAGCCGTGTGGGCCGCGTCTTGTTGTGTGTCTGGCAGTGATGAAGCACGCTCTGGTGGGAGAGCAGATTGTGCCGCTAGCGGGCCGTGTGTAGTGGCTGTCTGGGTCCCTCAGGACCTGCTGTAAGCAGCCGTGAGACGCTGAGAAAAGCTAATTAGAGGACATACAGACTTTACACCTCCCCGATCAAATCAACCTATTGCTCTGCCAAGTGTGTGACATTGATTTGTTACTATACTGGCTTTGTTGGAGTGTGTGAGTTAACACAGTGTGTGTGTGTGTGTGGGTGGGTGGTTGGGTGTGTGTGTGTGTGTGTGTGTGTGTGTGTGTGTGTGTGTGTGTGTGTGTGTGTGTGTGTGTGTGTGTGTGTGTGTGTGTGTGTGTGTGTGGGGGGTGGGTGGGTGGGGGTGTTTATAGATAGAGCCCAGGGTTAAGTTTGTGCTGGCAGCTGGTAGTGCTGACCAGCACTCTGTTGAGTTATTGGCCCTGGCTTTAAGTGACTGGTGATTCTGCTGAAGTGCCATTTCTGGTGCGATTTGCAATTCACCCAGTTCTCTTACTGTCATCTCCCTCGCGCGCCCGCTTTTCCCCCTATCACCTTTTGGCATTTTCCAATCCCTACTTGAGTAAAATATGTCTTAAAATATGTCTTCTCCTCTGCTTGTATGTCTCAGCAGCAGAGTCCAGTTGGAGAGAACCTCTCTCTCAAGCATCAGCTGCTCCAAGTCATTGTGCGCGTGGCTCAATACCGCATGCTCCTCACTGGTGAGTGTCTCTGTGTGTGTGTGTGTGTGTGTGTGTGTGTGTGTGTGTGTGTGTGTGTGTGTGTGTGTGTGTGTGTGTGTGTGTGTGTGTGTGTGTGTGTGTGTGTGTGTGTGTGTGTGTGTGTGTGTGTGTGTGTGTGTGTGTGTACTGCTGGTATAACATTTGAATATGTTATTACATATTTTTTTTGTCTTATTTTTGTAACCTGTGTGTCTGTTTTACAGATTACCTCAACAACCTTTCCCCAGACTCAAAAGAATATGAAGACACCCAAGGTACAAGGCCACCGTTATTCTACCTGCTTTCTCAAAATGTGCTGTCAGTCCGAGGAGAGCTGTGTTGGCCTCAGTCTCTTTGAAATGATTGACAAGGGATTTATCAGAACTCATTTGGCATTGAGTTGGTCAGGGGAGTAAAATGTTGGATCGTTTTGTTTGTGTGTGAATATTACTCTGAAAACTGTGATTGTCCTCTGTGGGTGTTGAACGTGTTACCCATAAAGTGTAACAGCTATGTGCAGCTACTATCTGTGATAAGAGGGCCAGGCAGTTAGACACTTCCAGGCCACAGCCCTCTGATGCCCTGAGCCACCCAGAGAGAGGGCCACTCCTGGAAGAGGCTCATTCCTCAAAGCATGGCAGACAGCTACAGGGAATTGGGACTGTGTGTGTGTGTGTGTGTGTGTGTGTGTGTGTGTGTGTGTGTGTGTGTGTGTGTGTGTGTGTGTGTGCGTGCACGCGTTTGTACCATTTGGCTCATGAACTGTACCAATCTCTTTGTCTCTCCTCTTAGCTGCCGTGGTGATAGTATCTGACATCGCTGATCAAGCCAATGACAGTCTGAAAGATGGGGTGGGTTTATAAATCTATGCGTGTGATCAAGTCGAGAACGGCTAACGAATGTGTAAAACACAATCCTGTTACCTCTTCCCATACGGTACCTCCTCCCCTCACTCTCCTTGTCTCCCACCCCCTCTCTCTCCCCCAGGAGAACCTGCTGCGTCTGGTCAACATAGAGTACAGCGTGCGTGGCCAGAGGGACCTGCTGCAGCCGGGCAGGGTAAGCTCCGTCCGGTCAGATAACGACATTGTTTCTGTTCCAGCCCTCCCTACCCTCCGCCTCGCCTCTGCTGACCTTTTCATCAGCGGTCAGTCGGGAATCCCCTGGCTGTCTTTGTTTGTCTTTCTACCGTCTACGGCCTCCGTTTCAAACTCTGACCACCGTGTCAAGTACAGTATGGCAATAGGACTGCACAGTGTCCTGAAAACAGGAGTCTGTACCAATACGTGTGAAAAGCGCTGTGTTGTACATACAGTATGTGTTGTCTTTTCTCAGGTGTTTGTGAAGGAGGGGACGTTGATGAAGGTCAGCAGGAAGAGCAGACAACCTCGCCACCTTTTTCTGGTAAATGTCACTTCCTGTTGTGAGTTAAGAGCATGACATGGACGGGCGTAAACCTATAGATGTACGGTTTAATAGACAGAGCAACAGCTGGTGCTTAGGAGGCAAGCGGTCATGGTTTCTTTATCTCATTGGTCTTAATTCTGTATTGCTGTAACACTTATTCGTGGTTTGATACAGGTACTATAGAAATGTCCTTAAAACCCAGTGTGTGAATAAGAGAGTCATGTTCTGTCTGCTCTACGTCTATGGTCTGGTCCATTTCTGGCCAGACCCTGCTATTGAGAGCAGGGTTTCCTGCCAGGATGTTTCTGAATGCCGGTTTCCTGAGCTCCTTCTTTACCGACTGAGCAGGGAAGGTCAGGAGAAACTCCTCACACGCCCGTCTAAGAGAGACCTGTGGAATACTCAGGACTAAAGGAAAAATGGACCATCTGCCAAACACAGTTATTTTAGCAATTCCCCCACCATAAATACATTGGGTGCCTTTTACGAACACAGGGATGAGCCCCAAGCTTAAGGAGATTAATCATTTTGAACACATCTTTACTTGATAACAATACAAAAAGCCATACAGAAAGTCTCAATCATCTCTAAAATGAATATGAATTTGGCATTTAGCCCCAAATAAATTGCACTGGGGGATTTATCTTTGTTTTATCCCAAATTGATCTTCAAACTGTGTGCCGAGTAAAGAAAGCTGTCCTTGTTTGCAACAGTGTTTGCCCTTCTGCATGTAACGGCAGAGCATTATCAGACTTTAATGTTTCAAAAATCCCCTGACTGAACTCATTTCGAGTAAAGTGATTCACCCAAATCGTGCTTGGGGAAATGTTATCCAGCAAAACCAAACTTGATTTGGGACACCAATCACAAGATTTTTATGTTAAAAACCACTCTCTGTAGCTCACACTGATAATCCCAAGTTTTGGCTCTCAGTCATGCTTTTCCAAAAGGTTGCTATGGGGACACGAACTTTGAACTTTAAGCTTTGAGAAATGATGTCTATTAATGTTTAGTCTTTGAATACATCATTAAAGCACACCCAGACATCCAGGTCAGATTTCAAGAGCAGTAAAGATTCCTCTGAGCCTAGAGTGCCACCACATGGTGAGCGGCTGTCTCTACAAATACTATGGCCAAGCAGCACAAGTGTAGTGATTTCTCTGCTGGACAGTTATATAGGTCAACAGATGGACGTTTGTTTGGCCAATGCAGTTTGACTTAATTTAGTACGTAGATGTATGGTGATGCAGACGCTATTCCAATCTCCTCTAACTAGGGCTTACCTACTGGTCTGTAGTGAATGGCTGACTGTGGTGTGATCTCTCCTCTGTCAGATGAACGATGTGATGCTGTACACCTACCCGCAGCAGGATGGCAAGTACAGGCTGAAGAACACCCTCCAACTCACTGGCATGAAGGTCAGGGACCCTCCCCATTCCCTGTCTGTCTGTCTGTCTGTCTGTCTGTCTGTCTGTCTGTCTGTCTGTCTGTCTGTCTGGCTGGCTGGCTGGCTGGCTGGCTGGCTGGCTGGCTGGCTGGCTGGCTTTTGGTCTGTCTGTCTGTCTGTCTGTCTGGCTGGCTTTTGGTCTGGCTGTCTGTCTGTCTTTTGGTCTGTCTGTCTTTTGGTCTGTCTGTCTGTCTGTCTGTCTGTCTGTCTGTCTGTCTTTTGGTCTGTCTTTTGGTCTGTCTGTCTGTCTTTTGGTCTGTCTGTCTGTCTTTTGGTCTGTCTGTCTGTCTGTCTTTTGGTCTGGCTGTCTGTCCCTGTTTTTCAACGTTCTCTGTCTATGTTCTTTCCATACTTATTATCTAGTTTTTTATTGTAGTATATTTTCTACAACCTCTATTTTTCATCCTCATGTTTCATCAATCCTGTCCCTTTTGTTGATGCCTCCTTTGGGGTCTATATAGCCACTCTTGTCAGGGGGCTTGATATGTGACAAGCTAACGGCTCCTGATTGATGTTCCAGGTCACTAAACCCGTCATAGAGAATGTCCAGAACGCTCTGAAGATTGAAACAGCAGATATATCCATCATCCTGTCAGCCAGGTGGGTCAATTCCTTCCTTACTGGAACGCTATAGGGAAGCATTCTCAGCATTGACTGCCATGTGTTTTGGAAGCTATAACCTTGAAGCTGTTAATGTTTAAATAATAAAAAGGTGCAGTGCAAAATGAGGTATTGCATTTGGTTTAATCATCTACAGAGTCACTCTAGAAGCACGGGGTTAGGGTTAGTCCACAGTTTTTTGAGACCAAGCTAACAATCCCAAGTACTTTCGTCAAGGGTAGCATGGTTTTTATTCACATTACATTACAGTCATTTTGCAGACGCTTTTATCCAAAGCGACGTACAATGACATTTCAGGGGCAGTCCCCATGTTGCAACGTAGGGTAAAGTGCCTTGCTCAAGGACACACTAGTGCTGGTGTTCCCTGATGGGCTCGAACTCATGACCTTTTGGTCAGCAGGTAGCAGTTTTACCCACTAGACCATTTACATAACATGTCATAATGTATATGTGTGTGTGTGTGTGTGTACGTGCGTGCGTGCGTGCGTGTGTGCAGCTCCTGCAGTGAGAGAGATGACTGGTTCTACACTCTGAGCCGCACAGTGTCTGACCACGCCAGAGGACCTGCAGCGTTCCACAGTGGCCCTGGAGAAGTAAGAGCCAAAGGACACAGACTAACGTGTTCCTGTGTTTCCTGCCTATACTCAGTGATGCTGAACTGTAATTTTCTTGTGGTTGTGTCCACATTCCTTATCAGGGTGAACATTTTTACAGAATTTCCCTTAATGGCTAGTTTAACTACAGAATCATCTGGTTCTATCTGACGATATAATTAACAAGCTGGACCATGTTTGAAAATGTTGCTAAAAAGTACTTCAAACGTAAAATAGATTTCTATGTGCTGTTTTCTCTAAGTGCCATTATCAATCCGTTTCCTGTAACTATGTAGTCAAATACTGTATGTGGGTCAGAGTAAAACAGATTTTTACCAGGCTGCTATATCTGAAGTTTGCGTTGTGTTTATGCGCGCGCTGTGTGTGTGTACCAGTCTAGAGATCGTCTGTGGCTGTCCCTCGGAGAGAAGGCTCCCACGCTGGTGCCGGTCTCACAGGTGATGATGTGTATGAACTGCACCTCCGACTTCAGCCTGACGCTGCGCCGCCATCACTGCCATGCCTGTGGGAGGGTGAGGCCCACACACTCTCTGCATGCGGTTTTGTCGGTCAACACGGGGAGACTCCCCTGTCACGGCCACATGCAAAGCTGTGGTGCCGGAATGCCACGGCGTGTCTAACTGACTGTGTCTCGCTGTCTCACTGCATTCAGATTGTGTGTCGAAGCTGCTCCAGAAATCGATACCCGCTCAAATACATGAAGGGTCGCGTGGCCAAAGTGTGTGACCACTGCTACAGCGAACTTAAGAAGAGAGGTAAACGTCTGCCTTTTGTTCACGTTCTATCGCCATATCCTGCTGTTTTTCTCTGTGCTGGTGGATGAAGATGCTGCCTCCTCTGCAGGGGGGGACGTGTGTGAGCTGACGGGTAATAACAGTCCCCGGCCCAACCGCTCCAGCCGCCCGCTCTCTGCTGTCTTCCAGAACCTTCACCCTCCCAGCCTGTGGAGGCATCGCAAAGGCACTGTCACTTTCATGCAGGTATACCAGCGCCCTGGAGGCTCCAGCCCTCTCTCACGGTTACACAGTAAAAGAGCCATCGGCAAGCATACAGCAGAAGTTTATGTGGATACAGGGCTTGTTTGTTTGCCCTCCCTCTGGTGAAATGTCTCTTAACAAGAGGCCCGTGTGTGTTTCACTGTTTCAGGTGAGCGTGCCGGAGGACGGCTCCATCAGTGGCACTCTGCAGCGCAGTAAGAGGAGCAAGAGGAACTGGAAGAGGCTTTGGTTCCGCCTCAAAGACAAGGTGCTTTACACCTACCGCGCCCGAGAGGTGAGGGGGAACACACACGCTCCCCTCAACCCCTGACCCCACACACCCCGACACTCACACTTCCTCTGTAACACACATAGGTCAAGGAAGTGGTAAGTAGGAACAGCATGATACACCAAGCTGGGCGGTTACTACCGGCTGTATGCACTACAGAAACTTCAGTTGTTTCACTATGATACGTTGTATATCCCCTTTCTCTCTATCTCTTTCCCTCTCTATCTCTCTCTCTCTTTCACCCTCTTTCTCTGTCTCTTTCCTTCTCACTTTTTCTCTCTCTTTCTCCATCTCTCTCTCTCTCTCTCTCTCTGTATATCTCTCTCACCCCCTCTCGATTTCTCTTTTCCTTCTCTGATGGTAGGAGAAGGTGGCGACTGAAAGCCTGCCTCTGCTGGGCTTCACAGTGAAGCTGCCTGACAGGCCTGAGGGCGACGATCAGGCCAACGTGTTCCAGCTGTACCACAAAAAGACCCTGTTCTACACCTTTAAGGCTGAGGACAACCACACCGCTCAGAGGTGAGGGGCACACTGGTAATGGGCTTGGATTCATTGGCACTTTATTATTTATTTTTGGTTCTTTAATGACAAATAGATTATGTACATTGCTCATTCCTCATAGAAGTGAAGTTACTTTTGCTATTTTTTTTCTGGCCAGATGGGTGAACGCCATGGAGGAAGCCACAGTTTTATAGTATTGGCTTCTGGGGATGGGCACCTAGTGAACCGAAGAAGCTTTATAATGAACTGAAGGACTTTCACCAAAAAGGGAAGAGAAAAAAATGGTGAATGTTCAACTGCCTTTGGCCACTTCTGACAGTAGTGTCTCCTCTGCTCTGAGCGAAATGAGATATGAACATAGTGTTGTTCTACACACTCTACCCAACCCGCTGCTACAGCATGTGTGATGCTGAAAGCCAGGAGAGGAGGTGTCCTAGATATCAACCCTTCTGGAACATTCACCCTGGATATCCCCTGCAGTTGTTTATGGAATATTGCCCTTGCATTTCTCTTTGTATTTATGAAATATATTGTGGAATGTTTTTATTTTCTTTATTTCGTTGATTGAGAAAATGTAGGTGCTCAAGGACTTTTGCGGAACCCTTTACTTGTGTTTTTAAACAATTGACCATGGCATTGGTGAAGGGTTGCTAAACAAACCATCCTAAAAATATATTCTTTTAATTATCTTGTTTGATTGTCTTAAAAAATATGTACTGTATTACAGTCGTTTTTTATATTATGTTACCAAAAGTAATTTGCACAATCCAATAATGTCTGGTTCTTAATAGACATCTCAACCTTTTTCAGAAATGCAATTACATTTTATTCATCATCAGATTACTTTCCCTCTTTAATTTGATCTAGTTTGATACACAGTATTTTAATGACAGATGTAAGTCAACCTTAAAGTAAGAGTACTAGTACCTAGATTACAAGTGTTTGTACTTACTATATACTGTATAATTATAACGTACTGTATTTTCAGAGATGGCCTTGCAAGAATAGTATAAACTAGTATAATATTATATTTAGAAAAAATTTTGTTCTGCTTTAAAAGAGAATGAACTATACAATGTTTCAAGACCCAGTTTGAAACCTTGCGTGCAAATTGCTTACCGTAAAGTGAAACACTGTATTCTGTATGTTTGGTGCCTGTCGTGGACCTTACAGTACTTAATGAGTAATTTATTTCCACCAGTGGGGTTTTCTAAACAAATTAAAGAGTTAAGGTGTGAGATTGGAAATACTCTGGCCAGTGGTTTTCTTTAAATGTCCTCTAGAGGGCATATAAGGCTCGGAAGGACGTTTTGCCATCCCATAGTGGTTTGATCTACTTTTTGACCACTACAACGCGACAGCATCAGCACATTGGCATTGATAACGCTTTACTTGTCCAACACAGAAACAAGCATAGCAAGAGACTGTGTGGTATGATAGTGACAAACTCCCCACGCGACAACACACAATAGCCCCTGTAGAATAATGGTACTCCCATCGTGCACATTTTCACAGCTAAGACAAGTTGAATGACACAGAGTGGTGGAGGAGGGCTGAGAAAAGGGCAGGACCGCTCCGCTTGTTCTTCTCCAGTGGGAATTGCTGACCCAAAATAATGTTGGCGAAAAAGTTTGTTTTCTGGGTCTCTTGAAAGTTGCAGACACCTCGTCCTACATAGAGACTGGACCATCGTTCATCACTCTGCTCTCCTTCTTTCTCACCCACTTCCCCTGGTCTCTCTCTCCTTCCTCCAACCATCTTGCGCTCTCTACATTTTCTTTTTTTAGTTTCCTCTTCTCTCTGCTTCCCACCCTTCTGTTTGTGCTTTCATACCCTAAAGCACATCTTTTTTTTCTGCACAGAACTTTAGATTTATGAGATCCAATAGCTCATCCTCATTCAATAACCTTTATGTTCACCTTAAAATTATAAGTCAATGTAATATTAGTCATTTTGATATTTTAATATCATTCATTCCTTTTCATGAGAAGTAAATATCACTGGTATGGAACCTGCTCCATCTATTCTTACACCATGAGATGGTTTATTTCTCAATCCTCATTGCCTGAGCCTTTTAGCAGGTCTGTGTAATACTCCTGATGGTGCTGTTGGACATTGTTCACCATTTATTGAGAATTTATCCAGTGAGTATTTTCGGACCACCACCATGCCGTTTGATCATGCATGATCAAAGAGGACAGGGAGCATTCGAGTACCACAACAACAGTATCGCCACCCCCTCCTTTTCGAAATCGAAAGACCCTTTCTATTTGCCGATTTATTCCGTAAACTATTAGGGTTTCCACGAATTCATGGCAGTCATAATGAGTCTACGTTGTAGTGTTGCGCTGCACAAAGAGGGGAGGTACATAAAAGGCTGATATTCAATTATTTTAGCACTGCTCTGTGCTCTCATTATTGACAATAAACAAGTGCTGAGAGTTTGCTGGAGGGTTAACGGTGGGAGGATAGGCTTTTACTGGGGTGGGGCGGGGGCATGTCATAAGCCAACGCATACAGTACACAGCCCTCTATCTTGCCTTAGGCACTAGGGAGACAGAGGGAGGGAGGCAGGAAAGTCATCAACTACAGCCTACTCAATAAGGTTGGAGGCTTTCAGCTCTGGCGTGTTCACTGTTTTCTCTGGCATGCCTTATATAAACTTTAAGCATTTAGCCATACCCAAAGGTTTAAAAACTGATTTACATATACATATACATATATTTAGGGAATAGGTCACTGTGTGAGTGACCAAGTGAGAACAAGGTTGTGTGAACTCTGCTTCAGTCCCACAGATCTCAGACTGGGGGTAAAAGAAAGCCAGAGAGGGCAAAGTGCTATGTGTGTGTTTGTGTTTGTATGTGTTTTTCTATTAAACTTTATTTAACAAATGAAAACCAGATGCGGATTGAATCATAATTGAACCTTCGAATACACAATTTAAACATATAAAACGTACGGTCCACATTAACAGAAATACATTTAAAGAATGGAATGGAAAATTGTATGGCTCGGTTTTTGTGTATACATGATTATCTATGTGTACTAATCATTGTCATGGGTTACAATGTACTTTCTTATATTGAAGGTGTTAGAAAGGCAGCTTTCCTCATTACATGAACACATGGATGGTGGAGATAGGGAAGACAAAGAAGATAGGAAATAAAAAGAGACAAAATGTTAATAAAAGATGAGAGAAAACGAAGAAAAAGAGAAAGAAGTCCTTTGATCAGTGGCCTGACATACATGGGTCTGCACCTTGTCTCTGCAATGCAGAGGGGAGAGACAAGGAGGAGAGAGCAGTGGGAAGCAGAGAGTTTGGGAGGGTGGAAGAACTCGGGGACAAGCTGCTATGTCCTACTTTCCAAACTGTCAGCAGCCTCCACTGTCCACTCCGCTACACACCTCCTCCCCTTAGCTTTCCAAAGCACTGGTTTATAGACTTTCATACCTTCTCCCCTTCACACATGGGCAGAGCACGCGCAAGTTCACGTAATTCTTCCGTTGCTCCCTGCCTCTTCTGTGTGTTTAGTTTTAGCATTATCATCACTTGCTCTGTGTCATCGTTTCCATTTAAAGTCACCTTTAAATCTCACCAGCAGCTGTCGCCAAGGAGATCAGCATAAACAATGTTGGAACAGCGCTGACATCCTGTAGATTACCAAAGCAAAACTTTCGGGCTGGGCGCCGTGACTAAGTCTCTGAAAAAGATCATGCAAACTTATTTCCCAGTGGAATCCAAAGTTTGTCCGGCTGAAGGCCACGAGCTAACCGAGAACAAGAATGGATGGCCTTTCATAACAACACAAGGATCGTTTACTCTCTGCATCAAAGCAAAGCCTCCCCTCCTATCAACTTAATCCAAGGATGGCTCCCTTATCATCTGATCCCATTATAGTAGGAGTCGGCCCTCGATTAAGGACATCAATGTTGAGACTGAATGTTGACCAGGACCAGGGGAAGGTGGACATGTGATAGCACAACTTCATGACATGGAGGAGCGCGTGTTCCACGCGCCATGACCCTGAGTTACGTAACTTCTGGCCAGCCACAACCCATTAGAGTCTGCGAGGGTCACTCCCCCCCCCGCCCCCCCAACCCCCTCCCTCCCATCCATCCACCGCTCAATGAATTCTCCACGTTACAGTACAGTACATTTACCCGTGTCCCTGTTCACATTACAGCCCATGCCTCCAGGGTCAGACTCACTGCTCTGCTTGAGCCCTACAATGTATGTGGATTTTTTGATGGGAGCGTCAAGGTGTTTGTAGACGGAGGGACCTGGGCATGCAGAAGTGTTTTTGTGCGTGCCAACGTGTGAGTGTGGTGAAAGTGAGAGGTGAACTGTTACAAGGTTCTGTATGCCACAGACAAACACACACCCAGTAAGGTCCGGAACTTGCTTGTTCGGCCGCGAGTCACAAAGGATCTCGCTGTTATGCAAGGCGTGACTGTGGTGAGGGAAACACCTGACAGGTTTCAAATTACAGCACAGTTAGTACAACGTAGCTACACACGTACCGTGGCAGCTGAGTTACTGCTTACAGGAGATGGACGCACCCACAGATTCTGGACTGTTTGGATCAGTCGGGAGTGCAGCATTTAAATGCTGTAAACACACATACAGTACAATTTGCTCACTTGACGTATGGAGGTGGCATAATTCCCAGCAGCATGCCGCAAAACGTTGGAGAGTTGAGTTATCACTCGTAGTTCTAACGCCAGCTTAGCCCCAGGACAGCAGCTGTAGATAGCCAAATCCACCACCTCCCACACGCATATAGCCCTGCCCAAAGCTAGACTACCCCCGCAGCCAAGCCCTGTGATTCAAACCTACACATAAACGCGGGCACACATGCCGGTCTGTGCACACATACAGACTTATGTAAAGTCCCCGCACTCTCTCCTACTCGCTGCTATCTAAGACAAGCGCGCCTTTAATGCAGAAGCTCTCAGTTTGTGGTCGGCAGCTTTGCCCAAATCCAGTTGAGAGGACAGTCTGATGTGAGGGTACATGTTAATCCAGTATCTCTAATTAAATGGGTATGCACAACTATGGTCTGATGAAGGCATGTAGGCTGTGTTATGTGAACTGTAGGCAAATCACCCAAAATTTAATGTATGGTTTATGTTTAGCAGTTCACTATTTTACCAATAATTTAGGCAGCCTTATAGCTTAAAATGGGGGTTCCACAAACATGACTGTGTCTGTGTGTGTGTCATTTTTATGTGTGTGCGTGTTGTTTGTTCATGCATGCGCGCGGGTGTTTGTGTGTGTGTGTGTGTGTGTGTGTGTGTGTGTGCGTGTGTGCGCGCGCGTGTGTGTGCACCTGGTACACGTCACACACTCAGCCTAGAAGCCCGAGAGCGCGCACCATTTCCTCAATCGACGGAATCACAGAACGTGAAACAAGAGGAAGGACAAGAACAGAACTTTCGTCAGAAGTTACAAGTTAGCAAGACGAGGTACGTTGTATAATGAATGTATTGTACTAAACAGATTATTAGATTTGTACAAGATGCTAGTCGTACATAACCTCGTTTAGAGCCAAAAGTTCAGATCAGTCACTGAAAGTTGCGCGCTTGCACCTCGTCTCAACATTTTTGAGAGAACAATTACACATTGTCTACCAATCAAACTACGATTGAAACTTGAAAATGTAAACAGCGTAACTTTATTCTATCTAAATCAAGGCAACAGCTCCAATAGTGCAATTTTACTGCATTTCTGTCTGCTTTTGAAAATAGTTGACATGCATGATGCATGATTTGCATGATGTGAAATGCTTATGTCAGCTCTCTGAAACGAAATTAATGTCAATATTGGTCTCTCCGCGGTAAAACCTATTGTGAACATAAACGAATATTTTACAAGTGAATTAATTCTATTATTTTATTAGTTCACTATTAAATGTGTTTGTAGACATGTAATGTAATGTTATGTACTAATGATGAAGAGTTAGTGATTGGTACAAATAAAAAACAAGCCTGTTTACTTATTAATGACAAAGGCCGTTTCTTTGAAATTTTGTAGGACCTAATACTTATTTTT
Organism: Galaxias olidus; assembly: GCA_026901105.3. Classification (NCBI taxonomy): domain Eukaryota; kingdom Metazoa; phylum Chordata; class Actinopteri; order Galaxiiformes; family Galaxiidae; genus Galaxias; species Galaxias olidus. The sequence goes on from JAPMUY010005851.1 coordinate 96,899, forward strand.
GTCTTGATCAGGACATGAATAAACAACATGCAACTTTGAGTCTGACACCATCAAGTATCGATTGATGTTTTTTTAATGTTAAGACAACAGAACACCGACACCCACCATATTAGTCACCTTTATTGTTGGATTCAGCCAACAGAAATCCTAACCACATCCTATCCTACAAACGGTTCAGATGCTGCAAGTGCCGATGCACTGACTTGTAGGTGAATGCTAATAGACATCAGCATTCTCACCAAATAGCTTTTTTTAATGTGTGTGTGTGCGCGCGCGCGCCTTGTTTTTTTCTGTTACACTAAAGCTGGACACAGCCGTGTGATACATCAATTAGTCCGCTTTAGAGACTCATCTAAGAGCTAGCTTTATGTATGATATGTGTGGGGGTGTGCTGTTTTGAGGGAGTGAATGTAAGACAGTAAATACTGGTCACTGTCAGGGGCATCCTTCAGATATTGGTCGTGACTGTATGAGCTTTCAATTTCCCTCTTCTCTTCTTTTATTTCCTTCCTCCGGTGGACTTTCTCTATCAGCAGCTTTCTTTTTCAATTCTCTGTGTAGAACTCCCACTCTTTATTGCCTCTAGTCATTAGTTTGATCGCCTCAATTAGCTTACAATGTGAGGCTAAAAGCCTTTTCGAATTTATTTGATTGACTATAATTGCAAAATAATCTTAAATTAGTTTTATTTACTTTTGTCTCTAATAGATTGAACATCTCATGTTCTTGCTTTCATATTGGGCTCTTGTACTCCTATTAGGGTTCACTTATTATTTTATGTCACTCTATTAGCAACCCGCACATTTGAACTCTAATGTGAAATGAGGCATCTGGAGGGATGGCACTCCGAGGCTTTGAGACTTTGAGAGACAGCAGCACAGGGGCACTCATCAGAGCAGCACACGATGGACGATCAATGTATCTGTCCCACCCTCCGTCAGAGTAGAGTTATTATTGATTAACATGCAAAAGCCTCTCATCAGCTCACATCACGTGTTTCAACATGTTGGATAACTCAACGACCCGACCATTGTCAGCTGAAATTGTTCATTCCAGCTGGAGATGTATGGCTTTTTGTAATATATATATATATATACAGTATATATAATTTATATATTACATAGGATAGATTAAAGGTTTTAGTCTTCATAAGTTGTAGGAACATCATATACCATTAGAAAAGTAACACCAAGAGTTTAATGCACATGTCATCCTCTCTCTTATTATGGAGCAGGTGCCTCATTTTCTAACGAAACTCAATTATTTATTTCTGCCTTCCTTTCCCGTCCATTTCCTCCATTTTTATTTTCTGTCTCCTCTGACCTCAGCGTAAGTGGGCGGTTGTGAGTGGTGGGTGTCAGCTTGAATTAAGGCATGCGTGAGGTGCGGTGGCTGTCTATGTGTGGAGTGTTGGTCCTGTTGAGACTCGCCGTTGCTCAGGAATGCCGAGACCTACCTAGAGCTACGTACACACTTCAGCGTTACACTGAGGTGAACTCTTGTGTAACACATGGCCTGTGATGCAAACATACTAGACCTTCTTTTCGAGATGAGTTTGATAGGCCTGAGAGGCTGTTCAAAGAGGCATGCATTGGCCCAACAACATGTATTTTGTCTCTCAGGATAAACAGCTGCAGGGTCTTTCCCACCTCTGTGGTCATATAGTGCAGGCCCCTGACCAACACACAGTAGCTGGCCAGACATAGGCTATCAGTCTACAAAGGACCAAGTCACAGTTCTGCCAGCAGTACATTCTTCAAGGACAATAACACATACGTGCACAGACCCAATCACCCTATGGCTCTCTCTCTCTCTCTCTCTCTCTCTCTCTCTCTCTCTCTCTCTCTCTCTCTCTCTCTCTCACTCACACACACGCACGCACACACACATGCACACACACAGACTAACACCCACCCTGTTTCTGTAGTCTCTCGCTAAACTGAGGCAGCGACATGAGCAGCAGCTGTTGACAGAGGTGCTAATATATGCTCTTATCGTTGCCATAAAGACGGTGTGCCTGGTTTCAATAAGGGCCTTTCTACAATAACCCTTAATATGATCGCAAAGGGCAATTGTAACTTGCAGTACTTCTTGATTATCTCCTGTATCTCACCAGGCTGGTTTAATCGTTAGTTATCTTACTAAACATACCAGACCTGTAATATATACACGGCATAGATTTGGTTTGGGCAGGTGATTGATGGGAAAGACTATGTTGATTAGATATTTAAACTCTAGTAATTACATGAATCTGATTGATACAACTAAAATAACATAAAAAATTGTAAATTGTTTCAGTTCACTCGTTTCAGAAGCCTAGTCTGTCCCCATTAAAGTTCTCTCCTTTTTTATGTATATACCCAAATACATGCAGTTAAGAGTTATACAAAAACAATACGGAGCCATGCGTGTGTGCTTGTGTGTGGTACCAATGCAGATGGTGAAGTCAGTTAGTCGTAGTCTGGCATGAGGCACAGCAGCAGGATAGATAGAGTTACTCCAGATCTGTGGCTGGCGTAACCTTCTGGTCTACCCTTCTTTTTGAACAGGTGGCCCAGGGACCTGTCGCCATGGCGCCCTTTTTGCGGATCGCCTTCAGCTCCTTTGACCTGGGCGCCCTGTCCCCTCTGGTCGAGCCCCCCTTCTGTGCCATCAAGATGAAAGAGGCGCTGACCACGGGTGAGCGTCTCCAGAGTGTGTTGTGTTGCACCTTTTGAGGGCCTCCTCTCCTGCACACGGGGTCATACTCTGGTGACATCAGAAGGCCTGCCATCGAAGCTAGGAGGTGGCTGTGGCTGTATACGTTCACGAGCGGTGTTTAGACACGAGGGGTGCCACTGTTGTGGAGACCAGCACATTAAGCTTTCTCCCCCTCTCCTGACTCACTTCTCACCTGTGGGCAGAGCGAGGGAAGACCCTGGTCCAGAGGAAGCCCACCATGTACCCGGCCTGGAACACCAGCTTTGACGCCCACATCTACGAGGGCCGCGTGCTGCAGGTGCTGCTGATGAAGACCGCGGAGGAGCCGCTGGCGGAGGTCACCGTCGGCGTGTCCGTCCTCGCCGAGCGCTGCAAGAAGGCCAACGGACGCTCCGAGTTCTGGGTAAGGCCTTCGCACTGGCTCATATCTGTGGAGAGGATGTGAGAGGGATACTGCTGTGTCTTGTATGCTTTATTAACAATCTGTTAACACACAATCTGTCTGTGTGTGTGTATGTGTATTTGTGTGTGTGTGTGTGTGTGTGTGTGTGTGTGTGTGTGTGTGTGTGTGTGTGTGTGTGTGTGTGTGTGTGTGTTCAGCTGGACCTACAGCCCTCTGGCAAGGTAATGATGGCTGTCCAGTACTTCTTGGAAGGGGCTGACTCAGGTGAGAGCTCCGTTCCTATGCAAGTCTCTTGTCGCACCAATAGTAGATTTTTGTTCTCCTTTGTGTTAACTGGCTACTCATATGGAATACAACAGACGGAGCAAAATGGAGCAGACTGCCCGCAACAGAGTGTAAAAGAGAGAGGGGGAGGGGGGTGCCAATAAGCAAGAAAAGCAGGCGAACAGTTGTGCCAGTAACGCTAGTAATAGACAGATTGGAAGTATGAGCGGATTCTATCTATGTCCAGCAATACTTACTAAAGCTTTTTGTTTTCTCAGATGACGTGCTGCCAAATCTTATTTCTGAGCTACAAACCTTCCCTTGTGAACCCTGTGTCTGGCTTTAATGCTTTAGTGTTGGCTGAGCCCCCTTACTCTCACGCACACACAGACCAAATGTTTTATCCACATGCCAGTTTGTTTCTTTTCCTCCGTGTTCTAATCATTTAAGGATAGACCGACGACCATCCCATCGGTCTGAACCACAGATTAGCTCTGTGCGTCTCCCTGCCACTTATTTTCACCTTTATTTTCCTCATTAGGAGTCCTCACCGTGTGTTTCTCTGTGTGTGTGTCTGACAGAGGGCAAGCAGTCCATGAAGGAGGAGGACGCCCCGACTCTAAACCGTCGACGGGGAGCCATCAAGCAGGCCAAGATCCACTTCATCAAGAACCACGAGTTCATCGCCACCTTCTTCCGACAGCCCACGTTCTGCTCCGTCTGCCGGGAGTTTGTTTGGTCAGTCCAGCCCGACATGCCGGGCTCTTTGATCTGTCACGTTGTGTCACATTTTACACACCTCCTTCACTTCATTGCGTGAATCGGGATCTGTGTGTGTAGAGTATACTCAAACTGCTTTTGCGGTGGTGAGCAGAAGCTCCGCAGGTCTCTGTTCGACCACGAATATCGACCACCGTGTAACAGCTTTGCACCTTTGTCTCCCACAGGGGACTCAACAAGCAAGGCTATAAATGCAGACGTAAGTGTACCATCGGTTTCATATGGTTCAAATGAGAGCACACAGAATCAAGATATGTTGAGGTACTCCTAGAACACCGATTTTGAATGTGTGTAACGATTCATTGTACAATATTGTGACTTTGGTGCTCTGCATAACGTACAGTATGCTCACCTACTGTCAAGCGTCAGGGTGCTCAATCCGGTTTGTCTTCTCTCACACAGAATGTAATGCTGCCATCCATAAGAAGTGCATTGACAAAATCATTGGCAGATGTACGGGCACAGCGGCAAACAGTCGGGACACTGTGGTACGTTGGCCAAATGTTTTCTCTCAGTATCTACAGTTGTGGCCAAAGATACAACAGCATTCTTTTTTAATTTGTGGAGGTTGCTACATCATTTTGTGTTTGTGGTTGCTACATCTTTTTGTGTTTGTACTTGCCATGAACATAAACAGAAGTATGATTTGAGTTTGCCAGTATCAAGAGACATTGGAGGAAATTAGTGGAGGTTTTACCAAAGAAATAAAACCCTGAAGGAGGAGTAATAAGTGAATAGTAAAATAAATAGGAGTGCAGAAACATTTTCAATCCTAAAACAATTTTTCAGATACAATTCTGCCCTTCCTCACTGGTGGTACATGGGGACCTTTGTATAGGTTATTGACAATATATTTGAATTTCTCGGGCCAACTATATTAATATTTTGACAAATTGACAAACAGGGGTGAAACTTTCCCTCTCCAAGTGTCACTTTTAATACAGTATCCTCTCATCGTGTTTTTTTCCATCTATTGAGGACAGTTCTCCCAAACAGTGGCTGTGCAGTAGGGTAGGTTCAGTCAGTCAACAGGCGTCAGTCAAGATCCGTAGTCAATCGAATCAATCAGCTCCCTGGGGGGTCATCCTTATTCATCAATAGTGGCGATCCAAGAACAGATCCCTCCAATATCAGATTTGACTGCAATTCTTCACTCGCTAAACACACACAACCAAGCATGCAAACACCTTATGTGGGCTGCCACTGGGCCACTGAGGATTCCTGTTTGTCTCTGCAGTTCCAAAAGGAACGCTTCAAGATTGATATGCCACACCGCTTCAAGAACCACAACTACATGAGCCCCACCTTCTGTGACCACTGTGGCAGCCTGCTGTGGGGCCTCGTCAAGCAGGGCCTCAAATGTGAAGGTGAGAGACTGTCGGGAGTGCAGCCAAGAGCCCGGTTGATGTGTGTTTAGCTGTAGTTCTACTAAGCTACTGTTGTTTTTTTCTTTCACAGATTGTGCCATGAATGTCCATCACAAGTGTCAGGATAAAGTAGCCAACCTATGCGGGATCAACCAGAAACTACTAGCTGAAGCGCTTACTCAAGTCAGCCAGGTTCGTAACTGTAAGAGTCCCTGTTGTGTGAGAGTGTGTGTCTATTTTTTGTATTTGTGTGGTTGTGTCTGTATGTGAGTGTGAGTGTCGTTCCAATGTGAGACACCTGAGATATGATTGTGCTGTGAATGGCAGTGGGAATCTGAGCTGCAGTCCCTGCTGTGTTTAAGTACTGTTAGACTGTTTTGTTGTGCTGTAACAACAACAATGCTCTAATTTGTGGGTTTTAGCTTGCAACTTTCCAAACAAACTCAGCCATTAATGCAATAACGTTAACAGATTTCTCTATTTTCCGATTAACAATGAACCGTTTTTTGTTTTGTCCTTTGATCTTACAGAAATCTTCGAGACGCTCAGATCCAAACATGCCAAACTTGCCAAATCTCTCTGATATTGGAGTCTACGAGGAGGTGAACAGGAACTCTGGCCTGGATGTCACTGGTCAGTGTGGGGGTTAGTGTGTGTGTCTGTATTGTAGAGAGTGGGTTAAACTGAAAGAACTGTGGACCTGTTATGTAACTGTATTGACAGATCTATGGCTTCTGATTGTTTGTCACATAGATGGCACCCCCTATGCCAGGCTGTGGGAGGGCTCCAGCCCTCGCCCCTTATCTCGACTCACGCACCTGACCCGGATCAATGTTGACAACTTTATCTTCCACAAGGTTCTGGGCAAGGGCAGCTTTGGCAAGGTATGGTGCACCTCATTAACGTGTATGCAGTATGCTAGGCTAGGATTTGTGTTGTTGTGTGAATCAAGTCCTATATCTTTCAACATTACATTAACCCATGATTGATTAATTGTCATTAATATTTGTGTATATTGGTTCTTCTTATCGCCCATTTCCGCGCTGTGGTCCTGCCACGGCCCAGGTTCTCTTGGCAGAGTTGAAGGGGCGTGGGGAGTTCTTTGCGGTGAAGGCCCTGAAGAAGGACGTGGTTCTTATGGACGATGACGTGGAGTGCACCATGGTGGAGAAGAGAGTCCTGGCCATGGCCTGGGACAACCCTTTCCTCACCCACCTCTTCTCCACCTTTCAGACCAAGGTAGCCCCCGAGCCGTCCTCCGCACACTGCTCCCTATCCAAGCCTGTGTGTCTTTCTTCCTCCTGTTGTTCATAAATGATATCCCGCAATAATGGAGCGTCTTCCCTGTCCGTAGGAGCATCTGTTCTTTGTGATGGAGTATTTAAATGGAGGAGACCTGATGTTTCACATTCAGGAGAAGGGACGCTTTGACCTTTACCGAGCCACGTGAGTCTTACCCGTCCCTATAGACATATACGGACATGAACCACACATTCCTGCCCACTAGTATCACTCAGTGTGAACACACTAACAACACGGAGAAACACTCATCATTAATGTTCTGATGGAGACCAGATCCCCACCAAGCATACACTGTTTATTCTGTGCGTGGGCCATGTTTGTCTGTGTGTCTGTGTGTCTCTGTGTGTGTGTTTCCAGCAATATATTTCTCATCTTTACACACCACAGGCTACTGTGCACTGTGCAGTGGCAGATTAGGGCCCCGCCACTTTCCATTGCCCACTGTTCTGTTGGAGCAGCCTTGTAAGGAATGTGCTGTGAGAAGTGCATTTTGTGTTGGAACCTTTAGTCCGCATTGGTCACCAGCCTCCATCGGACACATTTCCGGAGTACCATAAAGTCAGTGAAAATAGTGTAGTCCTTATAGGTAACAGTATGCTATGTGTAATTAAACTGGCGCTTGTACCTGTGTTGTGGACAGGTAAGCTGAGAGGAGATATTTTCTTCTACATGAATGCTAGGGACACCCGATCCGGCATTAGCATCTGCTGCTACCTGCCTCACTCAGCGGCCATGCACAACAGCGACGACGGCTTCTCCGTAGAGCGAGCGAGATAGGGATATAGAAACACACACAAACCCATACACACATAATATTAACTGTGTCATGTTCTCCCACTGCATTAATCATTAACCGTGTGTGTGTGTGTGTTTCCCTGCTCAAACTGGCAGTACGGAGTGGAAAGTGTCTCCTGGGTTTGGTTTCCTGGTTATGCAATTTTTTTTCCCTTAGCCCAGCGTCTGAACTGTTGAGTTTCCAATGCACCCACTATCAGAATACAAAGGACCTGTTCATTCAGCGGCTGCTAACCTCTTAACCCAGAACCACAGAGACAGACACTCGGCTGAAACCTCGGGGAACAGCACGGCCCATTTACAAAGTCAATGAATTATTATTTCAGTGAGCTTGTTTCTCTCTCTTATGCGATGTGTTAGTGTTTATGTGTGATGTGTTAGTGTTTGTGTCTAAATGTGTTTGTGTGTGTGTGTGCAGCTCAATGTGTTTTGTGGTCATGAGAAATGAGTGAGAGATGAGTTGACTGCGTGAATAGCCTTGCCCGCCCATACAGGGTTAGGCCGTGGCAGCAGTCCCTCGTCCTCCTGTCAGGACCCAATCTGTTTCTCCTCACACGCATGAAAGAAGATGCAGGTCAGAGATAGGCTAATTCCTCCGCCTTGGCCGCAGTCGGGTGCGCTGCTCTCCGGTTTCACAGCGTGAGCGCGTTGTTCACCTGTCTCTTTTCAGTACCACCCAACGTCCTCTTCAATAATTCATCCCCTCGCTGTCCGCTGCCCACGGGGAATGACGGCGCTCAGACGGTCCATCTGGAGTGTACAGCACAGCACCGTGTCCACTCACCAGCCAGATTTGCAGACAGGTGGTAAATGGCGTTCTCATTTCCCACTGTGGGTCTCTCTGTTTCTAGGTTCTACTCTGCTGAGATCATTTGTGGCCTTCAGTTTTTGCACGCCAAAGGGATCATCTACAGGTAGAAACGTCTGCATCAACACATTAGACAGAAACACATAGGCCTGTTACCCTATCAAAGGCACCACCTTATGCTTGAACACGTGCCCTTTTCTGTTGGTTTTCAGAGATCTGAAGTTGGACAATGTGATGCTGGATTGCGAGGGGCACATAAAGATAGCTGACTTTGGCATGTGCAAGGAGAATGTGTTTGGAGAGAACCGTGCCACTACCTTCTGTGGTACTCCGGACTACATTGCTCCAGAGGTAATAGACAGTTCTGCAGACATTCCCATGTCATGAAGACTGTTTAGAATAGACCAATGACTCTGTTTTGACTACTAACTATGATGGCTTTCTTCTGCATTTGGGTACATCGTCTGTGATAATGGTCACTAAATCTATGTGTGATGACCTCCCCCACTAGATCTTGCTGGGACAGAAGTACTCCTTCTCGGTGGACTGGTGGTCGTTCGGGGTGCTTCTGTATGAGATGCTAATTGGCCAATCACCGTTCCACGGGGACGACGAGGATGAGCTGTTTGAGTCCATTCGCATGGACACACCTCATTACCCTCGCTGGATCACCAAGGAGACCAAGGACCTGATGGAGAAGGTCTGTAACACCGCAGTTCTTGTCTCACCTATTTTTGTTTTCTCTATGGCACCATGAGACACCACTGCTATGTAAGCCTGAATGTGTTCATTTTACATTCTGAATCTTTTCTTTCCTGTTTCCAATCTTGCAGTTGTTTGAGAGAGACCCGACTCGTAGGCTAGGCATTGTGGGAAATATATGTGCACATGTCTTCTTCAAGGGGATTAACTGGCCAGCCTTGGAGAGGAGAGAAGTGGAACCCCCATTCAAACCTAAAGTGGTATGTTCCAGTCAAGGTTTTATAATTAATGCATAACAAATATTGTACGTAATGTGTCATTACTTGTCCAGTAGAGACACACTCCAAGGGTAGATAGATATACAGATACAGAATTGACACGATATGTTTGTTTTAAATTGCAGAAAGCCCCCAACGACTGCAGTAACTTTGACCGCGAATTTCTCAGTGAGAAGCCCCGCCTTTCTCACAGTGATAAGAACTTCATTGACTCCATGGACCAAACAGCTTTTGCTGGCTTTTCCTTCATGAACCCCAACATGGAGCACCTGCTGGAATAGTGAGGCCCTTCGGCCTGTCCCCTTTCAGGTTTATGTCACCCTACCAGAGGGATGAAACATGATTACATTACTGCTAGTCAGTTTGCTTTGGTGTTTGTTCTGTCATGTGATCAAACCTGCAGTAATAGAGCTGTTCCTTGTTTAGTATTTATGTAACTATTGTATAAGCATTTCTTATTTGGTACTTGTAGATATTATTATAGTTTTAACTTACAGGAATAGGCCCCTGTATATATTGATGTTATGGTTTTAGTGTGCATGCTATTGTATGTAGGTATTAGTGGGCCATAGGGTGGACGCTTAAATGGGATATAATTGTGTGGATGTGTGTGCTGTGTGTGTGTGTGTGTGTGTGTGTGTGTGTGTGTGTGTGTGTGTGTGTGTGTGTGTGCACATATGCGTGTGATAGAAACAATGGCAAAGAGTCAGCCATGTGCATGTCCAAAGACCCATAAACCAACAGCATCCATCTCTCTCTCTAATGAATTTGCTGCAACTATGTTGTGAAAGATCTGACTGAACTCCTGCTTTTGACGGGTCACCGCTCCTTTGTGCGGAAGAAGATAGCCTGTAATACTGAACTGTGCCATTTAAAGAACAAAGGCAAGAGAAAATGTACATTTCCTTGTGATGTAATTTTACCCTGTCAAAAAACAGGATATATATATAAAGTGTTTGAATGAAAACGTAATGCCACCTTATTGTGTTTGTCAGGGACTTAAGATGCTGTATATAAAAGTCTACTGTGTTACTATATTGTTCTAACATGTATATTGGTGCATTGTGCTTTTTTACTGTCTCCATCTTTTGCATCTTATTAAAAAACCATCAACTCCCAGTTTTTGTTGATTCTGAATTGAGTGTTTGTTGAGTTCTAATCTATTCCACATTTATACACATTCCAAATAGCATACTTCTGCAAAGTATAATACGTAGAGAGGGCCTTTTACAACCAATAAAGGTAGACTAAAGAGTCAGTGTATGTCTGGAACAGCCATAGTGGAGGCTAGGCTTTTGACATTTGATTTTAAATATTGCCGATATGCCCATCATGTGGTCTAAAGCGTGCTTTGTCTTGCCACCTAGCGGTGGATGTGCGCAAGTAAAAAACTATGTACACGTGCACTCTGACATCGCTACGTAACGTGCATACGTATGCTCGAGTATATGTGTACGGAAGTCAATGAATCAATCTGATAGAACAAGATACACAGCTCCAAGAACCTTGCTACTAAGCGACTATTTTTCACAGATAAATTAGACTGAAATTATGTAAGTATCTATAGTATAACGTTGAAAGCATGTCCGTCTAGGTCTACGTCCATAACTAGGAACTGTTGCCAGCAACTTAAGAATTAGTTAGAGGAGTTTTTAACTTATAGCCTCCACAATGAGCTCCCGGGAAGTTCTGAAGAATGCATCCACTCTTGCGTCATATAATGTTCTACTCCAGGTAAAATAGCTCTGTCTCTGTAAACCCTTCCAAAATGTTAAATTGTCAGCCACCTATATCATTCAATTCATGTTGCAATTGATAAATATCCCTGATTTAATAATCTCACTTTGGAACATTTTCAGGTCATGTTCCGTGTCCTCACCTTTTTACTGAATGCATTCACGCTACGTTTTATGTCCAAAGAGCTGATTGGAGTAGTCAATGTTAGGTAAGCTGTCATCTGAGCTGACTATACTTGAACAACACCACCACTCCTGCTAAATATTTTTTTGCACTCCTTTCCACTTGATTGCATGTAATTCATTGTCTACATGTGTGTGTATAAACAGGTTGACACTTTTGTACTCCACACTTGTGTTCTTGTCGAGAGAAGCATTCCGTAGAGCCTGTTTGAGTGGGGGATCTGGGAAAGACCACAACTGGAGACAGGTCATCAATCTGCTATGGCTGACGTAAGTCAAAGTTATGCTGGTATTGAGTGTTGTATTGACGTGACTGACAGTCATACATGTTGTCTGATCATCTACACTACATGCCATTTTGTTTTTGTTAAAATAAAATCTGGAGTGTGTTTATTCTATGTTACCTACTAGGTTACCGCTTGGCATTCTTTGGTCGTTCCTGCTTGTCTGTGTGTGGCTGTGGCTTTTGGAGATTCCAGATCCTCAGACTATCCCAAACTACGGACCTGCTGTGATGCTCTTTGCCCTGGCTGCGCTGCAGGAACTGCTGGCTGAGCCTCTCTGGGTCCTGGCCCAAGCCCATATGTTTGTCAGGCTGAAGGTTGTGTCTGAGAGCCTGGCAATGATTGCTAAGTGCATTCTGACCGTGGTGCTTGTAGTGTCTGCTCCTCAGTGGGGCCTCTACATTTTTTCTGCTGCCCAGGTATTAAGATTAAATCACTCCTTTTAAAAAATAAAAATATTGACCTTGTCCTCTAGACACATTGTGAACTTTTCTACCGTTTGGACTGTGCTGTTGTGTTAAGATAGTGTACACAGGGTTCCTGGTACTGTGCTACGGGCTGTATTTCCTACGTTTCCTGGGCTCTGGGGACGCCAGCAAGACAGGCTTTCCCCTACAAAGTTTTGGAGAGCTGCTACCCTCCAGAGTTGATGGAAAGGTAGTCATCACGATAACTCAAAGATTATTTAGTAGTATTCTATACATGATAAATCACTACAGTAAAATTATTATTATATTAATGCATTTGTGTGTTTGTAGCCGTTGGTTGACTGGACGTTGGCAAAGTTGACTTGGAGCTTCTTTAAGCAATCCTTCCTGAAGCAAATCCTTACAGAGGGCGAGCGCTATGTCATGACCTTCCTGAACGTGCTCAATTTTGGTGACCAGGGGGTTTATGACATAGTCAACAACCTTGGCTCCATGGTGGCACGCTTCGTCTTCCTGCCCATTGAGGAAAGCTTCTATGTCTTCTTTGCAAAAGTTCTGGAGAGAGGGTGTGATGTCAAGAGTCAGAAACAGGTGCAACCCCATTTGAACCAAACAAATGTGTCAAGCTGCTTTATGACCGTTTACTGATGGATCGATATGCTATGGTATTCTCTCCACTCGTGGATTTGTCCATAGGATGAGGTTTCCATGGCAGCAGAGGTTCTGGGGTGTCTGCTAAAGCTGGTGCTTGTGATTGGTCTCATCATCACAGTGTTTGGGTATGCCTACTCTCACCTGGCTCTGGATATCTATGGGGGCTCTTTGCTAAGCAGTGGGGCAGGTCAGACAACAACCTATGGAATCACACAATGCATTATCATGATAATGGACTCATTTTTGGTGTATTGGGTTTTATTGGTTTTGTCTTGTGTGGTTGACCAGGCTGTGTGTGTGGGTTGTTTTGAAGGGCCCAGTCTCCTGCGATGCTACAGCTCCTATGTGCTCCTGTTGGCTGTCAACGGTGTGACTGAGTGTTTCGTTTTTGCTGCCATGAGTAAAGAAGAGGTAGACAGGTAAGTGTTGACAAATGTCTATTCAATTGAAAACAAAACATAATTGTAATTTAAATGTTTCTTATTGAAGTAACCTGATGACACTTTCTTGTCATATGTCTTCTTGTCATATACATGTTTTTTCCCCAATGCTTTTCCTTTATATGGTTTCCACAGGTATAACATAGTGATGCTGGCCCTATCTGTGTCCTTCCTGCTCCTCTCCTATATGCTGACTTGGTGGGCTGGAGGCATCGGCTTCATCATGGCTAACTGTCTGAACATGGGCCTGCGGATCCTTCACAGCCTTCTGTACATCCACCGTTACTTCCTGCAGAGCCCCTGGAGGCCTCTACATGGCCTTTTGCCATCCCCAGCTCTGCTGCTGGCCCTCGCCCTCAGTGCAGTTCTTACATCTCTTTCAGAGGTAACACCCATTAGCCTAGCATCTAGCACGACAACACTTAATATTTATTTTAACCACCCACTTGCTGGACATTATGTGTTTGTAGGTTCACTCTATGGCTTTCAATCAAACTACCTTATCTCTTGTTACAGGGCGTGTTCTGTTGTGATGGAGGATGGCTGCTAAGACTGGTCCACATTGCAGTGGGAGCAGTGTGTCTACTGGGTGTGCTTATCACTGTTCTCCTGTCGGAAACTCAACTCATTCAGTTTGTCAGGACTCAGCTACTTCCCCTGTATGCAAAGAAATGCACCTAATTCTGCTGGATAAGGATCCGACTATTACAATCTCACTCTTACCTGCATTGGAAGTGAGGAGAACAATGGGTGGATGGGGTATATGAAAACATCCAAAACAAATAAACTACTATAATGGATGTTCAGGGTTGTATTACAAAGTAGTGAGCATACAATCTCTTTGCACTCCAATATTGTATTTGTTCAAGGGTGTTCGATTTTTCTTATGTAATCCTGCAGGAAATATATTCCAGGATTTCTTTTTAATGTGGATTTTTTTGTTACGGAATGCAGGGTAAATGTAAGAAATTATGTTACAGCTTGTAAATAATTTTTGTTAAAACATAGAGACTGCATCACTGAGGCCTGTTTTTAGGCCTGGTGTGAAATTCTTTTATCTCCATATTCTTTCCTTAGATTGTTTTGATGACCTAATTTAATATCTCGGAAATTGTGTATATTATCTCGGAAATTGTGTATATTATATGTATAATATTTCAAATTGTGTCTATCATTTCAGATTTGTTTAATTTAATTTAATTTAATTTAATTTAATTTAATTTAATTTAATTTAATTTAATTTAATTTAATATAATTGATACGTCAATTTGCAATATTTTGTTTTATCATTGAGCAGTAAATCCTTTCTAACAGATTTTGACACAGAAGTGTACGATAGGACATGCGCAGTAACGTAGTGCCATATTGGACTGAGGCATAGGAATGGGAGATTGGACCGTGTAACAACTTCACTTGAAAAAAACTTGTAACAGGTGAGATTTATTAGAAGAGAGTAAATACTTAGTTTATGTTTATTATGTGATATTTGTTAAGTCTATTTTGGACTACACAATTATTGTAAGAGTATTTTTTCCTGCCGGCTAAAGCTTCGTGCTCGATTGAGGAGGTTAGCCTACTTGTCATTTTGCTAACTTGCTCGTGCGTGTACAATGGAAACGGTGCGCGTAATGCATTCAATTGTATATTTTATTTTATTGGTTCACGGCCACTCTAGAAATCAAATTTCTCGGATGACTGTCATTATTCCGAGTACAATAAGTCAACAAGAAACATTATTTCAGCACTGACCAAGTCCCAGTTTCGAACCCTTTCATTAGAAATTAATTTATAAATGCTGAGTATGTCAATTTGAGTTTTATGGAACTAGTAGTATGCGCATGCTTCTGATCTTTTATCTCACAAAAACTGGATATTGTATATCTGCAAATGTTTCCTGACAGTATAATGCGTTAATTGCAAAGGTGAGACACCAAAAGGCAAGCAAACTGCATGTGCATTATTATGACGAGCTGTCATGTTTCAATGAGCGTATTATACTTCTTACCGAACATATTTACCAACTCAGTGTTCCTGTCATACTCCGTCGTACTTTATGATTTTCTCGGTACTGCAAAACTCTGTGTAGTTTAGACTGCATTGCAAGTGTCAGAATGATCTTTCAATCGGGAATTGATAAATGTATCTTGCAGTGTTGTCGTTGTATATCGTAGTTACGGTTTATTCCCATGTGTGTTGGGGTTTCTTTACAAAAATAAGTCCGAAGGCCATTGACTGTCGCCTGGAATCTGTGTCTAGGAATTGTAACCTCTGTGTAGTTGCAGTGTAGCCTATGCTACACGACGTGTTGCAAGCTGAACCTTGCTAAATGTAGTCTTGGCTGTGAGAGAGTCTGGTGTTTTCCAGTTTTCCCAGAGGGTAACCCAAAAAGCAAGACAATGTCGATCATGGACCCTGAGAAACCGGAGACAAGTGAGTCAAATAAATGTTGTACTGTACTCTTAAACATTAACAGGTGTAATTTTTGTATGATATTTGTACTAAGCTGTATACAAGTGGAGATTCCATTCACAATGGAAATACCTGGATAAATAAAGGTTAATTAAACCATAATATATATGATCTTTTAATATTATATTTGCTCAGAGGGCCACCGTAGCCCAGAGTCTGACTTTTGCTGGGATGAGTATCTTGAGGAAAATGCAGTGTTGGCAGTCCCACATCACACCTTCAAGCATGCAAGTATTTTTTTTTACTTGTTTAAAACAGTTCCCCATCCTCTGTTATCTGCCTTGTCGGTCTGTGATGCTGTCTTTCTCTTTTCCTCAGGTGGACCGTAGCCTGCAGCCAGGACTGGCTGCAGGGATGAAGCTGGAGGTTTGTGTGACCCCGGAACCTGAGAGAACCTACTGGGTGGCCACCATCATCACATACTGTGGGCAGCTGTTGCTGCTGCGCTACGAGGGCTACGGCAACGACCGCAGCGCCGACTTCTGGTGTGACAGCGCCACCGCTGAGCTCCGCCCACTGGGCTGGGGGCGGCGACAAGGGAAGCTTTTGAGACCACCCGAAGGTCAGGACCGCTCTTTGGGGTGGGCAAGCTTTCCGTTGCCGCATTTGTTCCCGTTTGAGAGGTTCTGTTTTTACTCGTTGCTGTAGGTTTACAGGAGAGATTGACGGACTATGAGTCTGTCCTGGAGGATGTTCTTCTAACGGGGGAAAGTGCACCTAGACACCTGCTGGAGATGGTGAGTCTGGGGCCCAGGGGTGAGATGGGGCAGGGCAAACAGTTTGAGCTGCTGGGACAGCAGCGTGAACTCTCATCCGGCAGTTTATTACTCCTCTAATGTCTGTGTGTTTGTGTGTGTCCAGCCCCAGGCAGGAGGAGACCCTGTCCACCTGTTTCCCCAGGGCTCCTTTGTGGAGTTGCAGGACAGTCTGGACCCCGGAGCGGCATGGTGGGCTGAGGTGGAACACAACGTCGGAGGCCGTCTTTGTCTGCACTACTCTGACGCGGAGGGGCTCAACATACCACAGGCCAGGCGCTGGCTATTCTACCTTGACCCCTTCCTGCATCCTCCAGGCTGGGCTGAGGAGAATGGCTGCACACTCACCCCACCTGCTGGTAAGGGGCTGAACCACAGCAGACCTCTAATCCAGCGTTTCCCTATCGATGTGCCGTGGCACTCTGGTGTGCCGTCAGACGTCATCAGGTGTGCCGTGGAATTTTGGGAAAGTCGCATTTGGGAAAGATAAACAAATATTTTGTATTAAGTTTGATTCAGTTTTACATTTGGGGTGTGCCGCGAAATAAATACGTTTATACAAGTGTGCCATGGGTTGGAAACCTTTTCTTAATCTTTGTTTTCCTTTATTTTAGTAAATCACTTTGGTTTGTGTTCCAGCGACTATTGGTGTGTGGAGTGAAACTGAATTGGTTGAGGCTCGAAAGAGAATTCAAGATCCCATGCAGCAGCCATGTTTTGAAGCCTATCAGGTAAAGAAAAAAATGCATAATAAATATTTTATTGTTAAAAAAGAATTTTCCATTCATGTCGTAAAGGCTATGGGAACACACCACCGGATGAATATCATCTGGGTCTGTACGTGTGCAGCCTTCCTCTGTTCTCCTTATCAACAGACATTTCAGGAACTTACATAGACAACCATTTATGGAGACTTCTTCCATGTGTGCATTCCCATCGACCTCTGCTTTCCACCTACATGCCTTATTCCAGAGCGTAGCCCCTCCTGTCTAATTCCTCCCCATCGCTGTGTTCATTGTGTAGAGCAGGCCAGAAATCTCTCCTCATTCTTTCTCCGTGGGGATGAAGCTGGAAGCCGTGGACCCCTCTGCCCCCTTCAGGATCAGCCCGGCGACTGTCACCAAGGTAAGGCACGCCCAGGTCACGGTGTGGCGGTGCCACGCCCTCGGGTTTAGCTGCAATACCACATGGGAGTCCCGTTGGTCTGTGAGCTCACTGTGCCATGCTCCACAGGTGTTTAGCCCCCAGTTCTTTCTGGTTGAGATGGATAGTCTGCTGGAAGAGGGGCAACGATCAGCCTTCCTCTGTCACCACGGAAGTCCCAGCATCTTCCCCGTCCTGTGGTGCTTTAAAAACGAGGTCCCCCTCAGTCCCCCTCCAGGTTAGTATTGTAGACACTTTAATACCTCAGACACTGCTTTACACTCATTAGAGATATGAGACAACAGTATATTATGGGGTTGTGTGTGTAGGTTATCAGGGTGAAGACTTTGACTGGGCAGAATACCTGAAACAGTGTGGAGCCTTGGAGGCACCAGAGAGCTGCTTCCCTGTGGTGAGAACCCCCCTTGAAGTGATCCAACACCTTCTGGCCCTAACCTCTGTCTCCACAGTGCATATAGCGGGTCTTCTGCCATTATCTCCTCTTTAAATATTGTGTTAGACTTTTTTTATTCTCTTTTTTGTTATACCTACTATATAAATGGAATGATCACTGGTGTTGTTGTATCAGGAGACCAATGCTGACGACTTTGTTGAGTCAATGAGGCTGGAGGCGGTGAACCCCCTGTCTCCAGAGCACATCCACGTGGCAACCATCACCAAGGTCAGAGGGCAGCACATCTGGCTACAGTTGGAAGGTGAGGCCCGTTTAGAAGAAGTAGTAAACCGGGAAGTGGAGTGGGTTTGGATGGTGGTTCTCACTGTCATGTGTGGTCCTGTTTGCTGTTGTGATATTCCCCGCAGGGTTGAAGCAGCCTCTACCCGACATCGTCAGCCATGTGGACTCCATGGACATCTTCCCAGTGGGCTGGTGTGAGAGTAACGGCCACCCGCTCCAATACCCCTCCAAGCCCAGAGGTCCGTCCCAAATGCAGACCTGGCTACTTGACACCACTCTGTTTGATATAACGCATGCTTATCGCACTTTGTTTAATGTTCCAGGTCAAATAAGGAACCTTGTGGCTGTGGTGCAACCTGAAAAACAGTACGTATTTAACTACTACGCTATCAAAAGGTGATTTATTTATAGACTTTGTCCCTGTCTTGGACACCTAGAATATGTAATCTGACAAATTGAATGATTATGTGTGTGGTTGAATGGCAGAGCGCCAACTAAAGCCACATCCCCAGAGGCCGTGAAGCTGCAGGACCTGAGCCCGTCGGACAATGGTGAGCATGTTTGTCTCTCTGCCTGGTAGAACGTACACTACAAACACAAGCAGACCTCTCAGGGTTTCCTTCACGTGTGTGTTGACAGTCCGCTCACCGTTTGCCTCTGTGCTCCCAACCCAAGGTAACGGGAAGTACCGCTGCTCAAAGATCTACTTCAACCACCGCTGTTTCTCCGGCCCCTTCCTCAACAAGGGCCGCATCGCTGAGCTGCCTCAGTACGTGGGCCCCGGCAGCTGTGTCCTGGTGCTGAGAGAGGTGAGCGCTGACCCCTCCGCCTACAAACTCTTGAAATACTGCTTTACTTCAACCACACCTGGTGTCGGAGTCCAAAGTCATGGCGTACATTTTCGATTACATCTAACTTCTTTTAATTGCACCTTTTTGACGATCCCTCTCCTCCTTTTCTGTCCCCATCCTCATCCTCCTCTCTGGTTCTCCGCTCCCTCTCCCCCAGGCGTTGACTCTGCTGATCAGCACGGGCTACTGTCCCAACCGGGTGCTGCGGGAGCTACAGCAGGACAAGTGTGGGCCGTGGCAGGGCCAGGGAGAAACTCTCAAAGCCAAGTGAGTGGAGGTTCCATTCCACACCACACTCTGTGGTTTTTCTTGACAAAGCATACGATAGGCCATAGTAGTCGAGACTCATCTGTGCATTTCTAGCAACTATGGACCTGTGGGGGCCAGGGACTCACTTGAGCTGCTGTTCTCAGGTACAAAGGGAGAAGTTATCGGGCCAGTGTGGGCATCGCCCGCACCACCGACCAGGTGGCCGAGTTCTGCCGGAGAATCTGTGTCCGTCTGGAGTGCTGTCCCAATCTGATGGGCCCCACCATGGTCCAGGAGCACTGCTCCGAGAACTGCTCCCTGCTTACCAAGACCAAATTCAGTAAGCATTTAAACACACGGACACACACACACACATGGTTATTCGGACACATAATGTCAAACATACACACACACACACACACACACACACACACACACACACACACACTGACTGTCTTTTTTTGTCATAATATGACAGCACACTACTACGAAAAGAAAAAGAGTAAGAGCCTCCTGGTCCAAACTCCGGGCGGAGCTAATGATTTGGAGAGCAGTGCCAAGCGGCCAAGAAAAACAAAGCCCATCTTCAGCCTCAACGCCAAGCTGACCTCTACCTCTTTGGACAGCACCCCTGCTGGTTCCCCATTGGTACTGCACGCCACTCAGAGTGCCCAGCCAGGTCCACAGCTAAATGGTGTTTTACTGTAGAGGATGTTGTGTGACCACTGTCTCACCACACCCTCCGCATGCGGCCCCCCTCTCTCCCCCCCAGGGCAGTGGAGACGACGACCATGATGACCTGGACTACTCGGTGAGCGACGAGGACTCCGGCTCTGAGCGGCACGTCGACTCTGAGGTCTCCGAGATGAAGTCCCAGCCCCCCACCCCTACCTCCGCCAGCGACCCCAGCCAGACCCACACCCCACCCCGGGGCAGACCCCGCCGCCAGCGCAGGAAGGCCCTAGCCCCCTTCTACTCCGATGACGAGAATCAGCCTCCCACAGACAAGGTACAAAAATATACAGGTTAATACACTCTGAGAAAGTACGATACTGTGTTTTTTGGAGGCGTGTGTGACAGGGTAGTGTGTCCGTGTCGTCAGATTGCGTGCTGTGGGGTGCAGGAGAAGCTCTGTCTGGAGAGCAGTCCTCTGGGCTGGAGTGTGGCGGACGTCACCCACTTCATCAGAACCACTGATTGTGCCCCACTTGCTCGGCTATTCAAAGACCAGGTACCGTACACAGCAACATGACGCATACTGCACATTACACACACAGTGAAGTGGTATAACACTGAGACGTCGTGGTGAATCTGACTTGCTTTGTGTTGCCAGGAGATTGATGGCCAGGCCTTCTTGTTGCTGAGCCTGCCCACAGTCCAGGAGTGTATGGGCCTGAAACTGGGTCCTGCTGTCAAACTGTGCCATCTCATAGAGAGGGTCAAACTAGCCTTCTACCAAAACTTTGCAAGTTGGTAGGTTTTGTGTTTCTGAGTGTCTGTGCTTGCTCTTGAAGTAAGCATGTACCTTTGTGCTATGTTTTTAAGTGCACATCAATTCATATCAAAACAAGCCATATGAAGTGAAGCACAATGGTCAAGCCTTTTTGTCAGACTGGAGAGGAGAGAATGTCCCTCTGCAAAGGTACTTTAACTAGGACGCCTTCCTGGCCCTAACCTCTGTCTCCACAGTGCATAAAGCAGTTGCCTAGATGCATTTAACAATGCTTTATTTGGGCTAATGGCGGGTATATATCAGGGAACTTAAGTACTCCTTGTGTTTAATTGCTTCAGCAACAACATTGTAACGATTGCCAAAATTGGACTTAAAATGTTTTTATTGTGACAATATATATTTAAGGATTTTTTACAAAACTTAACTTACTCAACTTTACCAAACGCAAAACCAAAATGATGAGCTAAATACAAAGAAATAACTGCTGCAGGTAACCTGTGAATACAGAGTTGTTACTGTAGTGATTATTGCCTTATTACGTAAATATCTGAGGCCAATTTGAAGTAGAAGCGATTTATGTAATTTGTGTTTACTCTTTTCTTATTTTTATGTCTTATTTTGCAAGGTGGATAGAAATCTGAAAAGCACAAGACTAGATTTATGAGGCTTTATTAAATTTATGAAAAAGGTTTAGGCTTTGTGGTTGGTATTATAAAGCCAATTGAACTACTGCGTTTTGTGAAAGTGTGAAATATGAGCGTACCTCTTAAGATGCAAAGCCCTCAATGCTGCTAAGAAAGACTAAATTGTGAAATGAATTATATTCCATAAAATGTGAATAACAAAAATTTGCACTTTGTGAGAAGTTTGCACTATTAGATTGTTGGTCCGCAAGATGCTCCGCTAGTTAGACCTACAGTGTACATATTTCTACTTACATGTCTGTTTTACATATTTCTACTTACATGTCTGTTTTATGTTCTATACAGCAGTACTATAGAATGCAATCTAGATTGGTAGCTGATTTGTTTGCTTATTAATTTCCCACTAATCCTATTTAATATACTTCAGGGATATTGTACCAAGAACAATTTTTTTGTTCAAGGAATACAGGGATGCAAAAACATAATTTAAAAAAAGTTGTTTTGCCTGTTTGTGTGTTTAGACATTTTCCATTGATTTATTTCAGCGTTGTGTTCCCATCAATGTTTGGGCTGTATTTTAACTGTTACTTCGTTTGCTCTTTACCTACGTTCCATGTCAACTGCGTTGTGCTGTTGTTGATTTAGTTATGTGAGAGCTGTGCCTGACTAAAACTAAATTAGTCGTACTAGGAGTTTTACAAGGAGTGCAACACCTGGACAGGTCAGCCTACCTACCGTTCCCTCACCTCTTCATTCATAGTGTGCATATACATTCCATTAAAAGACATGAAAGTGTTACTGTATTCAATATTCAGTTATAAATGCTAATCATTTGCCTAAGTTTTACTCTTGACTTGAGTTTTTATTTACATTTTGTATGTGGTAAGAAATTCATCTTACATACTGTATGATCAGCTCTGTGTTGTTTGAGATCAACAGCTAACAACTGAACCTTCAGATTCTTTATTTAAAATGTTTTGGTCAGCATATCTGGCCCCTAATGTCCCAAAGGTTTGAATAATGACATAGTAATGTAACACAGGACGAAAGGGAGGGAACAACATACTTGTAATACATTTTAGCTATTTCAGCTTCACACGTGCTAAATAGATTGCCTTATTACTAAATCTAGATACTGTTTTGTAGTGATCTAAGCTTTTGTAGTGATCTAAGAAGAAAGTAATGTCCTAGCCTGTCAAAGAGCAGGTAAAACGTTCAGTTTACAGATTATCTGTCATTCTGTATGCGTCTGTGTTGAATTAGCTTTAGAGGTCCATTGAGGGGTACCGGCTTAGAAGTGGTGATGTTACTAATGACAGAGTGGAGAACAAAAGAGAACAAACAGAACCTCATAGACGCAGAGGGGAGGAGGCCCGCTGAGTCATCCATTGGCAGAGCAAAACGATTTATTGCCCACTAGAGAATTGTAGGCTGGGCGTGTGTCTGGATACATTGGTCTGTGTGGACTCTGGGACAGGCAGAAGTTGTCGAACGCTCAAGCATACAGCATATCGTTAACATCAACTCAACTTCTACCATGTCTCAGGTGAGAGTTTTGTGTTGCCACATATGTTCAGGGAATGATCTCACCACGTTGAGCTAACAAATCACTGATCTCGTTCTCTTCAGTCTGAGGACGGAGAGGATGGAATGCAGAAGCGCCCTGAAGTGAGAGACGAGGACCTCGTTCAAGCAAAGGATCAACTGGGTCTCAGAAAGGAGATAAAGAGCAAGACCTTTGAGGTCATGGAGGAGTGTGGTGAGCAGAGACTCCTAAATGTGGCAGCTTGTTGTTTGTGTAGAGTAGTAAAGCTATGTTGTTCAGATTTACTATAGACACACAAATGAGTTTTTTTCTTAAGTGGGCCGTGTCTTATGAAGTTTCCACTCCATATATGGAAGGGCTGACGATGTCCGAGATGTTGCCAGATCTGGCACGAAATGGGTTGTTTATACACAGTATTTCCTCAGGCTTGTGCCTGGTCATTAACGGACCGAGCAGTTGATGGATCTTTCCCTATCTACAGAGCGTGCGGGTAAGGCGGCCCCATCGGTGTTCAGCGGGGTCAGGTCAGGAGCAGAGACCGTCTTCAACAAGCCCCCTACTCGGCTAATCAGGAAGTAGTAAAGGCCTTTCAACGTTATGTCACAGCCAGTTCTGAAAGGCAGTCGTGTTCAGGGAAAGTACTCTTTGATCAGTTAGTTCCATTCTGCCAGACGTGCATTGGTTGAGCATAATGTATTAGTGAAGCATTATACTTACTAAAATTTTTTTATACATTTATGTAATTTTCTAACTTCTAAATTAAAATATTGATAACTCTTCTTCTTGTATTTGTTGAGACAGAACTAAAAGTGTATCAATCTTATGTTTTCCAAACAGCAACGTGTGCTATATCAAATACTCATATCTGCAATATGAAAGTTCTTAAAATTTTATATTACATATTTTCATTTTTATTGAGAAAAACAACTATTCATTAAGAAAGAACCTTAAAATTAAATGTCAGAACAAAAAAATCTACTTTAAATGAGGCACAAGGGCAAAACCAGAACGAGCTGAACAGAGACAAAAACAACTGAATGGGAAAACGGAGACAGACGAACTTTACATGGTTGGGAAAAATCCATGAAATGTGGGAAAGAGTGGACAGGAGTTCAAAAAGCTGGAAATGCTAATCCTGTGAGTGCGTAATGGAATAACAAACTACTTAAAGACCTAAACAGGCAGAGGAAGAAAGGGGTTGTTCGAGGGAGCCTATTTCATAAACTTGTGCTGCTGGTCTTGGAGGATTTTAGCAGAGGACTTTGCGTCGTAGAACAGCTCGTTGATTTCCTCCACCTGTTCCCGCTCCACTCCCTCCTTGCCCTGGACCCGACCGAGAAGACTGGCAGGGGTGAGCAGCTGCACTGCGTACCTGACAGGGTGAACAAACAAAGCTTTGGGTCAACACGCCAAAATACAACCTTTTACAAATACGGAATAGGGTCTGTGTCCGTCAGGGTTTACCTGAGGGTGGTCTTGGTGCCAATCTCTCCCAGGTGGCTGAGTGCTTCCTCGCTTATGTTAATCCCCTCTGTCTGGGAACGGATCTTGATGATCTACGGACAACAATATGTACATGACTGACATGAAGACGCAGAAGACTTCCCAACGTGCTCACCCACACTAAACACGTCCGTGATGTTGCGACAAGGCCAAGCTCACCTGCTTCATCTCTTGTGGTGTGTAGAGCATGGTGCGGATGATCATTACTCTGTCCAACAGGTCCAACGGAATGCCGTGAGGAGAGCTAATGTCCTCCGTCCCCCTGGCCAACGAATCAGAGATGAGCATTAGAAACATAGTCATTACCTACCTAAATAAATACTGAACAGGATATGGTTTGTGTCATTGTCAAACGAGTCCAGTCTTGGTTCTAACTGAGCCTGACTAATCACATTTCAGATTAACTGACTCTGCCAGTTCCGCAGATCCCGCATCATTACTTGATAAGGCAGTTGCCCCTGTTGGATGCGAACACTACGATGGGGGCGATGGTGCTCTCCAGGGCTCGGTGGAGGTAGGTGAAGCATTCAATGTCCAGCATGTGCACCTCGTCCACAAACAGCACCCCGGGGACTAGCTCTGCCACGCCCTGGTCGATGTAGCGGTTCACCACCTTGTTGATCTCTGCTCTTAGCTTGTCTGATACAAAAAAAAAAAGGATTAGACGAGGCACCCATTCCAAGTGACAAGATGCCAGCCTGGTGGCGTTTGTTTAGGTGTACAAAATAATCCAAGCTTGTACCTGTGATCTCGGTCTTCTTGGGCTTCATCAGTTGTCCCATCATGGACATAATGTCCTGGCCTCCCTTTGATAAAATAAAAATAGGATCAGAGAGAGAGAGAGCGTGTGTGAGAAGGTGAAAACGCTGCAATAGTGGGTGTACCTGAGGCCTGGCATTGGCTATGTCCAGGTCGTGTAGTGTGACGTCCTGGATGATCTCTTTCTTCTTGTGAACGTCCCCTTTGGGCAGCGGCACGTACTCCTCGGCCTCCAGGTCAAACTCTGTAGCGAAGGTGTCGCAACGACCTTGTCTCTGCGCGCACACACACACACACACACACAGAGACAGATGAAAGGGTCAATAGAGAGGAAAAATCTCAAATCTAAAAGTAACAAAAGATAAAATAAGGGTGTCTTGGATGGCTCAATGAAATGCTGGAGGGGGGAGAGCAGGTGTATGCCTGAAGCCAGTGCCAGCTTAGCCACAGGCAGGGATGAAAGAATGAGAGAGAGGCTCCCCAAGGGCCTGTCAACAGAAACAAATGTGGTGTCCAGCCCCAGTCCCCCGCCCCTGGGCGAAAGGGGGCCTGCGCCCTTGGCCCACCTGCCCCGATTAAAGCAGCCGTCAACGTGAGCCGTCAACACAGGTCACGAGGCCCACGGCCAAAACAGAGGCAAGAGGAGATGGGAAGATAAGGAGAATAGAGCCAGCTTTGTAAATAGGTAGATGAATGAGTAAGAGAGAGAGAGAGCCATTCCTGAGTACAGTGGACGGAGAGATGAAACAGGGTGTCAGGGGAGCCTGAGAGATGAAAGAGCACCAGCCGGGCAGACTGAAGGACACACACAGGGCAAAGATATGCTCACATTGGACTTATCAGGTACTTTCAAATCGTACTGCAAAAACGATACTTGACCGGGTGCAACCTTCTCTTCAAATCAAACAGGATCCAGGGCCCATAAAAGTGTAGTAGGGTGCTTTAGTGCACCGAAAGTTACCTTGACGGCACCACTGTTGGCTTCTATGTAGATGACGTCTCCCACTTCAACCCGCTCCTTTTGCAGACTTTCATAAATACTGGGGTCCAGCTACAGAAAATAATAAAATAAACGATTATGAAATGACAATCACTTGACAGGAAACGCACTAATCTGAAATGTTCAAACACAACTCATATCAAACCTCTTAAAAATAGATTGACACAAGCCAAGCACCAACGCTACCAAACAAAAAAGCTTAAGAGAAACAACTGATACTACGCCACGCTCCAGGTGATGTATTTTCTTCTTGTGTGCCTATTTCAATTCAAGAATTCAATTAAATTGAGTCCCGTCTGACCTTGAGCTGCTTGGTGCCCTTGCCAGTCTTCAGGCCAATGATGACGTGGCTGATGGTCTTTCCGTAGCCACCCATGGGATTCTCAGTCTCACAGGGGGTTAGCTCTGTCACCTCCCCTTCATAAACCTCCTTGGTTTCCTTGATACGCAGCCCTGCAGAAGGGAGGCCAACATTCAAAGTATGCAGGCTCCACAGAGCGGCCCTTTATATTCTGGGATCAATAGACATCCTTTGGTCTACTCACTACAGACGGTGAAAATGAATGTGAATGTGTGTTAGTGCAACACTTGGGCCTCTTTCTATGAAACCCAACCCTACTGTAGCCATTGTTCCACCTGCATACAGCCTTTTCTCCGAGTAGCATGCACGTGGCTGGTTTGAGCTGGTTTGGAGAAGAGTGTCCTACTTGATGGGCAATGACTGTCAGTCAGGGGGGTTCTTATCAGAAGGGGTGACGACAGCCTCAGAACACCCCCACCCCCTGCTTCTCTCCCTACAGATCTGACTAGTCTTTTCTGACCAGGGGGAGGGGCACAGGTGGTGATGCCCATACCTCTGTCAACCTAAGCTCCATTTCCTTTCCTGTGACAGGGTAGGTCAACACTCAGAACTCTTCCTTCCAAGTGTCAACACCAGTGACACAAATCAACTCCCCAGGTCCCACCTTTCTGCTCAGGAGGATTGGTGTGGAGAGGGGCACCTGCTAGAGGAACTCTTCAACAAAGGTGTAGAATATATAACAAAGAGCTTCCACTTTAAGTCGATGGACTGAAAACAATCGTCAAACAAATTGTGTATTGCTGTTCTCAGTGTGACCCTCACCTATGGCCCTCCTGAAGTTCTCCATCAGCACCTCGGTTTTCTTGATTTCAGTGGAGTAGACTTCACTGCCTACCATGGGGCAGAAGGGAACCTTGTTACCCAGCTCCTGTGCCATTGCCAAGGCCAGGGCAGTCTGCAGATCGATTGCAGAAAAAGAGAACCTCATTCAGTCAAAAGTTAAATTAAAGAAGAGTTCTGTTAAGCTCTCCTGTGTATTTCATGCATACATTACCTTTCCTGTGCCAGGAGGGCCGGCCAAAAGAACTGCCCTCCCTGCCATCTTCTTTGAGCGAATCAGTTCAACTATGATACCACAGGCCTGAAAACATAAATAATGAATTTATCAAGGTGCATATATCCATTTGATACTAAGTATGAGCAACATCAGTGACTGACAATTTATGTTATTATACCTGACGAGCTAAAGTGAATTGGAATGGTTATAATCACTTATTGATCCTTAAATTAATGATGCTCTCCATATACAGCTATATAGTACTAGTACTAACGTTAGTACCCTCAAAATAAATCGTTAGCGCGAAAGTTGTTAGTTTGCGCAGTTGGGCAAACCGTTCAGCTTGCTGATGATCACCTTGGTTTAATGACGTTAGCAACTAGACATCTAACTAACGTTATTAGCTAACTAGAGAGTTTGCAGTTACCTCTCTCGCCGTTTCCTGCCCCACAAGACCTGACGCAGTCTGCTTAGCATTACCGGCCTCGTCTAGCCCAAGTCCTTTTACATGACTGTGAGTAGCTATCCTTTGTGTTTTTGTGGTGCTTTTCACTTCCTCGATCTTCATGGCTGTGCTGCGTTTATTAACGGGGTTTCAAAAAAGTTAAAGACACGAAACAATGCCTTTAGTAATGCGAGTCTTCAATTATTTCCGTTGCAATCGGCGGGGAAACTCAAAACACAGTGAAAATGTGTTTCCATGTGGGTAACTAGGTAAAATGGGAGGAAGTACGTCTTGAATCACCACCCCTTTTGCGCTAAGAAATCAGCAATTGGTGCTTTATATTCTCATCTAACAAAGCCATTGGTTAAAATGGTCGATGTAAAAGAACCGCCTATCTATTTCCGGTTGTGCTTCAGTCACAGTGCCAGAATTTTGTCGATGTATTTGTAGTAAAATGTTTTCAAATCCATATGAGAGAACAATAATAATTAACAAACAAAAAATATGAAATTACAGTAAATCATATTTAAAAATTAAATATTGAGCTATTCTTATTGAAACCTTTTCGTTTTCACTGTTGGTTGTCCGCACTGGTTATTGTATCCGTAGGAGGAAATATGATGTTACTCAGGAACAGTATTCTACACTGAGTTAACAGAAAAGTTGTATAGACTCCCGAATAATATTCAACGTTTCAATTTAAATTGGCTTTGGCAAAATAGAAAATAAGCGTTAATAACCAGAGCGAAGAATGCGTATTAATATGGTTTACTAGTTAGTCTGTGTAGGCAGGGTTTAGGAAAGCAAGTAAGTAGGTAAAGTGCAAGGTCTACAACACGCACGTTGAAGCTGCGACAATCAGAGCAGGTGCATAAAAATGTCAGAATCCAGTATCAGTCGCTCTAAAACATTAAATTTTAACGTGGGGGTACTTGGGCACGTAGACAGCGGAAAGACGTCGCTTGCCAGGGCACTTAGTAGCACTGCCTCAACAGCTGCTTTTGATAAGAATCCACAGTCCCGAGAGAGAGGAATCACCTTGGACCTGGGATTTTCTTCCTTTACCGTCGACCTCCCAGAGCATCTCATTGACAGTGCCGGCCAGAAGTATGATAGTCTTCAGTTCACATTAGTGGACTGTCCTGGACATGCATCTCTAATTCGCACCATCATTGGGGGTAAGTTGATTCCTTTCTGCTGAATTTCCTAAAGGTTTTAGCCAGCAAAATGTAAAGTCTGGCAGGTTCAGCAGTTTGCATCATATGTGTTGTTGTTGGGAAAACAAATATTAGAATATTATTCACTTATGTTTTTGATAGTCTGACTAAAATACTTGGGTGAGTTCAGGACCAGACCCGTCCAGCAGAGGGCGACTTCAAACTCAAGGTCTACTTATAAACAAACTTCATTCAGTGTCTAACATTTGGCACAATGAAGCTGACAATGAAAGGACAGGTTTATCAGAAGACAGAAATAGTGGTCAAACAGTGGACACATTTTAAACATACTGAAATGGTTTCTCTTGCCTGTTTGCTTCACATTTATAGTGTTCTGCCGTAGATGTGATCCCTCTTGTTTAGACTTATTTTATGACTTTGAGCAAATAACTTATTCTTAACTTGTTAATGGATAGATTTAGAGACATGGAGAGATGACTGTAAAACACACACACACACACACACACACACACACACACACACACACACACACACACACATTGTGTTATGTGTCAGTATATCACTTGTATATTTGAAATAAAGCCAGTAAATCCCTGTGGATGTCACATGCTGTGGATTAGGCCGGAAGGAAGGTGTGGGGATCGGGGTATGTAATAAACTTCCCCTCGTGTCCCTAGTGTGCGAGCACAGGAAAGAGAGGGAGCCAAACATAGGGAGAGAAAAGAGGGAGCACAGGAAAGAAAGACTGCCAAAGTCAGGGAATAAAACGAAGGAGAGGAAAGACAACCAAGTGAGCAAGGGCTCTGATTTCAAGCCCTCTAGCCATTCTCTCTCTCCCTCCCTCCCTGCCTTAATTTCTTTTCTTGTTCTGGTGTTATTCTTGGTTGTCTGTGTCTGTTCCTGTTTTTGCTCATTGGTTATCCCTCACAATTTTCTTTTAAGAGTTCAGGTCCATGGATGCACAAGTGCAATGCTGTTTCACCTGGCATTCCCGTTGTTTGTAAATAAGGTACTGTAAACTCTTCCTCCAGTAGGTGATATGTGTGTCTTGTGTTGTGGGTTGCAGGGGCTCAGATCATTGACATGATGATGCTGGTGGTGGATGTGGTGAAGGGGGTGCAGACTCAGACCGCAGAGTGCCTGCTGATTGGAGAGCTGACCTGCCATTGCCTGGTTGTGATCCTTAATAAGACGGACATGCTGCCCGCCAACAAGAGGCAGAGCGCCATCGAGAAGATGACCAAGAGGCTGCACAAAACCCTGGAAAACACCAGGTACACGCAAACACATGCATTCTCTATAGTGCTGAATAGACGTACGCTACGGCACTAACTATGTTAATAAAGCAGCTTGAGGCATTGTTTTCCTATCAACACCCTCTTACCTAATGTACGTCTCTGTGCCTGTGGGTCAGATTCAAGGACTGCCCTGTGATTGCTGTGGCAGCGCGGCCTGGGGGTCCTGAGGCCGCTGACACAGTGGAGCCCCAGGGAGTGCCTGAGCTAATCGAGGTAAAAGCCCCAAATATGCCCTGTACTCTTAGTGGTCTGGTTTAGTCTTCTCCCTGGAATGTCCTCCAGTAAGATTGGCACAGTCAGGTTTCCTCTGGTGTTATAAGAACAGACGTATGGCTTTTCACCCCGGGGGTTCCCCTTAAAGCACTGCCTCCAACACAAGGGACACTGTGTACGCCAGTGTTTATGAAGCCACAGGACAGACAGACTCAACACCAGCTAGAAATGGTTTTGATTAGCGCCGGCCCCACTGCTCTGTTTGTATGAGTGCGTGTCTGACACTCAGGCCTACAATGACCTTGTACTGTTATGACAGCAGTTTTAACTTTGCTTGTGCTCTTCTGTGTGTCTGTGTGCGTGTGTGATTGCGTTTGCGTGTCTGTGTGTGTGTGTTTGCGTGTCTACGTGTGTGTGCGTTCTAGCTGTTGAAGAGCCAGGCGTACCTCCCTCACAGAGACCCCGGAGGGGCCCTGCTTTTGGCCGTGGACCATTGCTTCTCCATCCGTGGCCAAGGAACGGTCATGACCGGAACCGTCCTGCAGGGGTCGCTGGCGGTCAACGACACTGTGGAGATCCCGGCCCTCAAGGTTCGCTTATCTTTGTGTTCACGCCATAATGATATTTATGAAATTGTTTATGGGGCAAATCAGTGAGATGAGGGGTATCAATAAGTGAGGAACAATCCGAGGCTTGGAGGGGATTTGGAGCTTTCACAGGATAGAGGGAGGGAGGGTGGGGTTGTAGAGAAAGTTAAGTGAAAAAGCAAAGTTGGATTGGAGGATGGGTCAGTGTGTGTTTATGGGGAGGGCAGGATGGGGGGACCAGGGTTAGGTTGGCAGTACAGGACTTGGTTAATTTAGACCAGATGCAGGCCAAGCCAGTCTATAAACGCAACTGAATTGCCTGTAGTTATTACATTATCCACTTGGTGGCAGCAAAAGGCTGAGCACTGAACTCAGGATTTATTTATTGCCACTTAGTTACTGCTTTACAGGCCCTGATTACGCTGTAATACATATATAAGTTCTTTCCTAGTTTTTCTTTCCTTGGTGTGTTCAGGCAGTGTAATCGTCTTCTCTCCGGCTTCCAGGTGACTAAAAAGGTGAAGTCGGTGCAGATGTTTCGGAAGCCAGTGACGGGAGCCATGCAGGGGGACCGCGTGGGGGTGTGTGTGACACAGTTCGACCCCAAACTGCTGGAGCGGGGAGTGGTGTGCACCCCTGGCTCCCTGCACACCCTCCACGCCGCCCTCATCTCCGTCAGGAAGATCGGCTACTTCAAGGGAGCTCTCGCCACCCGCGCCAAATTTCACATCACGGTCGGCCACGAGACGGTCATGGCCAAGGTCACCTTCTTCGGCCTGCCCAGTCCCGAGACCGCGGAGCAGCCCCCCTCTGACAGTCTGCCCCGCCCTCTGGACACACCTTTCTCCTTTGAGAGGGAGTACGTCCACCAGGACGAGTATGTGGTCGGTCAGAAAGAGGTCTGGGCAGGGACTGACCCAGAACAGTGGGCACTGCTGGAGTTTGAGCGGCCGGTCACGTGCCCCTCCCTCTGCCTGGTGATTGGCTCCAAGCTGGACACGGACATCCACGCCAACGCCTGTCGGCTGGCCTTCCAGGGCCGTCTGCTGGAGGGCTTCGAGGAGAAGAGCTACACCGAGACCACCCTGCCGCGCCTCCGCATCTACAAGACCAAACACAAGGAGGGCCAGGTGGAGAGGGTGAGTCTCCCGGTTCTCCTGCCCAGGTTTGCCCCACTGTCGCCTGCTCCTCTTAGGAGGCCGCGTCTCTGTCCTAGCTGCTCTGCCCTGGCCTCTGGCTCACCCCGCTCACCCTGCTCGCTCTCTGTGGTCCGTGTTGGGATGCTTCTCATTGCTGGTGGCACTGGAGCGTGCTCCTGGGACTGAGCTCCTATTGTGCACACACATATACACTCATGCGTGTGGCTGTCTAACAATGTTGTAGGCATGGGTAGGTATGCGGGCACTTGGCGTGTGCTGGGACACGTGCGTGTGTGTGTGTGGCCCTCTGACGCCAGTGGCCCTGTCTGGCTGTCAGCTGCTGGCGCTGTTTGGTCACACCTGAGCAGCACAGTAATGCCCCCATGGCAGTGCTTGTGGGCCCACACTCCCTTCAGTCTGCTACTCCTCTATGTCTCTGCCTCTTATTCTCTCTCTCTTTCTCTCTCTCTCTCTCTCTCTCTCTCTCTCTCTGTCTCTCTCTCTCTCTCTCTCTCTCTCTCTCTCTCTCTCTCTCTCTCTCTCTCACTCTGTCTCCCTGTCTCTCTCTGTCTCTCTCTACCTCTCTCTCTCTCTATCTCTCTCTGTCTCTCTCTCTCCACCTCTCTCTCTCTCTCTCTCCCTGAGTATTTCCACACCTTTGCTTTAAGCCTTTCCTTCAGTTTTAATGTGGATCAATCTTTATATTGTCATAATATGCAAGTCTCAGATGCTCGTGCGTCCCTTTGTCGTGAGCCTCTTTATCCCAGGCTGTCATATAGCTGCCCCCCCTCCCCTCCCCCCTCCAGGGGTCAGCCACAGCTCAGAGGTCAAGTGTGTGAACAAGTTTCACTGCAGTTAACACCTCGGGCTGTCGACAGCTCCACACTCCGGTTGGAGTCACCCACCCACAGATCGACCTCTTATGCCACCCACCCCTCCCCAGCATACCAGAGGTCAGCCTCAGGTCGTGTGACGTGGTGCCCGTCCCACTCTGGAACGAGGATGTCCTGCATGCACATGTTTTTGCTTGTTGTTTTCTTAAGTGAGGACACCTACCTTGATCTGGCTGTGAGATACAAGTCTGAGTGTTGTCAGATATGTGTACCAACTGCATTTTTATCAGAGCATCCGTTGCGCTTCAGTGAAGTCAGAACTGCACGTTTGAAAATGTAAAGCGGCGGGGAGCCAGGCAGGGGCAGAGGGGACCAGCGAGGAGGAGACTGAGCGGTGCCCTCCCGTTATCAGATCAGCGACGGCCACGAGAGGCGAACCGATGGAGCGATACAGAGCAAGAAGACAAACAAACAAAGCCAAAAAGAATGTTAGGAGGGATGAAAGCCAGGGAGGCACGAGGCAGACAGCTAGACGTCAGGCCTGGGGGGTGAGGGAAGGGTCTGCCGGGGTCCGGGTGCCGTGGACGGCGACAGCGTGGAAACACACGAGGTCCGGCGATCAGAGGCATGACCTCGGAGATCAAAGCCCCCCCCCCCCCCCCCACACACACACTCACACTGACCCCTGTGACATCCCACTGTCTCTGGAATCACATCATATGCTTCAATATTGTTTAAGGCCATTATATGTTTCAGTGACGTTCTTCAGATTTTTGTGCTCACCCGATTTGAGTCAATGCTTTTGTGCCGTGGTCCAATCTCTTGTCTTCCTCCTCACTGGCCAGGTGACCGACGACTACACTGTGATTGGCCGAAGCCTGTTCAAGAAGGAGACCAACCTGCAGCTGTTTGTGGGGTTGAAGGTCAAGCTGTCCACAGGCGAAGCAGGAATCATCGAGGGCGGCTTTGGACAGAGTGGGAAGTTCAAGATTCGGATTCCTGGTAATGACTACACTAAGTACTCATGTGTCCTGTGTTTGACACCCACGACTTATGAGTGCTATACGTCTCTTGGCCTTCCAGCTGTCCTTTTACATAAACTGTTTAATATTATTTAGAGAATATTAGTATAGTATAAATCGATTTAGTATAAATCAAGATGTGAAATTTCAAATTAATCGTTTCATTTATGGATTAGGAACACATCAGCATGTTGTCATTATTCCACCTTTACATTAGTGACTCATGATGCAACAGGATTTAGCAGAGGTGAGGCCCCCCTCTCTTCTTCTCTCTCTCTGCCTTTTCTGCCCTCTATTTCTCTCGCTGGGTTTTTAGGGGCCTG
This sequence comes from Galaxias olidus, assembly GCA_026901105.3. Lineage (NCBI taxonomy): Eukaryota > Metazoa > Chordata > Actinopteri > Galaxiiformes > Galaxiidae > Galaxias > Galaxias olidus. The sequence continues at coordinate 131,488 of JAPMUY010005851.1, forward strand.
TGGTCGGTTGTCAGGATGTGGTGGGCTCCGAATCCCGAGCAGCATTCCCAGGATTCCTCTGGGGGTTGCCTGTGTTCCGGGGGAAGTCTGCTCGCTGTTTATTTTACCTTCTGTCGCTTCGACCCTGAGCTCCACACCGGGCGGGAAGAGAAAACAAAAACATTTAGAAAGAGAACCCTACCTACATCCTCTTAACTCCATACTACTCACATACACACGCTCAAAGACAGCTCTTTCATACGCGCCCCCCCCCCCCCCCCCCCCCCCCCCCATTTTGCGTGATTGTAATAGAAACGTCCAGTAAACTGATGTTCTGTTCAGAATATCTTATACTGTTAAGGCTTTAGATCCTAGTGTGAATCGAATGTGATCCAATTGCCCGTTTTGCTAGCGTGAGTATGTTTGGCTGTACGCTATATTTTTCTATATCTTTCATTATTAGCTGTTTTGGCTGTTATTTTTTGCCCATCAATAGAACGATCAAAGACAGATGCGTTGAATACAGAAGGAAAAAGGTAAGGTACTGTAGAAGAATCTGCAGTGCACTTTGAATGCACTCAAGGCCCTTCACAGACAATTCTTTCAAAGCCCATCTTGATTCTACCTCCCTCAGCCCCTGACCCCAAACTCATCCCCACAAAGCCCTCAGGGCCACCAGCTTGGCACCAGACAGACAGACAGAGGCAGAGAGAGACAGACAGAGAGACAGTGAGAGAAGAGGGGGTGCACAGATAATATAGAGTGGAAGGGATGTCCTGTTCTGAATCAGTTCTTTGCGCCTACACAGTGCTGTAATGTGTTATGTAATTAGTGAACGTGTTCCTCGAATGGCTTGTTCTCGCTATCTGTGATGCCTTAGAGTGGGAACATGTGGATTTCTCTTAAAAATTTCTGCTCTATGTTAAACTTTGAATTGGATATGCCAGTTACATTGCCAATAATAACATTGATGGATACATACATAATATCCGGAGTAGGCATTCAAATCTCTTAATAACGTGGAGAAGCATACACTTTTTTAATGCTCTTTACACGTGTAAACATGCATGCATTGTTTGTTAGTGTACTTCAATGCACTTGTGAAGGCGTGGGAGTTGCTGATATGTAATAGCAGGAAAGGGAGAATGGAAGGTAGGATAAGGCCCAACAGATTGGAGATAAAAACCGGCAGAGATACCGGCATGCCCTGTAACCATAATAACCCTCATGCCGGCATAACTGTAACAGCCACCTCGCTGGCGCCGTGTGACGCTGCTAGGCCGTGGCAGACAGCGCGGCACTTTGCTGGGGGAACATTTCTCACCTCCAAGTGAGCGGAACCACAAGCAACCACACACACTTTTTCGGTTCACACACAAACAAAGAGATGCCAGGGAAGAAAATCCACCGCACGCGCCCGAGCGCCTGAGGAGCGGCAGGCAGCGCCGCAAATGTCAGACAGAAGACGAGGGCAGCCCCGGGACAGACACAGGAGCCACATATATGGAGCCGTGACCTAGAGACGCGTTCCCAGGTCTGCTGAACTCAAATCAGGAGACCATAAGCATGGGAGCCAGCAGTAGTGTCGGCAGGGGGACGACGACCGTACATGCCAGCCAGGGCAGGACGTGGCCACGAACTCGGGCTGGGACCGTGAGGCAGGTTTGTGACCAACAAAGTCTCCACTCGATCAGCTTCAGCAGTTCAGCCGAGGGTCAAACCGGCACACTGGCTCCGCCATTGATACCCACTGCTCTGCACACATAACAGGTCGCAGGGGAGGATTGCTATCCCTTCTCCAATCTCCACACTCTGACTCTTAAATTGCTGTGTCAGACTAAGATTAGGTCTACTCTACTGTCGAACTTCGGTCATTATGTGACACCACCTGGCCAGTAGCGTACTGTATGTTAAATTATGATCAATAATAGTAATACAACTACACATTATTTAATCTGTGTCTCTTTCTGTTCTTAGAGGGTCTTACCCCCGAGACCAAACAACTTCTGTCTTCCTCTACAAAGAAGAAAGGAAAAGGAGGGAAAGGAGAACCAGTAAAAGAGGAGGAACCCAAGACGGATTCTCAGCCAATCAATATCAACCTCAATTTCAAGCGCTATGTGTTTGACCCCCACAAGAAAATGGTTCAGTCCTGACCTTTGTAGAGGCTTGATGATGAGACCACAGTATTGGACAGGGGAAGGGGACAGTGGTTTAGAAGTGACCTGTGGGTCAGGGTACATGGTAAGAATTTACATCCCTTGTTCCCACTGGTTGTGAAACGAAAAAGTCTCTGCTTGAGTCCCTGTCATTATAAAGTATGCAGAACCACACCAGGAAACCTGTTATCATGCTAAAATAGTAAACATCTGGTTAAGTCTTCTACCATGCGTACCCTTCATTATCTAAAGACCTACGGACACTACACATTCTTATTTTTGCCGTGTCAAATGTCAAGAAAATACTGTGAGCTTTTCTTGCTCTGAACTACCCCCTTTATCTCAATTTCAGCTGTGCCTTAATTGGCGTGACCATATTAGCTTGGGTTGCCAGTGCAGTCATCCATTACGATAATCTAACACACGTCCAAAGCTCAGCTCTCCAGGCTTTCTACTCCCCATCATGTTCTATTCTGGCCCACAATGTTACTGTTTCTTGGACCTGGACCCATTGGCTCCCTTCATGTGATTTAAATTACATTTCTCATTTTACTTTTAATGAAATTTAATTTTAGGCAAGGTTGCTGCCCTGCATTTCTTTAGGCCTGATTGGCAGTTATTAAAGAGGTTGCTCTCAGTTACGATTTGAATGAGTCAATGAAGGAACATTAAGTGAGCTGTATGATGTAACTACCATGATATTTACTGACATCAATCTAAACATGGTCCATAGCTTTACTGACCAAGAGTTGGCTGGAGGATTAAACACAATTTGAACACTCATTTACATATTTTCAGTCCTGCCCAATGTAAGAATGTTGAACAGTCAGGATGAAGGTGATGTCTGCCGATCGTCAGTGGTCAGTGCCTTAATCCAAGTAGGAATCTGGAAATTGGAGAAAAAGAGGACACTGGTAGGATTGTTCCCATGACTGACAGTCCTTTTAGTCTTATCTTTTCGAGTTCCTCTTATAGAAAACCTTAACTGAGAAAAGAAATATTCCTATTTCTTGATTTCTCCTGTTTCTTTTTCTCTCCTCATCTCCATCCAGCTTTTTATTTCAACCATTGTCTTCCTTTCTTCTTCTGCATTAGTTTGTTTTACCCTAATAATATTCATTTGGATTCATTTAAGGTTTAGCTAAAGGCTGATTTTATATTGGGATTAATGTAAAAATAAAAATATATTTAGTTTATCACATTTCACTGGAATAAGTCTTAAAATGGCCCAGCAAATTCCGCATCCCTCTTGGAAAGACAGAAAATGTTAAAGCTATTGTGTTCTTGCAACACCTTTATTATTTTTCTCTCTCGTCTTTATTCTGATTTATTCTACTTTATTCTACTTGTGGTTCATTAGGACAGACAAGGCATTGTTGGCCCAGTGCTTTTCTTATTCCTACTGGTGCATGTAACATGCAAGCTAATCCTGTTGGTCTTTTTGTGTGTGTGTGTCTGTGTGTGTTTTTGTGGCACAAGAGTCCTATCTGAATCTAAGTGAGGTTTTGATAAATTCCCTAATCCAGTTTTAAAGGCAGACAGAGATTTCATGTGAGTCTGGCTATGAGTGTGTTCTCACCTCCGCTCAGTACCCTCCCGTCACTCACTTTCCACTGACAGACAGACAAGCAACAAGGATTATACTGATTCCCTTTAAACAGTCGGATCTACTGCTGCTTAAATGACACCGTTGTTGTTGGTGTATGCATTATTAGTGTAGGAGGGTTTTAAAGTTTCAAAGTTTGGTTTTATTTGTCATATATCAATTATACTTAAATCATAGTTTGATCTGGTGATCATAGCAACAAATGTGGCATTGCTATTCATATACTCCTATTAAATTACCGTGAATGACTGACCCAGGATGTTTTAAAGTCCTGTCTGTTGACTTATTCCAGAATACCTTATTGTATACGGATGATAGTTAGATCACCGTGCACTCTTCTGTAAATGAAGAAGGGAAATAGGGAATGGTGGAAGGACAATTGACACAGCTAAAAGATGAGAGAGAAAAGGGGACGAGAAAATGGTGCGAGCCACAGAGAAAGCAGATTAAAAAGACTAATTAACAGTTGTTTGACTGATAAACTGGGGGCATCATTAATTAACAGGGGTTTAACCAGTGGGTATGTGGTTAGGTTACTAACACCCTCTCTCTATTTTTCTTAACTATTTAGTCCCAACTATAACAAAATTGTGTGTTGATGGGTAGTTATCAAATAATAAATGGGCTCAGATAGAATCACGAAACACACCCTCCCTTCCCATCTTACCCGCTCTTCGCCTGCAAATGTAATTAACTTTGATGAAAACGGGCATTCTTTAATTAATGCCTAGGCTGCTTCTTTTCAGTCTACTCCTCCATTTCCTGTACTCCTTATCTCTCACCCCTCCATCAGCCATGTAGCCTTTCAGCTGTTGGTGCAGGCTGCTGCCTTTCCCCACTACTTTGATTAAGTGTGTTATGAGTTGTAGCCTATGCAATCATGTAGCAAATATAGAATTTCTATGTAGCCTCCTTTATTGTTATACCCGTTAGAAAGGGCTTTATGCCCTTTCAATATGACATTATGACAAATGAAAAACTGGACATTGTTTTATTGTCCATTTACATGGATATTAGATATTTTTTTCACATCCCCGAGACTCATACATACGTAGATAGTCCCTTACACATAAATGTATCTACAGACTCTGAATTATGTCAGCTGCAATGCAATGACCCTGGAGCAGGTAGGAATTAAGTGCCTTGATCTAGGCCACAACAGGAGTGCCTGTTACCAGTTTACCTTCAGTCACTAACCCACATCCCATGTATACATTCTCTAAACTCTGTGTAATATGAGGTGAGATTGGGTTATCTCTAACCTTGTATAAAATGTACGACAATACCATGTATACCCTCGTCCTTCTTTGCACAGAATTAATTCGTATATTAAGCCATTTGTATTACAGTGGGCTGCGTGCATTGTTGTAAGACCGATGAGTTTTATTTTAAAAAAAAGTTAGCTGCGGGTCATCATAAATCAGCCTACCTTTTAAGAAAGAAGGTTTTGTAGCATAATATTTTCACCTTTGTTCAGACCGCGCATTATTTAGGTATTCTGTTGTGTTGGCTATATTTCTACCAATGGTAAACAATCTTCCAAGCGAGCATTTGCTGTGACAGGAGAATCTCCAATTACTGACCACCTGGGGCACCAATTAACTTTTAACCGTTTTAATTTTGCTAGTTCTCAGCTAACATTTTGCTAGCAGTTGCATTGTCATGTTTATTTCCACCATGTTCAAACAACTATTGCCATCTTTATGAGAGGATAGCCAGCAACAGCGCATGTAATTAATCTTAAGAACTTTTACACTTCTTTCTCCCAGGCCATGATGAGGGATACCAGGTAAGACAGTTCACTATCCCTCTTGAAAACGGGGTCTTAAAACATCTGCTGCATGTTCATTTGGGATGAAATCAGGGACCACATACATTTTAGTGAAAAGAATGTCATTAACAATGCTTTGCCATCTGGAAAACCGTGTTTGGATCGGATTTGAAAATGCAACCACCTATGCCATTTTTGGTGGGCTTGTATTGCAGGTGAAAAACTCATTAGCTGATCTTTCTCTGAAACTGTTGCAAAGCAAATGCATACACCCTTAAAAAAGAAAAAGCAATTGACCCTTCAAGGCCACCATTGTTATCCCATCACCACCAGCTTGTTTGCATATCTATTCCTGTCTCATTACTCACACAGAGAAAAACATTAATGCAAATTAGTGCTGGCACCTCAATAAAGCAATGTATTGATACACTGCTTCCATATCCCGCACGCATACACACCTCTCTCTCTCTCTCAAACACACTCACTCACCAACCTCTCCCACCCAAAGGTCCAGTATTGTATGACTGTCGTCTTTGTGTTTACCGGCCCTGTCATCCCACGTCCCCCCACCCCCGTCACCTCCAGAGGACAGGCAGAAAAAGGCATTGATGGCTGAAGAATAACGGCCAATCATTACATTCTAGCAGAGCTCAGCAGAGCCCAGCCTTACAGGGCAGAGGTCATGGGCAACCCAACCTTGAGAAATGCCAGGCAGCGTTCTCTGAGCCAGGCCCACCTGACTGTGCCTTGTCATTCTGTCCATCTCGCTCCTCCAGAGTGTATGGCTGAGGTGGATGGCCATACAGGGAAACCTGCCTGTAGACTTACAGCACGGAGGCAAAGATTGAAGCTCTGTGACAAGGACACACTATGGAAATCTTATTATGAGGACTTGAACTATAATAAAGAGTAGGAAAGGGGGAATAAGTTGTCTTCCTCTATTCATTCTGGCTGCTATTCTCCCTCACAGCTTCACCCCTTTGCGTCGGAGAACATGGCGGCTGCATACTTTATTAAATGTATATTCTGGCAACCTCAGCATCCATCAGACTCTGTCAATACCATATTGTATGATGTTGGGGCAGAAGGCCACTGTGATCAGCTTGGTGACTCAATTACTGTAGCATGCTGTCCCACAGAGCTACGGAGAATTACTTTGTCCTTTCAATCTTTATCTCAGAATCTTTGTCTTTCATTTACCTGGCATTTTCTTCAGTTTCTGTCACCCGTTAAATCATTTTTCCAGCATGTTCAGAGCAGTGATATGGAAGTTTTTTGTTGGACAAAATGATTTTGTGGAAAAAGTCTGGAGGCTGCATCTTTCAGCTTTCGGACATTGGGCTACAGGATGTGCGTTTGTGAGAGGGTTGGACAGTTTTGTGGTTCAGTGAATTTAAAATTAGAGTATTGAAGGCTGATTATGATGCTGAGGCCACATGATATATGGGGTCATGTGAAAGGTCCATTACTCTCTGTGTAACCCCATACAGAGGGCTGATCGTTGAGACACCCATGACATTTTCTCCGTTCTCAGATGGTCATACTTTTCTTAGCCCCTCTACGGAGCTGATACCCCTCGTGCTCAGTGGGTTTTGACTACTGTAGTTGAAACTCTTGAGAGAGCTTTTATGACAACGCTACATGCTTCCTGATCATGATAGTCAAGCAAATAAAGAAATCTATGCGTCGCATGACCATGCTTCAAATATCTGTGCTCGATCATATGAGTGCCCTGTAGGTGTGTGTGACTTTTTCTCTCTCTAGTGGAATGAAAGTCTGTGGTTTGGCTATAACTCGATTGTAGCATTTTCTTCTCATTTGTTTGTGTTAACAATATTACAGTAACATCAATGAATCTTCAGTGGACGTGTCTATTTAGAGACAGTACAGTAGGGTTATCAGATAAGCCATTGGATATGTATTGTACTGTGTGTGTCCTGTTAAAGACTCGTTTGTATACAGAGTTAATCCCGGGCTGACAGGCTTGGACACCAGGGTTTTCAAGGGCCAGAGGGTGGGGCATGCTGGGACACTGTGTCTGAAGGGGGACCCAAAAATGGCTCTGGTTCTGCACTGCTCTGTCTGTGACCCGTCTGTAAAGGGTCGGGCTGTCAGGCCGGTCCAAACAGAGCCTGATGAGCCATTTAGAACGGCAATGACTGACGGCGGTTTAGAGCAGGCCTGACATCGCAGGCTGTAGTGCTGCTGTTTATGTATGTATGCTAGGCCTCCAAATCTGTGTTTATGAAAACAGTGGCCCGCTGCCAATCAGATAGGGGCTCTTTTTGCTGGGATGGAGGGACTGTTCTTCTGAGAGAACTAGTAGGAAAAAGCACGACAGAAGGAGGAAGATACTGAAAGAGCACGGGAGAGAATTATGTATGGTTAGAAGATCAGAGGAGACATGACTAAAGCAATGCCATAAGAAATATAGAAGTACATAACAAAAGACAAAACAGGTTGTTTTCAATCTGTGAATATTTGCTGAAATAAGTAATCTAAGTCTAACTCTTAACAAAAGCAATGTTCATCCATCTCTCCACCTTTTCATTCTATATATCGTGCTTGTGTCGTTCCCTTCTTTCCAAGCGAAGCTAAACTCCTTCGCAGAAGTAAGAAGTACTTAGTCTGTTACTAATCCTCTCCTGTCTCTAATTTGATTTCTATTCTTCGTTTCGCCCCCACAGTTGTCTTTCTCCTTAATTAGCTCATCTCCCTCTGGTTTCTCAGATTGGAAGTGTTGACTTGCACACGGCACTGCTCCAAATCAACTTGAGCTATCTTCTCTCAATACTTCTCCCCCCTTTGCTCCGCATCGGTCCTGAGCCCAGATTGCTTTGGTGTGTCTACCTCCTCGGAACTTGCCCACTGGCTGCACTACTTCTTTTCTCTTTGAAGTGGCATATGCAAAATGGAGATTCTATGCTTGTATTCTTTTCTCTTTCCCTCCACAAGTTTCAGTAACTAAAGCTGTTGATTAAAAACAGTGCTGACCACACCCTATCGTGGTAACACCAACTGTTTTTTGTTGTTGTCGATAGCCATCTCATTTTAAACTACATTAATTGTCCTTCAGGGATTGTGCATCAGAGAAAATGGTAAAGCTAAGGATAAGCAAATATGTTTCAAAAGTGACTAGTCTAATTGTTTTATCTATCTTTCATTGTTTTTTCCCAATGCGACATCCCCTGCGGCGATTCTGTCTGTAAGACTGTTTACTCACTTTGATTTAGAATCCTTTGGCTTTTACTTCTAGCGTTAATTAACCTTCAATAGGAAAAATAGCAGGGAGGCATAGAGCCCCACATTAGTGAACAAACACACTCCAACACACACAGCCACACACGCACACCAAAAGACGTTCGTTGATGAATGTTCTGGGTTTTTCATCAGAAATATCCTTCCCTGCTGTTTTTATTTTGTTTGTCTGAACTTACTTTGTCACTCTCCTTTACCCTCTATGTTTCTCATTCTATCCCACTGCCTCTCTCCCTCTCGTTTCCAAGCCAAATAAGACTTTTTGTTTTTTTTACTTTTGCACATTTTTCTCTATCCCTTCCTTCCTGCTCTCTTTATGTTCCATTGAGTCCTTTGTGGCAGCCTTTTATGCATTCTTTGAACTTCTGTCAGTGCAAAAACAACAGGTTCAAAGACAACACATATCTGCTGTAATCCCTGCTTCTTTCGTTCTCTTTCCCTCCCTCTGTCTCACTTTTTATTTCTTCTGTTCTGTCCTCTGTGTCATCTTCCTGTTTTTTATACTGCCCTTTATGTGGTAAAGTGCTCCATCGTTTTGATACATGCTCTCATTAGCTGTTCAGTTTAATTAAAAAAACGCATTCATATGAAAATGGGAGACTGATAGCAACCCTAGCAACAATCATCTACCTCTCACAGAAACTTTTAATTAGAATACGCCATGATTGACGGGCAGCTTGCTTGCTTGTTCTCATCTGTTCCTTACTTGTGCCAGTGTTCTTTCTCTCTCTCTCTCTCTCTCTGTTTCTCTCTCTCTCTCTCTGTTTCTCTCTTTCATACACACGCACGCACACACACACTCACACAGCGTTAGAAAGAGGGCCACCATGACATGAAAATAAATATATAGCAGCTTTACTATTTCACATTGCTCACAACCCATCCTCATTTGTTTTCTCAGCGTGCCCTGTGTTGTCAATGCTCTGATAGGTTTATTCTCTCAGTGTTTACTGTCCTGAAAAGATTCCCATCAGGCCTTTCCCTTCTCTCGGTTCTTTTTTTCTCTCCCTTTTCCCGCTTCATCGCCGCATCTTAATCAGGTGTGTGTACACAGCTTCATCGCACGGCGGCACAGAAAGGGATGGCGACAACAGGGGATGAGTGAGGAGTGGTGTGGGGGATGGTGGGTCTGGCGCTGTTGAGCAGCGGACACACTGAATGATGGCATAGGTTAAATATCTACCATTGTGTCTTCATGAGCCAAGACGCTCCTCGTCTGCTTTCACTCCTGCACGGCCCAACGTCGTATGACCCATTTATTGTTTTGTCATTGCTGACTTTTGCACAAGATGTAAAAAGCTGTCAAAGATCCAACAACCTGACAAGATGTGCCTAGGCTTTTTTTCCCCTTGACATGCAATGTCCCTTACGTTAATGTAAGAAGGGTTGGAATGGAATCAGGTTTCCTGTGCTATAGGCTAACGTGCCTTACTGCCTGTCTCCTCTCTGGGAAGAGAAACTTAAGAGTCAAGTAATCAGATTAGACATACTACCAGTATGTCTACTTTTATGTTGATGGGGGAAGTCAGTGAGTGTGTGTTTGTTGCTTTGGGGGGGTGGGGGGGGGGGGGGTGTTACGGCAGGTTTTAGAGAGGAGGCACATGGGGGGCTGTTTCTCCACTGGTGCCAGAGCCAGAGCTTCAGGGTAGTGTCTCACGGAAATGACCCATTAGAATTTTGGATTTATTTATTTAACTTCTTTCCTTGTTCCCTTGTCTTTATTTGAGATGGATCGGGTAAGGGGGGTGGACAGGCCGACTGATTTTCGGGAATGATTTTGGAGACAGGGGAACCCCCCCACTGCAGCCTGGAGTGGGATGTCAGGGTGGAAATGTTGTTTTTATTACCATGACTTTATTATATCAGTCGGATTCAAGGGGTGAGGGGCCGTCGTCTGAATTCTTTCCGATCCGCCCAGACAACCTTTTCTTCGGTCCCCTGGTCCTCTCTCGTTGACATGCAGAACAGTCTGTGTGCAGAAGGCCCCAACAATGTGGTGTGTTTGTGGTGATGGGGTGTGTTCACTGTCACCTCCACTGTGCTTTGACTTCTCCAGCCTGGTTTTGACAGCTTTGTTGGGTGTGGTAGATGGAGGACATATCTCACAGCCTCACATTGCCAACGTAGTATGGTGTAAACACTGTTGGGCATTATTGCAAAGGGCTGAAGGGGCTGTTTTTTAAGTTACGGATGAAGTGTTGCCTTATCTGCAGGTGCAAGTCTAAGGAGACCAGGAGGACCTTGAACTCAGTGATGTGCCAGACAATGAGGAGGTGAGGGATCGTCGTAATGATGAGGGCTGAAGAAGAGAAGCTATTCGCTCAGATACAGATGAGCGCTGACACACCAAAACATTAACTGGCGCCACAACAAGCACAAACAGCCATTGTGTTTCTGCTGGCCTAGGAGGGAATCAGACTTACTTTGGGACTAGGACTTCCACTCGCAGGAGACCTAAGGGAATTGCTCTGGTGTCTAAAGTTGTAACAGCATCCTGAAGGCAGCAAAACTGCTTGCTTTATCACTTTAGCTTTGCTATTTCAACAGTACTGTAAATCCTCTGTGCACTTCCTGGTATACAGTATTGTTTGCTTTAGTATAGTCGTACATAGGACTGTATTCATCAGTGCACTGTACATGTATTTTGACCAGAGGACACAGAGTTTCCCTGAAGACCTTACCCAGTCTGTGGCTGACCTTAGTCTCAAACTGAGCGCTCTCTGTCTCCTTCTCACAGGGTATTAATCTCCATAATCCCAATGTTTATTTAATAGAAGGTGTAGTTGATTTAAGGCCTCGCTGAACTCGGGGGAGGAATAGACATCAGGACCATTTCATCTGGAAAAGGTTAGCTTGCCGGACCGCTCATCTGGATGTAGTTTTGACTTATGGAATACACATTTTGGTCTTCTCGTTCATTTTCCTCCCTCGCTAATCCTTTCTTTCCTCTTCATCCTAATTAAGCGAAACTGTTTTCAAACACGAACACGGCCGCTCTTTCCTGTGCCTCTCATCCCTGTCATGCGCGCGGCCCCTTCCTCCTCCACTTCTTCCAGCTCCCTCCTTTTTTCTCCGTATCCTCTTCCTGTCCTCTTTTATAAACTACCTGCATGCTGCCCATTTCTATTGCCTTTGTTCCCCCCTCTCATATTTCAGTTTTGTTTTTGTTTTGGTGTTCTATCTGATATTCATTTAACCTAGTTGCCACTGTTGGAATTCCACTGGCATGTTTGTTTGCCTATTTCAATCTACTACCTTTGCTCCCAGTTTAAAGTGTAGCTTTTTTTACTTTGAGGGGGCTAGACAGACTCTTGGCTTGATTTGTTAAGGGCATGTGCTCGTGTAGGGGTGTGCATTTGATGGTGTGGGTGAGTGCTACATGATTAAAGCACTGCTTAGACTGCCCCGTGTGTAACGTGGTTAATTATTCCATAGTGAAATCAGGCTAGATTACCCAGACTCTTTGAGTTGCGTGGCCTAGTGGCCCCGCAAGACCCCCCGCGGGCCCCGGGCTCTCCGGTCCACAATTGGTTGTGAGCGGCGCCGTGGTGGCCCCTGTCAGCCCCTGGGTTGTGCTCCTGTCTTCCTGTTCCTGTCAGAATGGAGGGATGTAAGGAGGACACGTGTCGTTCACTTGCCGAGAGAGCTCCGAATACAAAACAGATCTCACTGTTTTTGTTTGTCGACTGCTCCCTCACTCTTTGCTCTTTTCTTTCCTCTTTTCTTCCTCTCTGTTTTTCTCGGTGAGTGGTGGTTCAAGCCGTTCGGAATGCTCTGACCGGAGTCATTGTTCGGAGTGCTGTTGCTGTTTTGGGTTGCCGTGTGCTGTAGCGTGACTTCTTCTCCCCCCGTAGGGTTCTGTCTTTCCGGTTCCCTCTGTATAAATATGAATCGCCACAGTTCAGCAGAGTGCAATTGCATTAATTAGAACATGCCGAATGAAGAAAGCTCCTTTCAGGTTGGGTTAACTGTGCCTATGAAAACACTGCAGGCAAGACATCGACGTACATTTTAACATATGTATAGAATTGCACATGGAATGTGCTGCATATCCTCAAACACATCAGCGCATGTTAAATTATACCGCAGTGCTTTGATCCGTTTGTCCATTCCTCTTGGCCGTGTAGCCCTCCGCCTCTCTTGTTCAGCCCAGGCTTGGTTGATTATTGTGGGCAGACTAAGCTGTAATGCCCCTGAGATAACTCCCACCTGGAGCAGCAGGCTTTGAACAGCCATGATTAGGCCTGCTAGGGAGATAAGGCAGCCATTAGCCATGCCTGATCATTTCAGGACTACTGCAACAATAAGAAATGCAGCTCCTTTGAATCTAGAGGGACTTGGCTTTCCTTCTCTCCGCGTGGCAACGAGGAGGCAGCCCTGTGTCTGTGTAGGGGTCAGAGGGCATTTGTGTAAATAAGCACACTGCAATAAATGTTAAATCTGCCTGACATCTTCCATATCCATTACTGCAGAGAGCCTAGTTGGGAGGAAATAGAGAGGAGACTGGAGAGGGAGTGAAACCAGTAGACAGAGGAGAGCAGATCAATAGGCAGAATGGGGGATTGATTTAGGCTCCTAGATCTTTCAGATTAGTGGCTCGATTAGGGACAAATATGGAGTCTTATTCATGTGACCCTAGCAGTGAAAGTAATTACATTCAACCCCCCAGAGCCCCATGGAGGATAAAGACTGTGGGATACCACTGGGCTACATTTATGATTTTTGTAGAACTTAATAAATAAAGAAATAGAAAATGACCCACTTAAGGCGCAGGGCATAATGCCCTCAGTGTTGTCTAGCGCGACTGTAACTAGGACAGGGAGCTCCAGCCCTCAAGTCTACTATTGTGACGTTATGTCAACTTTCCGACTAGCACAGTCTACAGTAAACTCCTACAGTGGGGTTTCATGTATCATGTTGGTGTGTGTGTGTGTAGTAGTGAAGACTAAATACATTTCTTTTTACAAGTTTTTCTGCAAATGGCAGAGTATGTAAAAGGCCTGGTGTGTTGTGTCGTTGTGCGTCAGGACCATTGTTGAGCCTCAGGGCAACACACTGGATGTCCCCATCCCAGAACAGCCACCATGCAAATGCAGTCAAATCTAGAATGAACAGGTGGACAAAAAGAAAACTGGGATGTCTTTACACGTCGTCTGGAATCAGAACTGGTTGGACTGGTGGGCTTGCATCATAACGGCACCAAACTGGCTAATTTCCCTTTGTCCCCTCTTATTCTGAAAGCCATCTCTTCCTCTTACTGTAGTACCCACTGTTTTGTAGACCTAGAGTTCACACTTTGGGATGCAAAAGAGCCCTGATAATTATGAGGATGCTTAATTACCTCCGTATTTATTGAAATGTTCTTGTCAACTGTTAACTCACACCGATGGATATGCCGTGTTAGCATTCTGTCGTCCCTCACTCAACACAAATGAATCACTAATAGGCCACTGCTCTCACTTAGTCTTGACATTGATTCTACTTTAAAAAACTTTCTTTTTACTTCACTGGCAGATATCAATGTGGCTTATGGGAGTGGTTTGATTGGCAGGTGAAATGTGTTGCCCTTGCCTGTGCTGGTATAACTATGCCAGAGATACCAGAGTAAACAACACTTACAGCAAGAATTAGTGAAATGAGCCCCCATTCGACCGTACACAACGCTGCTGTGCGCATGCCCGTTTTAAATTAGATGAATAAATTTGAAAGCTTAATTATTTTTTGCGCTTTGAGCTATTATTGTCTATGGAAAAGGGAGGGGAACTTGGGAGCTGCTCTATCCCTAGAAGACAAATCCATATTATTTACTCAGGATCTTCTGTCTTTCTCTCTTGACAGAGCTATAACTTTTCTTTTCCTCAACCTGCATATGAATGAGTTCCAATCGGAACAAACAGATGTAACCCCCCCCTATAATATATATTTAACACACACACACACACACAAAGAAAATGCATGCACAGGCAAACATAGATGAAACAAACTATTTAACATGATGACAGTTGTTGAAAGTCATTGGAGCTGGAGTCTAAACAGAATCTGCCTGTCTATCTTGTCCACTTCGGTCCAGACTCACACACGTGGTGTTTTCAATGTAAGCCTAATTCAGTCAGTTCACACCAATCGTCCTTCCTCCTCCCCTGTTTTCCTGCTGAACTTGCCAGGTCATGTTCTGTGGTTGGTGTGTTTGATTGAGGCCTCTCTCTCATGTTGTAGAGGCGAGAGGTGGCCTCCGCTGGGACAGAGGGCCAGGCCGCATCGGGACTACACTTCCCTGGGCTGGGAAACAATTACCCTCCCCCTCTCTCCTCAACCCGTCTTTCTCTGTCCCCCGCTTTTATTCGTCTGCTCCATCTTCTCCCACTCTGTTTGCTGTGACGTTCAGAGTCCCTCTCTCCTTAGTCCTGGGGCACTATACCCTTCCATTTATTTATGTATCAGGAGACGGAAATGGACTCCCACCCAGGGAGGACGGGTGAGTGGGAGGTGAATTGTGTGTTTGGTGTGTGCGACCTTGGGTTTGTGTGCATGCACTCATGTGTGTATAATACCATTTCCAGCATTATCAGGTAAGACTCCTTGTCATGTAAGGAGTGTTCATTCAAGTAAGAAGAGCTTGGAACGCAAAACTACATGCCATATGCAATCATGAGAAATACTGCCAAGACAACAGAGATGTCGAATTAGTGTAGTATGTTAATGCAGTATTGCCACGGCTGTTGACCCCCTTCCCATCCTGTCGTGTCCCCTAATAGAAAAGTATTGGCATTAGATTTACACACCCACAGCGTCTGGAGTTCCTGTCCTAATTTAGCAGCAAGAGCTTGTCCCGTCTGTGTTATGTCGGCTTTCCACTGTAAAGCCTGGTCCTGGAGCTCAGATTGAAAGTGTTAGGGGAGGATCTGCTTTGTTTCCCTCTGCTCTGACTGCAGGTCAAAGCAATTGAAATGTAGTCTGGACGGAACTATAACGTTTTTTTCCACCAGGGGTGACTTTCAAGACTGAATTGAAAAATCCCTTTAAAATACTTAGGCCTAAAGAATTCAGAAACGTTTTCCAAAATAGCAAAGTGAGAGAGACAGAAAAGAGTCGAAGGCTCACCATTAGATGTGGTGTCTCGATTGCGTTCTGCACTCCACAGCTCCTTCCTGTACCTGACCTCTGGGTGACCCCTGGATGACCCCTTTGAGAGGAGTCAAGGGCTCTATTCTGCTGGTGGGGCCTGAGAGGAGGGGGCCGGAGGGACTTGAGGTTCAGAGTGCCAGCATTCCACCGCCGTTAGCCACAGCGCTAACGCTATCGCTGCCATCACTCCGACACACTGATATAATTGCAGCCTGTGATCTTTTTCTGGCCAAAATACTCTAATTTTCCTCAAAGACCATTTGAAGTTCCTTCAAATTAATTTTTCCACCTCCACCCTGCTTGTCACTACTCAAACTACCTCATACCCCCCAAACACGCACACAGATGCACACACTAATCTGCTAACCTGAGCTATTTCAACTCAATTCCAATTCATTATTGAATTAAAGAACAATAAAATGAATTGAGTCATTTTTACAACTTTGTCTATTATATTGCTAATCAGTTTGATGTTATTTGGCAATTATCTTGATCTTATCATTTCTTTGTATAATTGAATAAATAGTTAGCCTAGTCAAGTAGTGGTCCAACTCATCGCTTTTTCTTCTCTTCATCTTTTTTTGGCATTTCCACAAATTGTCTCAAATCACACGTTTCTAAGATAGGATGTTGTTAGATCCCCATTTGTCCCTTGAAGTTGTCTGGCACAGTTATTTTAGTGTACAGTCCTGATTCTATGGCTGTAGTGGGGACTCATGGGCACATCAGACCACCACACAAACGATAGAAGAATAACTACATGTCCTGGTAAGTAGCCGTGGAACGCACTATAATACTGTATATTATGTTTTTCACAGTGAGGCAGAGTGATAAGTGTAGCGGAGTAATAAGCTGATCTGTCAGCACAGCTCTGTTTCCCCACTCTGCTTGGGAGCTCTGTGGAACTTTATTAGAAACCCAATCCCTGATGTGTTTAGTTATATAGCTTTTGTTATTCAACATTCTCTGCTACCAATTAGCCATGTGCTTTAGGGTTTTGGGAAAATACTGGACCGTCTGCTATG
Source organism: Galaxias olidus (assembly GCA_026901105.3). Taxonomy (NCBI): domain Eukaryota; kingdom Metazoa; phylum Chordata; class Actinopteri; order Galaxiiformes; family Galaxiidae; genus Galaxias; species Galaxias olidus. The sequence goes on from JAPMUY010005851.1 coordinate 148,411, forward strand.
CGTTCCTAGTATGAAATATGATGTGATATAAACCCGAGTGCAACCGCCGAAGTAGGCTGAGAGACTGTGGCAGAGCACCCCAGTGCCAAAGACGGTCTATGGAGTATCTTTACCCACTCGTCGAGCACTAGGCAGTGGCTTGGGGAATGTGGGCTGAAATGAAATATTCATAAATCAGGAGTTGATATGGTGGTGATGAGTATTGGTGATGTCATTCACTCAGCACCCACTGGGCTATCTGGGTTTACTTTTTTTTTTTACCTCCCAAAACCTCTGAGTCCTGAGCTTAGTACTCAATGTTTTGCCACTCTCTGTGTCAGTGGGTTTGAGGGTCTGATTTGTTTCAATGGTTTGTTAGTATTGCTCTCTATATATAGTGTGTTGCTTTGTATGTGTTTGCATGTGTGATGAACAGTTGGCAGAGCGTGTAGTGTGAGCATCGAACCCATGATGTCTCAGCTGAATCTTTGACTATTGTTTATTGTTTGTCCTTAAGATTTCGGTTCCCCATCAGCTTTCATCACTATGGCTCGGTTGAGTGTGCCACAAAGAGAATAGAAGATCATTCATCACCATCAACGCTTGGGGAATTCAGCGAGCTACCAAGGTCAAGTGTTCTCTCCAGCTACAGTAAGTGAAAGACGTGTATTGTGTGTCTGTCTGTGTTAAGAGTGAGTGAGTGTGTCCCTGCTTGAGGTTGGAATCTCATGGAATGGAATGGTATGGAATCTCAAGCCATCACTTATATCTGTTTGTTGTTTTCTGGAAGATTATTATTCCAATCAGTCCCAATAGCTGTTCACACTGCAGTAACAAACTGCACTAAACCGAGCAGGGAAAACGTGAATAATGTAATCCATTACAGTATGCCCTAGGTCAGTCCTGGAGTTTAACAAAACCCTGTGCGTGCGTGCGTGCGTGCGTGCGTGCCTGCCTGCCTGCCTGCCTGCCTGCCTGCCTGCCTGCCTGCCTGCCTGCCTGCCTGCCTGCCTGCCTGCCTGCCTGCCTGCCTGCCTGCCGGCGTGCGTGCGTGCGTGCGTGCGTGCGTGCGTGCGTGCGTGTGCTAGGTATCGTGATCCCTGTCATGGTATTTGCATGGTATTTGCATGTGGGTCTGTGGCCAGCCTGAGCTCATTTCCACAGATCCTTAACTCACCTGCAGAGCCAGGTCTGCTCCTTATCAAATGCTCTCCCTGATTGGCTCTTATCGGTAACTCTCAGCTCGGATTGGCCCTTATCGGCTGGCCCAGCTCTGATTGGAGCTCATAAAGCAGAGCTGTAATGGAGCATGAATGGCCTGATAACACTTTTGATACAAGAGTTTGACCCAAACACGCTGATAATACACTCAACCACTTCCTCCTCTTCTTACCAACCCACATCATTCTACACTTAATCTTGCAACCCTCTGTAGAACTCTATGCAGAGGAGGGTTCTTAAAGCAGATGTAGGTAGTTTCTTACAAGAGGTGGTTTGGCTGCCTCTACAGTTTGCTTGCTCTAATTATGTTCCCTAATCGAAGCAAAGAAGACATGCAGAATGCTCGTGGTCACGGCATATCGCTAGCATGATCAACGACTATACTCCAAGTATGGGCATCTCTTCCTGATTTAGTGACGCACTTCCTTGTGCTGTGAAGCAATTCGTCACAGTTTCGCGGAAGATCACGCCCAGCGACAACGTTTTTATTGAATATTGAGACTTCAAGAGGACTGATTTGAACAGAATTTTTTTCATTCTCCCATAGACATTACAATGTGCAAACTGTGGAAAGATATTGATAATACATTAATACAAAAAAAGTTGCCTATAGTGGCTTTAAGCTAAATTAACTCCACAAAGTTGTTTTAAGTTTGTCTGGTCTCTGTATTACTATCTGGCTCTGTCTATATTTGTGTTCTATGTTGGATTCAAACTTAACCTTCTTTGTTGAAAAGGTCTTTCTTCCCCTCGTTGATTCTCGGTGCAGTAAATTGTGATCCTTGAGGGGGCAGTAGAGATCTTCAGTGGCTGGCCAGTCTTTAAATGTACTTGGGTAGGCGCTCGACTGTGTGTGTGTGTGTGTGTGTGTGTGTGTGTGTGCAAGGCTGCTGCTGCTGTAGAAACACAGAGACGGGGATTTAATAGATTTATAACCCTGGATCGGCCATTTTACTCCTCCGCTGAGTGAGAGAGAAAAAGAGAAGAAAAGAGGAGAATGAAGAAGGGGACCAGGTTAACGGTCTAGTGTGTCTAATCCAACCACTAGACTCTTTATTCCACCCATCTCCCTGTTTGGCTGCAGCAGCTCTGCACGTTTCTTATGTTGAGCGCAATATAATTATTTTGTTATATATATTATAATATAATAAAAAATATATATATACAGGTATATATATAACAATAATATAATTCTGATCAGGTTTTAATGTGTCTTTCTTTATAGAGCTTTCTTCTCTTTTTCTGTCCCATCCGTCTTATCTGTTCCTGTGTTGGGATTGCTTTTATTCAGCATGCCACATCTGTAGCTTGTTTCCAGTAGGATTTTAAATTATAATCATTTCAGTGATGATCAACAATTGAGCTCACCCTGTTTGACCTGGCAACCACTTAGCCAACTTAATGTTTTTTTTCTTTTTAAGGAACTAATCGAAAATGTATGATTATGATTATTATTATTTTTATCTATCAATATGGCAAAATAGATCAATTTATCAATTTAAAAGTTCATAGTAGTTTAGTTAATGTCATGCAGAGTGTACTATCAGAACTAGCTGTTCCTTCCTTCAGTAACCACCCCAGACGTTTGGTTAAATGGACTATATCAAAACACGTTCAAATCTCAATTATCATTATTAATGAGGGAATGACTCCAGAGGAATCCCTTTTCTATCTACAACCTTCAAAGAACCTTGAAAGCACATCTGACGGCCTTTATCAGCCAAAGTTTCTCTTTAATTTGAATAAGTCTCTAAATCGGCCAGCGGGAGATATGAGAGTGAGGAGAGAAGTCCTAAAGTCTTGGAGCTGAAATGAGATCTGAGAATAGGAGGGAGGGAGAGGTAGCCTGTGATATGGATTAGAGTTTGGGGATTTCTATCTTACTCTCCCTTCTCTTTCTTTTATTTCTTTCTTTCTTTCATACACACACACACACACACACACACACACACACACACACACACACACACACACACAATCATACACACGCGCACACACACTTTCGCTAATTCACATGCGGCTGTGGACTCTGGGCAAAAAGCAGGTTACGATGTGTCAATGGGGGTAGAAAGAGGATGCCTGATGTGTGTGTTAGAGGGCCTGTATCTCATTACATTGGGGTGTGATGATAGCCATCAGTCAGAATAATATGTAGCACATGCTGCCTGTTAATGAAGCGTTAATGTCAGTGCTGGAAATGAGAACCAGAGATCCCCCCTCTCCTCTCTCCTCCTACCCTGCTATTATCTATCCTGGCCTCTCCCTCCGCTCAGTTCGCCTCCTTGCTTTGTCAGTGAGAATTGACGTTGTTTAATCACACAGTACAATCATTTTTTCCAGTTTTGCGTTTCGTCATATTTATTAAGTGTTAGGATTGAACTGTGTTGCCATTTGTGGCAATCCTACAGAGTCTCAACAGGTTCAATTTAATTATAATACGTTTGTATTCATACATCCACATAGCGTTGTTTTTTCTAGTTGGTTTGCAGGTAGGGAGTACGGCCAATGCAAATTTGTCATTTGAGCTGCACTGTTTGTTAGAGGCAAATCAGCTGCTGTGACTCGGTGTGAGCCAGTTAGACAGGAACCTGTGGGCACGGCAGAAACGTTACCGCTATTCCAGTCCAAACATGTGTCATGAAAAGGGCTTCATAAGGATTAACTAAATGCATTACAAATTGTACATAAAATGTTTATACAAAGGTACAGTTAAAGTCTTTGCATAGGCATTGGACATAGATACTCTTAGAGTAAGATGTGTGCATATGCACGCACAAGTACACACACACACGCACACACACACACACTTGCTAAAGCTGTGTTTTAACGATTGTTGACTCTGCTTTGAAGTCACTTAGACCACCCTCATCCTTCAGATGTTGAATTAAGTTTATTGTTGATATGAATTAGGTGCTACAATAAAACAGTCCTCCTCTTAGTTTCGAATGTCCTGAGAATCAACATACTGGTTAATAGCCTTGTTTGGGTTTTCTATGGAGCTGATCATCCAACGTCGGCACTGTTTGTCCTATTGACAAGTTTCGGAGTCACAGTAGATCCAAGATAATAATTCCCACTTTGATGCAGATACACTAGAAATGCTACTATATCATTGCTGTTTAAAATAGTCAATTAAGCAATTTCATCCAACTGTTATTTGTATTTGTTTGATTGTTTTCATTTATGTATTATTGAGATTATATGTTGTGACCATTAGAAATCTGCTAATAGTTATGCATTCAGGAAAGGTGCTTTAGAGGGTAAATCATGCAGACAGTATTTTTAAGCCCTATTGATAATCCACAGTCTTTCTGACTCTGACCCACGTGAGGCTTGCAGCCGTTAAAGAGCACATGCAAATGATCTGAAAGTTAAACAAGAGGAGAAAGCAGATCCCAACTCAGCCTATTTGGTTAATTCCATTAAGCCTCTCTGTGTCACACACCCTCCCACCCCCCCTCACTCACGCTCTCTATAGTGCCCTCTCTCATACACACGTGCGCACACAAAGACACCTCCAAAAAGAGCATTGTTTCAGACTTTACCCAGGCCCCCTCTCTCCCTATACTCTCTTCCCTGTAGAGAAGATTTACTTGCTCTTCTTTCGGCTCTTTCAAGCAGCACCCCGTCTCTGTCTGTGTGCACCCCTCTGTAACTCCCCCTAGTCTGAGGAGCACCCCCCCCCCCTCCTGTCACTGCGCAAACACAGCTGACAGGGGGGGTGGGGGCACTGCCACGACCTGATCGCGTGCCGCCCCACAAATCCCTCTCAACCCGCCAGCCAGCAGGCCCTCTGTGTGATTGTGCATGTGTGTGTGTGTGTCTGTGTGTGTGTGTGTGTGTGTGTGTGTGTGTGTGTGTGTGTGTGTGTGTGTGTGTGTGTGTGTGTGTGTGTGTGTGTGTGTGTGCGTGTGTGTTGAATTGACGCAGTACTTTGTGTATACTGATGCCTCTATCCGGTTTTCTGTATGTTTCCTCTATTCATTTTAATTTAGTAATTTTGTAATAGTATTTTTTGTTGCATTGTGCTTTAATTATTTGTATTAGTTACAACAAAGTCCTTTTGTATTCCCAAGAGCATCCACTGTTCCCTCTTAAACTGTGAAACACAAAGAGAATGAATAAAAACTGTTAAGTGATAGGAGGCTGTTTTGAACCGAAGGAGACATCAGCCTAACTGGTCCTGCCATCGCTGTGTGTCAACCTTCATCAATCCGTTGATCTATCAGGTAGATCAATGTTTCTATAGATCAATCAGACAGAGCCTGCTTCAATAATGTGGAGTATCGGGCATCCTCGTACACTATGCTGAAATCCCGAGTGACGGGTGACAGTCCAAACGTTTCTGTTTATGTTACAGCAGTCGCTTCAAATGCGACCAGACATTGTGCTGTGTAGTTCAGGGTGGATGGAGGGACAAATAAGAAAAAGCCATCCCCAGACACACACACACACACACACACACAGGCACATCCACAGTATTTTGTCATTGTGTGTGTGTGTGTGTGTGTGTGTGTGTGTGTGTGTGTGTGTGTGTGTGTGTGTGTGTGTGTGTGTGTGTGTGTGTGTGTGTGTGTGTGTGTGTGTGTGTGTGTGTGAGAGGTTGTCCGGTCAGTGATCGATAGGGTGTCTTGAGCCCTGTTGCTGTGTGCTGTGTGCTGTGTGGTATTCTAACCAGCCCCAGTGCTCCTTTAGAAAGTGCTCTGCAGCTGCCTCCTGCCTTGCAGCACTGCGTGTTAAACACACACACACACACACACACACACATACACACATACACACTAGCACAACCCTCCAGCACTCCTCCATCCAGGGGGCAGTAAACTGGTTATCTCTCTCTCTCAGATCCTAATCTGACAGCAGCTCCTGCCTGTTGCCAGGTTACCCCTGGGGGGTCAATCTCCATTTAAATCCTCGCTGCCCGCCCACCCATCAACACCAGCCCTGGTACAGCCTCCACCCTCTAATGCCCTCTCCCTTCCGCCCCAGCCCTCAGGGCCTCGTTCCGGTTCTGGCCGACTGGGACCACGGCGTCAGGCAGAATCCACAGGGGACAGCAGGTGACACACATGGATGCCTATAGAATCTATTGCCCTTCAGAGGGAGAGGGGAATGGTGAGAGCAGGAGAGGATTCTCAGGTTTAGTTGGGGAGAGGGGACAGCGGTGACGTCATGAACAGTAACCTTTGAGAGAGTGCCATTCGCGACACTAACATAATACACTAGACGCCATATTTCTTTTGGCATGTTAAAACCCTCATCCCATTTAAAGTAAGTTTTAGAGTAAACTGTGAGGTAAATGGAGTATGTGGATATGTTAAAGACTCAAGCAGGTACACATACTCAGAGAGTGCGCCTTCATCGGAGTAGACATAAATGCTCTGGGTATGTCCAAATACTTAAGTGAATTCGTACAACTTCATATGCCTACAATTCAGGAATATTGTTGGTGAAATCAGGTTATAACTACAACCAGAATATGTGGAATATTCAGAATTTTGGTAGACACATAAACATACTTCTTCTGTTGAACGACAGGGAGTATCTATGCACACAGTTTTGACTCTAGTTGAATAAGGAGGCATAGGGAATGTTGTAGCCGTTGAGATGGGGGGTTGGGCGGGCTCGGCAGGGCGTAGGGCGGCAGACTAGGGGTCTACGGCTAGACGGATGTGGGCGGAGGCTTGGGGGGCCAGCGCTGCTCAGACAGACGGGTGGGGGAGCGATCTAGAGAGAGATAGGGTGCTGCCGTTCCTAGGCCTCCACCGCTCTGTCTGAGGGAACGTTCTTCTCCACCTCTGCTCCTGTCCTCTCCAGGCCCATGAATGGAGCGCCATTGTATGTGTCCGAGGGGCCGCCAGGGGCCCTGACCCATGCCCAGAGGTCACGGGGGAGCAGAGGCGGATGAGAGAGAGCGCATAATTGCAGCACAAACACAAAGCCAAGCCCACCGCTGGAGAGGCCTCGCGCCAACACTGTCCTGCCAGTGTGCAGGGGCACCGTACGGGGCCGCGAGGCCAGCGCCAGCCGGGGCCCAGCAAGCTGCCGGATAAAAGGACACATTTCAGAGCAGGCGGACACAACAACCTTATCAAGATTGGCGCCCCTTTGTCATGTGACCGCCTCTGCCTCCTTTTTGATTGGGTGTCCACCTTATCTCTCATCTGCTGGTGATTGGCTAAGCCCCTGGGGGCTCAGGAAGTGGCAGCCTCGTTTCCCATGGAGAGAAGCAAGCAGAGAGAGAAAATGAGGGAGGTTCACAGAGAAAAATGAGGTAGTTAGGGTTGCAATTATCAGAAAGGGGATCTTTGGGCTCTGTCCCCCCCAGTACGTATTATAGATCTGGTCATAGTTCCATTGTTGAATTGTGAGAAATATCAGCAATGTTGCCAAGCATGTCATCACAGAGCGTGTTTGCTTCAGGTTCCCTGTACTCTACGCTCGCTGTTAATCTGGTTTCATAAACTGATCAGTGTTTCGTTTTGTCAACCCCGCTCTAGGCGTTCGGTGGAGAATCCATCGTGTTGGTGCAATGTAATGGAAAGCGGTGGTCCTGTGGACGATAGTAAGAGCACATTCCTGTTTAAGGCCGGTTGCCAACTACTCGTCTGTATTCATGCTGCTGCTGCTTTTCATGTCTCCCTGCTTTGGGAGCCGGAGCCGAGCCTCACTGAGCCTTAGAACCCAACTCCATCGGTGCACATTCAGTCCTGCAGTGAAACCCTGTGTCTCAGCACTTCATAATGTACTGCAGGTAAACATTGCCCTGTGTACAGTGGAGCTCACCAATGAGCTTCCCCTTGTAAGTCCCCGATGATTTTCTATGCAAATGCCTTGTCAGTCAAACCCGGAGCTTTAATGCAGTGGTTGTCGTGTTTGAGTGTGGTTTTTGGTGTGTGCCCAGTTAAGCTCTTCAGATGCTATCAGAGTGTTCATACATTTTCCCGAACGTTAACAGTCTCCTGTAGGACTTTGCAAATCGTTGTTTTAAGGGATTCTAACCCGACAGATTGAGCGGGTTGTCTGAGTCTGTATAGTTTCCCTAAAAGGAGGACAGTGTCTCTGTACATAGAAAAAGCCCATTGTGACTCTCCTTTCTTTTTATCATTGTGAAGGCTCAATTGTGATATGATGCTCGGCCAGGCTAAAACCACACAGATACATAGACTTGATGGATCACTATGTTAAATGTAGGCGCCGGGGGGAGAAGGAAGGATGTGTGTGTGTGTGTGTGTGTGTGTGTGTGTGTGTGTTTTTGTATATGAGAAAAAATTTTGTGTGTGTGTGTGTGTGTTTGGCGGGAGGAGAACTGTGGGGTTAATATGAGGAATGGTGGGTGCTGTAATACAGACCCGGTACTGCTTAGAATCACAGGGAGCCACAGGGTGTGTGTGTGTGTGTGTGTGTGTGTGTGTGTGTGTGTGTGTGTGTATGTGTGTGTTTGTGTGTATCTGTGTGTGCGAAGATATTGCTGGCCTTTTTATCTCCACTCCAACAGCTGTAATTCAGCCATACTTTTTCTGAGCATGCACATGCAGCATGCATAGTGATTGTATGAATGTATGAATTATAGAGTACTGGCACGGGCAAAGAGCAAGAGACAAGAGGGAGGGACATGCTGGTTGAAGAGGAAACAAAGTCATGAATTAGCCTGACCACTCACTGACCACTGTGTTTGTGTCAGCATAGCAGGGGAGTCGACCATGTTTCATCCCAGGCGTTCAACGTTGGTGCCTGGACACGTGTGTGTGTGTGTGTGTGTGTGTGTGTGTGTGTGTGTGTGTGTGTGTGTGTGTGTGTGTGTGTGTGTGTGTGTGTGTGTGTGTGTGTGTGTGTGTGTGTGTGTGTGTGTGTGTGTGTGTGTGTGTGTGTGTGTGTCATGCCCGGTCAGAATGTCCCTCAGTCTGTCAGGAGAGAGGGCGTGTTGGGGGCACCTGAAGCCTTTGGGCTGCCGCCCGGCGGGCACGGAGGGCCGGCGGTGCTCCACCTGGCTGACTGATGCAGGCCCGTTTGAAGTCTGCCCACAGAGAATGAGAGCCATTCATGAGGTCCCCGTCAGCCTCCACACACCACGGCCGCCATCTCTCGGCACCCCCTCCGGTCTGTTAGCAAGTGAAATGCAACACTGCTCCGAGCTCCTGCTGGTATGGGGCATGGTGAGGGGAGGCGTGGAGCAGCAGTGTGACAGACAGCCCTAGCAGAAGGATGTTTGAAGGTGAAGCCAGATATGAATGTGATTTGTGGGGGGAGGAGAGGGGGATGCTTCAATTGCGAGAGCGGCAATAAGTTGCAGCTATAAAGCACGGGCGTGTGGGCGCGTGCATGTGTTTGCGTGTGTGTCTGTGTGTGTGTGTGTGTGTGTGTGTCCTCACGTACACGTGTGCGTATAGGTAACGGAGGCCCTGCCAGTGGTATCAGAGAGATCAGCTGCTGACAGGCACAGCCAGGCCAGTTCCTGGGCCCGTCACCAGTCTTTGTCAATGGGATTACTGGAATGTGGCGGAATGTGGGCTGAGGCAGGTGGAGCGGAGGTACTCGTCACAGACAGACACCCAGACGTACTCTCACCCCTGCCCTCTCCCCGGCCTTTCCCTTTGTCTCCTGCTCATTGTTTGTCGATCTCTCTTCCTCTATTTCTCTCTCCCTCCGTCTGTCAGTGTGTCTTGCGGTTTGTCCTTGTCCTTCTCTACCACCCAGCCTCGCTCCCACACTCTCTTTCTCTTTCTTAAGTTCTCTCTCGGTCTGTCTTCGCCATGAATGACAGGAAACGGCTCTCCTGTCTTCTGCTTGCGCTCCGGGAGAAAGGGAGCCACAGGGGAGAGAGAAAAGGAGAAAAAAAGGGGAGATTTAACATGGGAAAGAAAAGCCCAGGCATTTCCTTTGATTCTTCTCCCCTGTGCTATTCTCCTTCTCTGTCTGATTAATTGGGTTCAGGGGCCATTCTCACACCTGTCACATGTCCCTAGGTATTCCCGTTCGGAATGGGACTGTTATTCCCTGCAACAACCTCTTATACCTCAGAATGTCTCTTGGCTACTCACCCGGCAACAAACTGTAAAGGCATATTAGTGGATAATTCACCTGTTGTCCAGGGGGGATGGTTGATTCCTGTGGAGACCAGGAGGTGCTGTTTTTGCGTGAAATGTATTATCTTTGTGTTTATGCTGAAGTCACATAATCCAGCCCATATAATAAACTTGACCAAAAAAGCCAAGCTATAATCTGTGGCTCTCTGTGAAAGCACCAATAAAGCAAACATACCCCACACTGAGAGAAAAGGCTGTGTAGGAGTTATGAGAATATGTATCTGTTGCAGCTCCCATACCCTCTCTTTTATATTGAATATTATTATGATGAGGAACAAAGTGTTAAAGGCTCCTACATCCGCAGGGGCGTTTTTCATAATGACCTGAGCGAAGCAGCCACGCATACCGTCCAACTTTCCTTTGTTTTTATGATTGGTCAGCGGCCCGACACCACATCTTCCTCCTCATCCTCACCCCTGGTTCTACTTGCTGTCCATTTACGAGGCGCCCCTCCCTCCCCTGAAGCCCCCCCACAGGGAAACCAGAGCCACTCGTGTCCCCCCAGACACCCACTCAAACGCACACAGTACCCTGAGTATTACACTGTGATTGCATTTGACTCCTACAATTGAATCTCCCAGTGAAGCAATCACCTAACAGAAGATGCACACACAAACACACACGCGTCAGTGAATCCTCACTTAGTTGTCTTGTTTACACTGCGACCCTTGGTCTCAGTAAAAGCTGCTAATAGGAGCAAATTACTGCCAACAACTTGGAAATATCAAGTGGCCAACTGCTCAACCATAATGGCGTTAGCTGCTGGCCAATCCAATTAGGAGCCTGAGAGGGGAGGGAGGAGTCCCGGGAGGGAGGGAGGGCTGGGTAGCAGAGGGGCACTGAAGCCCGGGGGCTGGTGGGGGGTACCTGCCTCTTTGGCCACTAACTGCCACTGTTTGGCTCTAAGTGAATTAGGAGAGCACCATGGGGTAGTGTTGCCCCTGCCATCCAGGCTCTTAAGCAGGGGAAGTGATCTGATCACTCTCTATTAGCAAATAGAACAGGCCGGGGCCTGGACCGGACTCTGTCTCTGGTCACCCCCCCCCCCCCCCCCGTCTTTCAATCTGTCTTCCTGCCTGCTACCTATTACCACGATCACTCACTCACAAACTCCCCGGAGGGCTTTTCCACCTGGAAGCACCGATATGGAAACGGCTGAAAGATTGATGTTTTATTTTTGTTTTTTTTTAAACCTTTTCTCCGTGGAAGGGTTGGGTGGTGGCATGCCCCTGCCCATTACGACACCTCGCCGTAGTCAGGGTGGTGTTAGGCTGTGAGGCCTGTTTGTTTTCCTTCTGCTTTATGAGAGTCATTAGGCCGGCAGTGACCCGAGGGTCACTCCGAACACGGCTCTCAGCTCACTGGGTCAACTTTGTTTGACGTCTGGAAACGCAAGAGCCGTAACTCAAACCAGGCCTGTTAATCGACGCTAATGCAGGTTTTGATGCAGTCTTATTTCAGTCCCCCCCCCCCCTTTACTTTTAACCTCCATTGCCCTGCTCTCTTGTTCCAATGTCCCTGTCCCTTCCTCTCTTCCTCTCTCCATTTCCTCGTGCACCCCTCCTCTCTCTATTTCCCTGTGCTGCTGTGTCCTCCCAGCTCCATTACCAAACCCCCCCCCCCCCCCCCCATGCTCTCCCCCAAGGCATCCAAACCTCATTTACACAGATCTGTTTAGCCAGCACAGGAAGCAACCCGCGCCCTTAACAAAATTAGGGTCCAGCCAGCGAATGAGCCGCGGGGCTGGTCTGCAGGGACCAATCACGGCTCGCCCTAGCCGTACCATTTCCTTATTGGGATTGGGCATGGCAGCGTCAAAGTGCTGTGCTTCAGCGTTGTCCCCCTACGTCAGAGGGGCCTTGGAGCGGGCCAGGGGCTCACCTCTCACAAAGTGGACTGATACGGTCCATTATGGAGTTTTTACGAGGCCGATACCTCCTCCGTGTGCAGCGTTGCTTGATAATGTTAATGATAAGGTGGTTAATGATGATGATATAAATGCACTGAGTGCTGCGTTAACAGACCTGGGGTGCGCAGCTTCACTCTGATCCCTATCTCACCGGCGCCAGACTCATTTGAAGTTTGTCCTATTAATGGACCCAGGCTGTTTCTTTTTCCTCATCCTCTCCATTCCTCCCTACTCTCTGCTTCGCCAGTGATGCCCCCCCCCCCCCCCCCCCCCCCCCCCAAATGGATAGTGTTTAGCGGTTTGTTCAGGGTTGATTAGGTTCCATATTGTCTTTACCAACATTCCTGGGCCCCGGTTGTCACCGCAGGTGTTCAGTCTTCTAGATTGCGCAGAGGTTTTATATATTTTATATAAATAGTTGTTTGTGGTCCTGGGGAATGTGAGGACACTTGAAAATCACCCTGTAGTCCCACCGTCCCCTCTGCACGCAGGCCCCTCCACCCCGACACCTGGTCCAGTGTGCCGTGGATGGGGAGCCGTGTGCCATATCTCATCCCCCCCTCATTCCAATCAGCTCTCTCTCCATGCCCTCTGCACAGGTAATTAACTTCTCCTGCTCCACGTGGATCCCTCCACACCCCGGCCCCCCTCTCGGCCTCCTTATCTGGACTGCTCTCAGGCAGGCACGAGCAGCAGCCGCTCCCCCTTCCCCCTGGATTAATTCCTCTGGATAAAGGTGGGGAATAGTTAGGAGACTAATCCAACCCCCCCCCCCCCCCCCTCCCCCTCCTGCAAACGTCCTAGCCACTCGCTTTACGTGTCCCTTCGTTTCCCCTTCTTTCTCCCAAGTCAATCACCCTCTCCACTTTATGTCCTTACCTTTTCTTTACTCCCGTGTCGACCTACCTAGAGCTGTCCTTCTCTCTTTTAGTGCGGATGGAGATTTAGGAGAGAGAGATTGGATTAATTAGACATGTTATCCTGATCAGTGAAAGAGAAGATTGATCCCTTTTGACTGGGTACTGATGATGACTAAGAACAAGATCGCGTGGGTGCACACACACACTCACTCACTCACACACACACAAACACACACACACACACACACACACACACACACACACTCTCTCTCTCAAAGGTAAGGTGAGCATCGAGGTTCCATCTTTGACTTTAGGCACTAAGCTAAGAGAGGATTAAACAGAGATTGTGATTACTTTTCCTTTCTCTCAGTTTGTTCTTATTGAGACTGCATACCTCTTCTTCTGCAAGGTCACAGCTCAGAGAATAGGACTGGGCTCGCGCTACACAAAGACACCGTACAAGAGAGGGAAAGAGCGAGAGAGAAAGAGAAAGGAACAGGGGAAAGAGAGAGGCTGAGATCTCATCTGAATGTGGGGAAGAATAGACGCCTGACTGCCAGGTTCTCTGTGCTCCGGCACTAAGGCCTTTAGAAGACTTCATGCGGGGCGTCTCTAATAGGTGAGGTGTAAGGCTGGGACAGTAAAGAACAGAGGGGAAGATCACTGTCAGATAGTCATCATTACCATACAGCCATAATGGAGACAGGGCTCTGATTGAATGTCTGAGGAGTTAAGATGGCTGATATTCATCTCTTTTTGTCCTTTGGCCCCTTTATATATATATATATATATTTATTTTTGTTCCCCTTTGCTCTCACACGTTCCCTCCTCTTTTCCCTCGGCCTGTTCCTGGTACTCCTTGGTGTGTGGCAGCCCTGGCAGGGTCACAGGTCACAGTGTTAAGTGTTGTGGGGGATTTGTTCCACATGGTGTGCGGCGAAGCGAGCAGAGGTGAGGTGAGCCATCTCAGCTGAAGGCTTTAGGAGAAACACATACCTCTGGCACCCTGGCCCACTCACATCAGCTTGGTTGACAAACACCAAAGCCGCGCGTAGAGTGTTTACACTGACCCAATAGTATCTCAGGAGCTTCACTGCTGGTATGGAGAATACAAATCATTTCACAAAAATCACATTTTGTTCAGTGCGAATCAACACACACTTATTGAAAAATTATTTAATGAAAGGATAAAAGTGTCTTTAATTCCCTACTCTTTCTTTCTTTTTCTCTCTCTCCTTTCATTTCTCTTCTTCTGCTCATGTTCCCACTGGCTGTATCGAGTTGCTGGGAAAAAGCAGCGTAGTTTTCTCTTCCTCTTGCACCTCTTGTCTATGGCTGCGGACAATGGACTGACACACACACCCCCTTCATGTCTCTGCTCTTAGTAAGCATAGCTCACTGTTGTTCCCTCGTCCCAGGGGGGGGGGGGGGGGGGTTAGAAACACCTTTTCCCTGATTGGAGGGCATCCCCTCATCTTATTTAAGGTCACATATGTTGAAAACGACAATCTTCATGTAAACCAGAAGAACCACAAACTGTACCTTGTTTGTGTTCCGATGTCCGCCATTACCACCACACGGCGGCCATCTTGGCTGGGAGATGGACGTCACCGTGTGTAGGTCTCTCTCTCCGAGGAGGGGCATGTGGAAGGGAAACACTGCACGGGGAAAGTGACAGATGAAAGTAGAGAGGTAGGAGATGGAGAGAGAAGGGTTTTGGGGGGGGGGGGGGGGAGCGAGCAGCAGCTTACTCACAGTGCTTATCTCAAAGTGAAGGAAGGCGAGGATGAAGCGAGTGGGAGAGATAGAGGGTTTGGGGGGTGGGTTATGGGAGAGGACTGGGTGACTCCATATAAGACCTGGACCTCTGCTGGTGTCTGATCCTGACTCCCAAAGAGATGAAACATAACAGCCTTTCATCTCTCGCTCTCTCTTTCCACCTCTCTAACTCTCTCTTCCGATCTTTATCCAAGCCTCATCAATCCTCCCTCCTGCACTTTTCTATCCCGCCATCAGCCCCACTCACCTACTCGTGCTGTGGTGCTTGCGGTAAATCACAGCGGGGTACACCCATCTCCAAATCCACCATATAATGTGTGTGTGTGTGTGTGTGTGTGTGTGTGTGTGTGTGTGTGTGTGTGTGTGTGTGTGTGTGTGTGTGGGTGGGTGTGTGGGTGTGTGTGTGTCTCTGTGTGCGTGGTGTGTCACCTTGTAATCAGGACACCGATTCCACATCCGCATAAGAAATGAACATGTGGAGGGAACTGTGAAACCGGGGCCCTCCGAGTTAAAATGTGTTCCCTCTCCACTGTCTCTGTCCCCCATTACTTCCCCTCACAGAATGGGCCGCTTGTTATAGAGAGTCTAAGATTACTCACTAAAACCCGACAGCTTTGTTAGCATGACAAAGAGAGGAGCTAGCACTCAAATGACACATAATAGAGTTGAATAAAAAATCCACCTCCCCTATATTCAAGCACAAAGAGTGGCAGTCATGTAACGCACTCTCACAAGCTCTTCCTTTGTGCCGGGCGCGCTCTTTCTCTTGTTTTCCGTACACGGCTTTTCCCTCCTCCACCGACACCTTTCGGTGTTTTTGTGGGTTCATCGTGGTCCTCCTCTTCTTCGTCCGCCATCGTCTTCATCCTCTCATGGCTTACAGGTTAAGTAGGGGAGTCAGGTATCACCAGGTTTTACTGTGTTGGTAAATCCCTGGGCTGTGCTGGGTTGGTGTTTGTATTGCTGTACAAGATTGTCTTAAGCTGACTGTCATTGTGCAGCGAGGTTGAATTGCGGAGTGGAGTTGTCTGATATTTAGCTGTAAAAAACAATATGCAAATTCTGAACACATTTGAATTTTGCGGACTAACATGCCCCAACTGTCATTGGCTAGTTTGAGAATAAACACCCCGGCCAATTTATTTGTAGTGACACATAGATGCGGCACAGTGCCGTTGCAAGCGTTCCCCAGGGGAGGAAACCGAGGCGCGGAAGAGCTGTGGGGGGAGGAGGCAGAGCAATGGGATGGATAGACTGTTTAATGGAACATAGCATCTCCATCACAATCGACCATAAATCACACCACCGCAAGCATACACCCCTGTCATTGGAACACCGCTTGAAACATGGAGATGGGCCCTTAGCCTCAAGCTCGGCAAAGACCAGTAGAGCAAAGACGGTTTGGCAGAAGGGGAGAGGTGGGCTTCAGATGGATGCTCCAGCAAGCTCCCCCGTGGGTGTGTTTAGTTGGGTTTAACAGGGTTAAGATGGACGCAGGACCACCAGGTCCCCGAAGAGTAATGGTATTAGTACCTGCCGTCAGAGCACAGCCCAATCCAAACCCACTCAGCCGCGATGGATTGGTGATAAAGACTCACAAACATTGTGCACTTTGCCCTCTGTTCCCCGTCTTGTACCCATGCAGGGGAGTTGGATAGATCCCAATCCATGGTCGGCCCATTACATTACGTATTAACATGAGTGGGTTTGGGGTCGTTTCTGTAATTGTTAATCAATCTGACAGAGCAGATGGACCCTCGTGGTACCACGTTTTTCCTGCCAGCGATGTTTCAATCACTGTTCCACGGCACTGAGTCAGTGACTGGAAAGGCCCGGTCGCTGGTGTACAAACGTTATTTATTTGTGCTGTTTTCACAACACCGCAAAATATTTAAGACGACAGATAAAGCAAATGACATTAGTCGGTCTGAGACCTCATGTTTGAGTGGAAAAAGCGGACATTCCAGTCCTGGAGACGGTCAAAGAAAAGGTGAATGGCGGGAAGAGGGAATTTTTCCGCGCTGCAATCTCCCCAGATCTCCAGTAAGTGGAAGTGAGCGGAGAGACAGTCTGATAACCTTGCTGTCTGAGAGCCTTCTTCATCGCTATTAGATTAGCCAGCCACTCCTCGAACCCCCAAACATCTGATCTCCTCCTGATACACACCAATATTAATTACTAAGTGCAATTAAGGTGGGACGGAAGCTAGCAAGGTGATTAGCCTCACGTCCATCAATGACCTGCTGTCTTACAGTAACCCCTAAGGTAGCCATATCCCTATTTGTTGCTCTACAACCATGAACTAAAACACACAACTGTCCAAGACCATCAGGAACTTGCAAGGCACATGTAGCTTCACAACTGTATGTGTGTTCATTGTTTTGGCCATTTGTCCACGATCTGATTAGACGGTAGCACTAATATGACCTAGGTCACTTGTGGTGGAGTGGGGTTAGAGTCTCCAATGGGATCCCATTGAAAACGTTGCTGCGAGACGAGTGGTGTCCGTGTGAAATTCTGATTGGGAGGCCAAGTTGTGAACAAGAGGGATGCTGACGCTTGGCTTGGTACAAGCAGTAGGAGAAAGGGCTTAGTCGGCCCATTTCCCCAGAGAACACTGGTGGATAAGATAAAAGGCTCTTCCCAGAGTGGGCCCCTATTGACTGGGTGACTGGGACAGAGTGATGGGCCTGGAAGGATGGGGAGATATCAGCCTTTGTGTGTGTGTGTGTGTGTGTGTGTGTGTGTGTGTGTGTGTGTGTGTGTGTGTGTGTGTGTGTGTGTGTGTGTGTGTGTGTGTGTGTGTGTGTGTGTGTGTGTGTGTGTGTGTGGTAATACTCTCAGGGGAGGGGCCTGGGAGATGTCAGTGTGGTCCATTCTCATGCTGTTGGGTTGGAACCGGAATGGGGTCTTCACCTGTATTTTCTGATATCTACCACCTCACACAGGAAAACCCTGTTGACCCCACTCAGATTGATTACAGGCAGATCCTCATTCAAATTTGAGCTCGCTTTTCTCATTCGGCATTCTCCTGGCTAATCTTCACGTTTTAATTTTCAGAATTCAAAATGTCACACTTTAAACCACAAGACAAGGAAGTACAGGTATTACAATATAAACGTTGGATATACAGTAAAGGCTGGTCTATTTCTGGCACTGATTCAGCGCACGTCGGACTCTAACCTGTCCCTGCTAGGACCTCTCAGGTAGAGGCACAGGCTGTAGAGGCACAGGCCAGCCCAGACCGCCGCTTTGATACATTGGATACGGTTTAGACTGCAATGGCAGCCTGAAGCTGTTTACATTAGAACGGGATTAGTGCGCAGCGGCAACGAAGGGAGCAAAACGAGAGGACAGAGAGGACAGGAAGAGGAGAAGGGTCATAGTAAAGAGATAAGAGGAAGCAAAAACCCAGAATGGCTGCGCGCGCGACAGTAATTACTTGGCCATCAAGCGAGTGGAGAGGGCGATACTTCTTGAGCCAACGATCAAATCAAACGCGTAGTGTTCACAGAATGCGGGCACGTGTACATTATTCATGATGTTGAATGTCGTCCCACGGTGATTGACGGCGACGAGGCTGGAGGCGTCGCCACAATGTGCCATTGGTGTCAAAGTTGTCGCTCGAGAGTTGTTTTGATGGGAGGCGAGCTGGTGTGACTGTTTGAATGCACGGGGAGAGAAAAGGCAGCATTAACACACAGGACCATACCACTGTTCATTTGTCTGGAGACGAATGGCAGCCATTGAGAGGAAAAGCTTTTAATTTGGCTCTGGCGTGGTAATTAGGTTTAAATTCTCCCCGCTCACTGAGAGGAATGGGCTGGGTAATGAAGTTAGTCATTTCACTGTGGATGTGTGTGCGAGCGCTGTAGTACAGTGGCCCTCACTCCTTGTCTTACCCTAATTCATTGTGTAATGCTGTTTATTGTGGGGGGTATCATAGTGCTTTTATGCATTAGTTAAATAGCCCCAGCACATTACTGTAATGGAGAGGCAGCCTGAAAACACACTACTGAAACCAGATATACCTCTACCTCTCTTTTTCACCCTCCCTCCCTTCCTCTTTGCTCTGCTCCCAAGCCTTTCTCTCTTCTTAAAATGTATTTCTCCCCGCCCCCCCCCCCCCCCCACCTCTTCCATCGTCTCCGTCTCCTCCCCCAACCCCCCCCCCCCCCCCCCCCCCCCCCATATCCTTCTCTCTCCGTCAGATCCGAGTTGGTCCCTAAGTCTGAACTGATTTGATGTCACTAATGGCTGGCTAGCAAGAGAACAGAGCAGCCTCGTCTCAGGTTGCATGACCTGGGCCGGGGCCAAGAGGAACAAGAGCAGCAGGAAAAGAGAAGTAGAAGCAGAGGAGAGGGACAGCGGACAAATAGAGGGGGCGGGGGGGTGTAACGGAAACTGTGTGAGTGTGAGTGTAGTAAACAGTCAGGGGGGGCGTACGTGATCCCATTCCCTGATGTCAGGAATGGCAAGTGGTCCTTTATCTGTGTTTTCGGTGTGGCCATGTGAGAGTTTGCCCTATGTTTGTGTGGGTATGTTCTCTTAGTCTTTGCTATTTGAGTGTGTGTGTGTGTGTGCGCGCACATTTTCCTTTTAGTGTGTGTGTGTGTGTGTTTGTATATTTGGAAGTGGGCACAGTAACCACATGACGACCCCTTGCTGACCCCTGAGAAGCGTGTAGGCGCCGGCTTCAGTCTGACTCCTGTCACATGATCCCCTGATGTTGCACTCCCGGTCCATTCACAATGGAGTAATAAACGTCTTAACGCACACACACACACACACACACACACACACACACACACACACAGGCACAGGCACACAACACACATGCACACGCACACAGGCTAACACTTTCCTTCATTTACACACATGCTTACAGAACCAGTCTATCCCCCTGCTTCTAAAAGGCTGCCACAATCATGTTTCATACATGAATATGTCCTTGATATCTTCCTCAACCTGTTCATCCTCCTCTAGACCTTAATCCAGCAGAGCCAAGCAGGCAGGCAGGGAGGCAGGCAGGCAGGGACTCAGGCATGCAGGGAGGCAGGCAGGGAGGCAGGCAGGGAGGCAGGCAAAGAGGCAGGCAGGCAGGTGTCCTGCCAGCACCACACTCCTGATCCCCTCTCAGGGGAGCGTCTGTCTTGAATTGGTCCCAGTGGACAGGCACAATTTGACCACTTAGTTTCTCATCAGTCCTCTGGGACATTTCTCTCCCTCTCCTTCCATTGCCCTTTTCCCTCCCTTTCCTTCTCCCTTTCTTCTGTTTTTTTTTTTTCGTTTTTTTTCTGTCAATCTACTTTTACAGTCTTTGCTCTCCCTTTGTATTTCCTCTGGTCATTTTACATTATTATTTTATCTTTTCAATTTGTTTTATCCACTGCAGTTTGCTTTCCCCCCTGTTTTTTTACTTCTGTCTCTCCGTCTCCCTTTCCCTCTGTGCCTCTCTTTCGGACTGTCTGTTTTGCCCTGTTTCCCTCGCTAGTTTTTTCTGCCGGTCTTCTCTGCCTCTCCGTGGTTGCTCATCAAGGGATTAGTGGGGATTGAGAGGAGGCTGGAGTGGCCGTAGGAGGGGTAGCAGGACTCCTTTTACTGCCCTGTGAATGGAGAACGTGTGCCTCTTGTCAGTCATGTTCTCCCTCCTCCTCTTTCACCTCCCAAACCCATGTTGCAGTCCGTATTGTCCAGATCTCTGTGCGGTCTCACACTTCAAACCAGGGGCTACCTGCCATGGTGACTGGCGTTAGTATGAGACGGAGCCGGCATGCATCCATAGGAGAGGGAGCTGAGGGGGATGTAAATGTAATCATGCCCCTCTTACCTTTAGCCTCACTCCCACGGTCGGGCCCAGGGCCTCCAGCATCCTTGGTGTGTGGGCTGACTCCAGCCTGACTTCCTGTTATAGAAATTGGCGGAACCATGTCTCCCCCTAACACCCCACTCCGACCCTAGAGCCGTCTGTATAGGTAAGTGTGTGTGTGCGTGTGTGTGTGTGTGTGTCTCTGCTTGTGCCGCTTGCTTACACAATGGGGTCCACACGCAAAGAGAAGTTAGGGCAGCCAAAATGGAGCTACAATGGTGAATAGGTTGTGCAGGAGAGACGCACACCGCCTAGTGTCTACGGTTCCCAGCCCTATCACGTCACATAACCCGCTACATAAGAAAGACTATTGTAATCCAACACACTGCACTCATGAAAACAGTCTCAATCATTTCTCCCATAGCTCTTTAAACACAATCCACTAGCGCACTACAATGCCAGATAAATGTCAGCCGCTTGAACGACAACAATCCAAGCCCAACATAATATGCTCAAAAAGATTACATGATGTGTGATTATTTTATCCTCTGACCACAATTAAGGAGATTTAACATTATAAGCCTCCCTTCCCGAGGATGACCTTTCATTTTTATGCCGTATGCTTATGTTCATGCGTGTGTGTGAATGTGTGCGAAGAGTGTGTTGTCGGTGCCATAGCTGTTGGTTGGTTGGCTCCGGCTGGAAAAAGAAGCTGCGGCGCTGGCGCTCCAAGGTAAAGTAACACTTGATTACTGGTGCCTGAAGAACTAATGGCCTCGGAGCGTAACAAGAGAGAGGTCCTCTGAGTTTAAGCGGAGTGACAGGAGAAGGAGGGTGTGTGTGTGGGGGGGGGTTCAGGTTTGATAACGCTGTGCTATTCAATCCACGAGGATAGTGTACGAGCACCGGGCCACGCCGTCACCACAATCCCAGCGCCATCCGATCCACGAGCGCCTCGGGCAGTTGTTCTGCCGAGGAAGTATTTTCTTAAATGACAATAAAGGCACAATAACCTTGGCGTAAGTGAGCGGTTTGATCGAGTTTGCTTCTCACACTGCGTGCCGGAGTGCTTCGGAGAGTGTGTGTTAAAACACGTCGCCCGATGTCTGCGTGAGACTCTTGTCAGAACTGCGTTGGTGTGATAAGTGGTAGTCCAACCTGCTTTTTGATATTCACTTAGTTTAAAGACGAACTGTAAGGAGACGTTTCCCAATATCTTTCCCAGTATCTGTATCCTGTGGATATCGTTAAGTACATGTATGCAGTATATCAAAAGGCCACTCTTGTCCTGGGTCAGTCACGTAATTGTACAGACTCCTGTCGGGTTCCGGGGGCTGAGGTCTGAATTCTGCACAGTGAACACATTGTGTGCTCCGCAGCGCCGCCTGAAGCACACCCCTCTCCTCCGTCTCTAGTCCCAGTGGAGTGGCAGGGCGTGGAGGAGGGCCTACTGGGGGCTATCTCCTCCATTACTCCTGTCCATCACGTTCTACCTCTCCTCCACTTTGGTTTGTTCTCTTTGTTTTCTGACCTTTTCCTATTCTTTGCTCCATCGCTGTGTTCCACCATGGTGACTCTGTACTTTAGGCTGGTAAACTGCCCCATATAGCCTGCTTTCACACTAGGCATCCTCCACTGGGATATGTGAGGTCACCATAGTGACAGAGGGTCATGGAGTGGCCAAACAAGAGGGTATTTTGTCTTATTTGAACTTGAGAATACACTAAGAAAACTTTAATTTTCACACCGAGTTAGACACATGATCCATTTATTTCCAGTCGAGGTATTTTGCCCTAAATTCATGGTGCGTCTGTCATGCATTGCTTCCCCTGTTCCCCTGTCTGTGTTTTACTGTTTACCTGGCACTATTTTAGCTGAAAGGCACGTGGTGAACTGTCATTAGGTTAATTACCATTGTCTTTTGTGTGCCGTGTGTGTGCACAACTGGTGAAATGGGTTGAAAGGTTACCATTGTCTAAAGACTCATTGAGTTGTAGCAGCTGTAAATGCCAACAGTGTTTTGTGTCCACGCAAAATGGCTCTTCTGCCGTTGACAAAACAGCTTTATTACGTGGGCTTTTATAAGGGACAATGCAGAAGGGGGCTGTGGCCACCGCAACAATAGGGCTGAAATTAAAGATGTGAGAGGGCGGGCACCAATTACAGGGGGATGGGCTGTTCTGCTGTGTCATGTACGTAATCCCTAATGACAGGAGCGCCCACGTGAAGCTGCAGGTTAGGTGGCTCTCTGTCGCTTCCTTTCTTTTGCCCACACATTTTCTCTCGGTGCTCACATCCGTGTCTCCAGTTTCTCTTGGCCTGACTTACTTTCCCCACCCTACCATGTGTGGGTGAGAATTTATGGCTGTGTGAGTGTGTGTGTGTATGTGTGTGAAAGAGAGAGAGAGAGGTGGGGGGGGCTCTATAAAATTGTATGCAAGCCCTTATTTTGTGTAGAATTATAATTTTTCACCCCTACATTATGTACACGAATTTTTAAAAAATATTTGTGATGTCAATAAACTATAAATAAGATTGATGGGATTGGGATTGTGAGTGCCGGTTTCCTGTAATGAGTTTTTACTTGTCGCAGTGCTGAAGATGTGAAGGATAACGGGGCTGCTCATGTTGGTCCGTGGACGTCACCAGGGGTCAGCCCGGGAGTGATGTCACAGACGCTGGCAGGTCACCCTGGCAGGTGGTGGAAGGGTTACACAACCCCGCTAGCCACATCAGAGAGCAGAAAAGCAATAAAGAGGGAAGGAAATGAAAAGCAGCTTGATGGAGGTGGATGATACCCCGGTGCACTCATCAGAAAAAAAGCCAATCAACTCAAATCACAGGAGTGGAGTTGGAATTGATAGGGCAAACCGTCAAAGCGCTCCGGCTTCAATTGTTCTCATGGACGCTCAGTTTTTAAATGTGTGAGGGAGACTTGTTTACATCCTTCCGCTGTGTGGGTTAGTGTCGTTGACTTTGCGATGGCGGTCATAGGAAATTCAGCGAGCATGGTGTAAGGCCTGTGGGTGCGTGGGGTAGGACTGACTGCACCGCCCTTTCTTGTCCAACTGCCTCAGACATTGCTGGTCTATTTGGGTCCGAAGCTGTCTCATTCCCTGTGCCAACGCTGCACCTATGTCCTCCTCTCTGCATCGAAGTCAGCAGTTGAGTTCAGCACAGCTGTGATGCCAGAGATGATCCCCTTAGTCTCTGACAAACAACCCCCCCCCCCCCCCCCCCTCATGAAGATCTCTCTTTTTTATTCAGAACTTTCCCTGTCTGTATCTCAAGGGACCCAAGTCTGTTTCCCTGGCAAAACTGAGGTTGACACATCGCTGTGGCATGGCTCACAAATCCTGTTGTAAACAGCAAATAAGCTCGAGTAAACATTCCTACAGGAGGGTAGTGATTGTTGCCGGGTACACATGCAAAGGGTTATGTCGATGAGGCGATAGCCGATGAGAGAGGAGGAGAGAGCGATGGGAGGATAACGCGTGTTATTTGAAGTCCCCTGACGGGCTGCAACAAGGGGCCCGCAGACAGAGGCCCTCAGCTAGCCGTGTGGATCCGTGTCAGATCAGGGCTATCTGTCCAATCTCTCCTCACAAACAACACAATAAGGGAGACTACCAGTGTGCGCAGGGGAACAGTGCTTGACCCAGTCGCTGCATTGGGCATCAGATTGTATTTGCGCGATGGTGATTGTTTGTCCAATATTTAGTGAAGATGAGCGTATGTGTTGCAGTTTGATGCCCCAGATGAAGTGCAGACCCAGAGGAAGATGGAGGGGAGAGGACAGCTCTGGATGACAGAGCACGGTAAGGCTGGGGAGCAGGGACAAGGGCAGGGGTGCAGACAAAACATCCACCCGGCATCCTGTATGAACACGCAGTCTTATCTGTGGGCGCCGCCGCCTGCCCAGGGCTACTGTGGATGGGACAGGCCACAGCAGGTATAGGAGGTTTGGCCCAGATTCAACCCTCTTGCCGGGGGTGAGGAAATTGGGGGAAGATCCTCTGTTGAAACCGCCTGGCCAGGGTAAATATCAGGCTGGATCTGGACCAGGGGGTTGTATTTACTGTAGAGGTTGGGTACGGTGTGTGTGTGTTTTGGTGCTGTAGCTGTGTGTTGGCTGCGGCTGGAGTAGGTTCCCTTGTCTTATGCTTTCTTTCTGCCATCCAGCAGTGGGCTCTCTGAACCACCCAGCCATACCTTGTAGTCTCAGGCTTTGATTTGCCTGCACACTGTAATATCCCACACCTCCACCTGGATCTCACCCCCCGTCCTAGATTCCCCCCTCTCAGATTTCCTGAGGGCTGAGCTGTGGGCCTTTTGTCAGCTGTGTCATAGGATAGCAAGGCCCAGACGCCCAGTCCCAGGGGCCCTCACACACACAGGACGTTAGCATAGTGCCTGGATCTGTTAGGCAGATGAGTCTGTCTCTCTCGCTCTCTCTCTCTCTCACTCTCTCTCTCTCTCTCTCTCCCTTGTTTAATTTTTTCTCTCTACCTCTCTCTTTCTCATTGGTGCAACAGGCCGAAGAAAAAGGCCGATTGTTCGGAGACAAGAGGGATGAATTTGTCCGCCAGACAGGAGAAGAAAAGGGGGTTTGAAAGGGACCTGTCCTGGGTAGCGGATCGTGGGGTTGGACAGTGTCCCACTTTTCTGTGAGAATGCACCGACTGTCAGCACGCTCTGCCTCCTCCACAGAGCGCAGACTAGAACGACATCATTGGTTTGTGTGTGTGTGTGTGTGTGTGTGTGTGTGTGTGTGTGTGTGTGTGTGTGTGTGTGTGTGTGTGTGTGTATGTGTTTGTTTGTTGTGCATGCGCATGCGCATGCTTGCTCACCATGTTTACCAAATGTATTCAAAATTAATTTCCATAAGTGTTACAGTGTTACAGTGTGTCTCTCTTCCTGTTTGTTGCCAGTTTTAGGATTGTCTTTCAAAGCAGGACTGCTGTAGGCCACCACCAGTTTATACTTGGAGAGTCGAGTAACCTGGGAGGAGCCTGGACTTCCAAGGACGACATTAATGCTCATTTAACTGATGTTTTGCATGTGAGTCTCAGAGAGTGTGTGCCAATGAGCCTTACTCAGACAACGACACTTTCTCTAACTGGAGCTATGGCTGACTAGAGAGTCCCCACACTCCAAGCAGAGGTGGTCCTTTTCTTCATGAAACTAAGATCGCATAGGTCCAGGCCACTGTCACAAGCTTAAGGCAGAGCACTGTGCCATACTGGAAGGAGGTCGGTGCTGTGGTGTCCTTCACGTAAGCATAATGAGACTGGCTGCTTATAGCCAACGGTATCATACATACCATACGTTATGTGGCCATGAGGTATATGTTGGGTTTGGCCTTTGGAAGGGCTTATTCATACATCTGTGTGGCCCCAGTGTAAGTCTGTCTTGCCTGTGTATGTTACACCATGGAATTCCGAGCACAGGCCACGTGCTAATGTAACTCTTCATTGCCCAACAGATATTGTGCTTTTGCTGCTCATAAACCCCGTGGATAGTCTTTGATGATTTAACCCCCCCCTTCTTCCTCACCACCCTCCTCATAAGGGACTCCAAGCTGAACTGAAGGAAGCTTGTTACTCTTTCATCTACTTTGTCGCCATCTCTTCTGAAACTCGGCCCTCTGAAGTCCCGACTGAGCCTCGCTTTTGATTCCATTAATTGAGTTTGGTGGAAAAACAAATGGTGGGGAAGGGAGGTATGTGAGGAGTAGGGAGAAGGGGTGCTGTAAACCTCACAGGTCACTGATTTAGGAGGCCCTCTCGCTCCCCATGGCGACCCCCTCCCTGTCCGCTCCGGCTCTCTGAGGGATTCATCCTGCACGCCGACGGGGAGAACAACTTTATCACTGCACTGCGTCTTTTCATCTCCTCTTTACGAGGGAGGGGGGGTCTTTGTTTTTGCAGTTATATTTTCCGGGAGGACGTGACGTTTTAAAAGCGTCAGTAAACATGTCGGCGCGCAGACTGGGAGGGCCTGAAGGACTGACAGTGTAAGTGCTTCCAGGGTGATGGGTCAAGGGGGTTCAGGGAGGGGAGGGCGGGCGATGCACTCTGGATGACCCCTGCAGTGTGCCGTCTGGGACCCCAGTGCTTTAGCCTTAAGCCACGGCTGTCCGTGCCCATGTGGCTTTCATAAGGGCTCTCATCCTCACAGATAGATAGACACATTCTCATTCGGTCTGCAGACGGCAAGGCCGAGACGCATTGCAGCATAAAATCAACATTAAGGGTCACAGTCAGATTGACCTTTATTGCTACAGTATCATGTCAGGTGGTTGACCCAGTAAGTTACCCATAGGGACATATAAACATCTAGGGAGTCCAGAAAGGTGTTCATGGTGCTGCTCTGTGCTCTAAGAGCGCTGTCATGGAGAAGGCATGTTTCATAAAAGGCTTTTCCACAGAGCAGATGCTGCTGGTTAAGTAACCATTCAACTACGTGGACCAGATGGTTCAAAGGGCTCCGATTCTGTCAACAGTACTATTCTCCCATGCTTTTTTGAATTGCATCTTAATTAGAATGGGTATCTGTCAAAACCAAAAGGAGTTAAGGGGATCACTGCTGTGGGAAACAGACCGTAGTTATGTCGTGGTCAGCAGGACAAAAGGCTTATGTGAGAGAAAGCTGAGACAGCAGAGTTTATGTCTGACTTTCATCATGACCTGCATGAGGTGTTGGAGTGCATACGTTACAACATGCCAGGCAGGATACCCAAGCTACTTCTATGGAACCAATCCCATCTTTTTGCACTCATTTGCTGTGCAGAATGGGAAGAGACTAGGTTAACTGTCCATTGAAAGTTAGCTCATCTTGTTGTCCGTGGGGTTATTTCTGCCCTTTCCTCAGGTTTGTCTTGATTAGATGGTGATGCTTGAGACAGAAAACTAAGTGTCAGAAGTGTAATGTTTACATGGTTTCTTTATTATGAACAATATGTAATGGCATCTAGATTGTCAAGTTGTTATTGTTTTGGAAAAAGAAGCAAAAAGTAGGCTTATGTTTGGTCTTTCTTTTACAAATAAAAAGTTAAGACATAGAGACGGTAAGATAAGCGGCCTAGGGGCATCACTATATCAATGCATATGGCACACAAATGGCTTTGGAAACGTACAGAGCAAGAAATAATCTACAAGCTGTTGATATTACAAAGATGAAACAATATATAGAAATTCACAATAGAAATGCACTTACTTTTGTTAGTGTTCAGTAATGTATAGCATATACTGTACATACAACATTATAATGCATCAAATCGGTTGGATCAAGGTCAATGTGCCTTTTTACAAATCAAATTCTTACTGATAAATGGTTCCCTTAGTTCTATCAAATTGTGTTGCATGGCTTTTTTGTCTGAACATTTTGCATACAGTGAGCGTTAAAGAGAAGGATCAGATGAGAAAATACGATTGATTACTTTATTTCTGGTGAATATAAATGTTTAACAGCTTAGAGAAAGCGCTTCAGCTAAAAATATACTCGTAATTGTGAAAACACTGTTAATATACTTTAGGTTAAAAGGAAAAGGCAGTGAAAATAAAAAGGCAGTGAAAATAAATTATCTGTATAATAAAAATAACAACAACAACAATAATCATCATCATAATAACAATAATTATAATAAACAGTTTAAATATTTATAAACTTTTTGTTTGCTTGTTTCTTTTTTTGTAAATTCCTTTAAAATAGTCCAAGAGCAGAAATCCAGCATACTGTATATTTCATTAAATGGTGTTAAGCAAACTGCTTTCTTTGCATGAGGTTACCCTTTACCGTTATCTCACACATTTACAATATTCACAGCTATTACAATTTGGCTCGCTACATACCACTGCCTCTAGACGGTGGAATCGGGCTGTCAGGGAAAACGTGTTTCAAAACTAAGAGGTGCAATTGCATGTTTGTAAATGTGTGGATGGGGTATGGAAGTGTAATGCTATTCTATCAGAGCAAGTACTTAGTGGTGAGGAGTAATATGTGCCTCCTCTCCTAACCCTAAGGACTCTGCCTTTTCCACCTCCTCACTTGTACCCTCCACGTTCTCTCTGTGCCGACAATCTAGACGGACAAGGCAACTGCACATCTCTAACATTGTACACATTTTCACCAAGAGAGGTGTGTATGACCCTCAACCCCAGTCAGATCCTGCCGCTATCTGAACCCCAAGTACTTTGTTGACTCAGGGCCCTCCACCTCTCAGCCCATGGCAGTGACCATGTTAGAGTGGTGGGGATGTCCAAAGGAGGGGTGTATGGGGGTGGGGGTGGGTAGCATGTGGCTGAACGGGGACAAGTGGCCCATGTGGGACATGTGTCCAGCCAGGGAGGCAGCACTGAAGGGAGAGCTCTTGTCGTGCATGCACTTGGACAGCTCCTCGTAGCTCTCCACACCACGCTTACACTTTTTGGATTTGCTGGACATCTTGCGGTTGCGCGTCTGAATACCCTCCTTCTTCATAGTCATTGGCCTGTTCACCTGTGGACATAGAAAAAAGGTAGTGGTCAGGGTTCTGGCTCAAAATAAGGATTTAACCTTTTTCCTAATTTCGATTTCTATCAAAGAGTCCAGTTCAACCAGCATTGGGGATATTGTCCAAACTAGCAGTTTGTTTGGAATTCTCCTTTCTATTGTGATCTAGCCTGTTGGTTACAGAATTGAGTTATTCTTTATTTAATCATAAGGATTTTCTTTAGCCTGCCTTATCCGTGGTTCTACTAAACCTAACTCTATTTATACCAAAACTAATTTGAACCGGGGCAGCCACACTAAACAACAGTTCTACCATTGTGCATCTCAAGGGGATTACGCTTACCGTGCAAACAATAAGGCACAAAAGAAAACGCCAGTGAGTCCAGCAGTGTGCACCTATATCTCCCTCATTCTTTCTCCCTTTCTTATACTCCCCACTCTCAGTGCAACCTGCCTGCCTGCTGGCCATTCACTTGACCCTGTTACCTTGGTGTGGGGCCGTTTCATGGTCCACAGTCAGATTATTATTAATTATTATTACTTACATTATGCAGCTTGTAGTACAGGCCGCAGGCATTGCACACAGGGTCTCCGTTGCCATTGCGTCGCCAGAGTGTTGTGGTGGTCGTCTGACAGTTCGCGCAACAGGTACCGGCACGCCTGGCTGCAGACTGGAGAAAAACATAAGGGAGGCCTTTAACAGACTTACGAATACAAACAATTATTATTACACAGCGTTTTACATATTATGCTGATGTGAACATGTTGTTTATACTCCGTCCTTAAAAAACTAGTAAATATATTATCAATCATCAATAAATAGTCATAATCTCTTTAACTTGTACACAATGTATTAAATCTTAAAACTGCAAGTTAAATTCCCGCTCCCACTGAAATTACAGTATATTAAAATGTCAATTTGAATGTGCTCTCCTTCAATTATATTCTGTAAATCAGATGATTTTGGTTATCTTGTCTTGCTCCAAGAAGGCTTAACTTAATTTGATTTAACTGTTGTTATAGTTTTATAAAGAATGGCAGTTTCATGCCGAATAAATGGTTTCAACTTATTTGTCTGTGGCTGTTTGTCAATGACAAAGCCAGATCAAATTTCATATAATTATGATTTCAGATTTCAGATAATTTCATAAATTTTATCATTTAAATGTTCTTAATTTTTTGTTTTAGATTAGGGTTTCCCTGATTCTTGAAGTTTTGATATATAAATATAGCAAAAGGCTACTTTAAAAGTATTTGTTTGAAATGGAAAGAGAATATCTTATAAATTATTCATAAGGCACTAAAGTAGATTGGATATAACTATTTATCTAACTCTGTTCAGGTGGGAAAAGGTGTATTCCCCTATTTATTTGGCCTTGCAGGAAGGTTTTGTTTCAAGTTGCCAAAAGGAGCCCATACTGTTGCAATCTAATGCCATTCACACTTCACACTTCAATGTTGCATTTACATGCTTGCAATTACAATTAAGCAAAGCCACAACTTTCAAATAGATGAATCGGAATAGTGCAGAGCAGATATCCTTCTAAAACATTTCTTATGAATCAATTGAGATTTTTATGTTATTATTACAAAAACTTAAGTTAGTTTATGGCTTTAGGGGCATTAAAATAAATATAATTGACTCCTGCAGTCAGGTCACAAATCCATTGTATTTATTCCGTTCGATAATTTTATTTTTACATTAGGCTACTTTAGTATGCACTCCGTTTAAAAAACTAGACAGCTTGACCATTCGAAAACTAAACTCATGCAAAGTTAGCTGCCGCTGAGGGAAACCCTCGGTAGCCTGCTTCCTTATCTCTTCTGGACAGATATCCGGATAGGAAAGAACTGAAAGACTTTAGTTTAATAAGGCTGCGAGCACAAAAAACATGGGCATTGATGTATCGACGGGCGGACCAAGGCTGTGACTCATTTTTTAAAAATCGAATAGATTTTATGAAAAGATTAATAAAAATCGAAATTAGTTAGGCCTAATAAAGTTACTCCTCTGAGCCTATACGCCACACGCTAAAAAAAATACTAATCATAAGAAGCCGAAATATTGGGAGTCTTAGCCAATAGGAATATTTGGGCGATCAAATGCGGACATTTAGATTAAAATAAAAAAATATTATGCCTATTAATGGACATACAATTGAAAAGCTGTTCTAATAAACAACGTTAACAACATAACAAAACTTTGTTAAATAGATGTCCATTACCTCCTTCCAGTCGAACACATTGCTGCCAAAGTAAGGCTATACCAACTTACTCCAAATAACTTTCAACATGTTGGATTGAATATAGAATTAAAATGTGTTCATTTATTAATATAAAATAAGTGCAAAATGTAAGGCTAATTAAATTGATATTTTAAAATACATCACAGAGCCTATAGTGAATGATTTTGCCATTCTATAAATGTATATGGTTTTATTATAGCCTCCATATTAGATTATTTTTATTAATAACTGCACATACATTCATAATTGAAAAATAAGAAAATAATTTATTTAAAACGTCTTGGTTATTTTAAATGTTTGATTTTTATTTTACATTGAACAAGCTACACTTCCACTCATTACATTAATGCTTACACCTAAATTGTTAATTTTAGATTTCCATGAACAAGTTAATTTTAATGGTGTTTCTTCCAGGACTTTTTGCATTTTAAGGTCATATTATAGAGGTGTAATATATTTACCAGTCATCTGCATACCTAATATAAGTCAAAAACTGATCTGCTGTCCTCAGAGCAAAACATAGCCTTTAGTGGTTGTCAAATTGTATGATGAAGTACAGTATTTGGCACATAAACAACGAAAAAGCATTGCATTCCACTGCATGGGCAAAAGAAACACGCTTTTTTTCACGTGTTCTATACTGCCCATGGCCTATAAACACACGAGGCAGTGAATTATTGTGTTGTGAGTATGTGATAATTGAAAGTCACACTAGCTTGGCCCTGCTATCAATGACAGTATCAGAAGGAACAGTAATAATGATAGCAGGAACAGCACTGATAGTCCTACTCAACTAACAGCCACGGCAAAGGAGCAAAAGGATGAAAGGGAAACACAATTCCCGGAAACTGATTGGGAAAATATAACTTTCCTGGAATTGTGCCTGGGTCCCTCTCCCTACACCTTGTGCCCTATATCATTCATCCCCTGCCCCAGTGCAGGTTCAGGGTTGGAGGTGAGCTTCTGGACGATACTCACCAGTCTGCGCTTAGGCTTGATGAGGGGTCGGTTCTGGCCGTTCATCTTGTGGTAGAGGCCACAAGCGTTGCAGAGGTAGTGTCCAGTGCCATCACGCCGCCACAGGGGTGTCGAGGTAGCTCCACAGTTAACACACTCACGGCCCTCTGAGCAACATGCAGGTGGGGCAAAAGCACAGGGACATTTATAAAATTAACCTGTAAACCGGATCCAGAGTTTTGTTATTCAAACTTTATATTGTTTAGGATAGGCCTATGTTCATGGTACGGCCATACAGCATTGACATTTTGTGTGTGTGTTTTTTTATGTTTCAAATGTTCAGTTCAACACTGTCAGATAATCAGGGGAACATATATGCGGTTTGAGAAGAGAGAGGAAGGGGCCTGCATTAGGTTTAGTTAAACAGGAAGCTCCTTTAGGTATGCATGAGCATCTATAGCGACTATAGCTTGAAAAAAAATCTAGGGAATTGCAATAGAACAGTAATTTAAAAGATGTTTAAAAAGAAATCGTACCTTTGTATAAAGAACGGTTGTGTACATTTTACTAAATCTTAGCTTTTATTGTACCCATGCCAATTATGTTTATTGATAGATCCCGCCCCCCTTTTTATTGAGATTACCATAATCGGCTAAATGTCATCATAATCAGGTATGGGCCCAGTGCTCTTAAGGTCCACCACTTTTCGCACATGTTATGCTACAATGCGTCAGTATTTCATAGAAAAACACGACTCGCTATAAATACTGAGCTGTTTTTTCTTTGGTGAAGAGATAGGCTAATATTTTTTATGCCTCCAGGGCCTTTAAGTTCACTGTTTTTCAGGACGAGCGAGCCCATAAGTATAGGTCTAATTGAGCGGTAGTTTACATAAGGGGATAATACTTTTTATATTATAGCCCGCTGCTCCTGGTTGAAAGCTGGGGAAGAATGTGCGCCAGTGTGTGTGTGTGTGTGTGCTTGCGCGCACAGTATAAGCATGTTGTTGCAAAGCCTTTATAAAATGCCTGTAACCATTGTTGATGGTCTACTTATCAATGCAGTATTATCACAGCGTACACAAGATTATTGCGAAAAATGATCTTAGCCTAAGGCTGCCATGATTTTTTTCTTGTTCATGTCTAATGACGTTAGAAAGGTGTACGACAGGTATACACATATACCGGCCTATATCTAAAGTTATCCTACCATAGGCAGAAATAATAATTAAAAAACATGTCCCCCACAATTTGTTTTCTTTCTTTCAATTCAATAACTTTCGCCTAGAGGCCTATATTGGTCTGATAGGTTTATACGGCTTATTCTTTTCAAATGAATGTGAACAAAAACAAAGGCATAGCCTATCAGTTTTCAACAACATATAATGAGCAAAGAACAGCTAGTAGGCCTACTAAGAAAAACATTTTTTTTAAATTCTTATTGCAAATCCCTAACGCATAGGTTGTTATTTTTTGTGTTGTGAAACATTTTGAGTTCAAGGCCTACAGACCCAGTTCACAATGGTTGCTATCTTGTCCTGCATCGTTAGGTTACGGTGACAAGACTCACCTGAGCACGACCTTGATTTGCTTTTGCACTTCGGTGTGAAACTGGAGGAAGACCCTCCTAGCAGACTGCCTGGGTGGAACAGGCTGCCACCATAATCATGAGCCGCTGGGATCGAATAAGTGGGATAGGTTGGTATTGGGTGGTGCGTAGAAGGGGTCTGTGCACTCATCGAAGCTAGACTGTTGCGAAGAGGACTGCAGCCCTCCATCTTCATTCCCTCTGATAATGATATTTGATATTTGATAGACTCCTTCTCTTCCAACCTGGTGCCAGAAGACGAGGGAGAAGCAGCCCCTGGGTCTGGTGATACGTCCTTCGGTGGGGTGGGAGGGAAGCTGTAAAGATGGGGACTCGAATGGGACGCTTGCGTGAGTGAGGAGGCTGAGGCCGTGCTTGAATTGCTACTGCAGGGATAGACTGCTGAGAGTCCATTCGGAGTTCCGGAGCTGGCAGGATGGAGGCCAGGCTTGCTAAAGTGACTGACGGCCCAAGCGTTATGATGATGGGCAGAGAGGGCGGCTTTCCCGCTGTCAAGCCATGAAATCCCCGGGCTTTGAATTAGATGCTGCCGACAGACCTGACTTCCATAGCGAGCTGTGAAAAAAAATATATTTGGATGTTAATATTTGTAAAAGTTGTTTTAGAGTATTACCAAAATGATCACCTGTTGACCAAGGTTTGGCAATTTAGGCTACCTATCACAAGGGAAATAAGACTAGGCCGCTTTAAATCGGAGGATTTTTAAAAACAATATTTTTTTGTGACATATGGTGTCACATGTTACGTTTTTAAAAATGGTAAATGCATTTATTGTATGTATGTATGTATGTATGTATGCATGCATACATTATTATTAACAATTATTAATTAATATTGATTATTACATTTTAACAATAAAAGACAAAATAAGTTATTTGCGTATACGTTGATGCAGCTAGGCCTATATGTGATTCAGTTTATTTGCAGAGTTTAGTTTGTCCCTATACAGTCTAGCATGCTTGACAATTACAGGCTGCTGATCTTACCGTGAGCTTGGCTGTAGGAGACTCTCGCCCGTGCGTGAGGAGAATTGTGGTAGTAAGGGTTTCCCTGTGAGTCCAGATGATTAAAGAAAACATCCACCTCGTCCGGAGGAAGTAGCTGTGCCGTAGGCTCCATGTAGTTGTGTGTAAGGCCAGGGTGGTGTGAGTCCGGGTGTTGTCCGTTCAGAACGGCATGGTGATGCGCCATCCACCGAGGCTGATCTGCTACATCCATATTCATATGGCTATTTTTTCCAGCTGGACTTTTTTTTGTCAATTATGCCTCTCCGAAATCTGTCTTTTGTTTGTTATCCTTTTTTTTAATAAAAGTATTTCGAGAAAAAAAGAAAGTCAAACAATAGATCTCTCTTCTAACGTCAACTCGATCCTCACGCAGTCAGTGGGCTCCTCTTCTTTATCGCCTACTGGAACATGGCATCGAATACTGTGACACTAGACACCTGTAGTAAAAACAAATATAAGATGTAATTGCTTCAGATGCATATGCCGTGTGCAGTTGGAAGTACAGTCTTTTGCAAGAGGGTTCCTGAAGGCTACTCCTTGTTTGGTAAGTGATGCATGAAAATATTCAATATTACATCAACAAATGGTCCCCTCCCATCCCATTTGTAGTCACACATCTGAAATGTAATCACAGATCAGTCCCCACAAATGCGAACATAATTATTACGAACGAAACACTGAATAATCTATATTATGCAAGGTTAAGGAGCATATCGAACTTCGCAAGAGGCATTCATTTTAAATCCCAAAAGCATACCTGGCTTGGCTTGTCTTATCCACAACTTTGTCGGTCCTTTCTGAAGTCTGAGAAAAAAAATCGTCTTCCCAGTGGGACATACGGCCTACAGTCCAGCATTCATATAAAAGTTACTTATCCTTTTATATATACTTTTATGTTTTTCGCATAATTGGTTTCTCGCCACAATAAACTCCGTCTGCAAGGTCCAAAGCAACAAGCAGACATAGACTGAATGTTAGCGCTGGCGCCACAGAATATGTCATTCGTCCAGGGCGGGGTCTTGACTTAAGCGTTTCCCCTGCCTTAGCCAATAGGATTTTACCTCTGCCAGCCCACTCTTCCCCTGACTCCGGTCAAAAATCTCCATTCAAAGAACAAGGAGCGGACGGCACCATTGGTCATCACCTGTAGCCCCTATAGTCGATGACGTTTAAACAGAGAAAAAGAGATTCAGTCTGTTAAATTACCAAGTATAGGCATATACATGAGAATAACAGATGGAGGATCATATTTAGCCTATATGACTCTGTATACTAGCTGTCACTGCTTTGACAATACCACTCATTATATTTAGTTGCCAATGACTATTCAAGTAACGTCATCAACTTACTCAAAGCAAACAAAAATCAAACATAAATTACACTATAGGCTTTATTAATAATAATTTTCTAAAAGATTTATTTACTGTCCCAAACAGGTATATATGTGTGCATATGTCCAGTCAGTAGGGAAAAGCCTTGTACAGGTACAAATTACAATGATCTGTTGTGTCAACATTCATAAAGCCCTAAGACCCAGTGCCCTTGCGCGTAAACTTTCTATTTTCTCAATATCTTTATGTAGGCCTATGTGTCAGGAAGATCTCAAGGGCGGTAGTAGATGTGAATATGAGTGGCAGGCAGTAATTGGAGGGGAACTCGAAACCCTGACCGGTCAACCTGGCCGCCTCCATGACGCCGTTTCCTTGCGTCACTGCTTTGTATATAAAAGTATAGGCCTATTATCAGGAAATCAACTTTTAATAATGCTCAGGGATGAGCGAAGGAGAGGGAAGGGTTTTTCTTACGTCCCAATGGATGGACACTTGATCGAAGAAAGAGGCCTGTAGGCCTAGTAGAATATTAATCATTCATAAAGTAGTGTTTTCACATGTGCTTTGATTTGGAAGAACAGAATCAGTGGCGACTGTGAAAAGAAACGTTTGGTAAAATTAATAGACCAGGGATTTTATATGACGTGAACGCTCAAATTCGAAACATAATCAATAGGCCTAGCCTGTATAAGTCAAGGTGTGGAATATATTTTTTCAAGTATTGGAAGCATTTGACATTTTATTTAATTTTGTTTCTGAAAGATCTAATATTCTTTTACAAATTGGCCTAAATGACGTCGAATTTTAGAAAGCACATTTTCTTGTTTAGTAAACGTTTAACCAGGCCGCTGTATCCGAATAGCCTTGTGCCCAGTCAAGTTATTGTGGGTAGCCATCCTAAATACCATGAGTTACACCTATATTTTCCCCCCGAGGTTATTCACTGAACATTTTGGAAAATTAATTGTTAACAGTTAGACACTGGCATGTTAGTGGTCATTTGCGTATAATACAAGTGTTCTTGATATCACAATTACGCAACTTAATCGAAATCAATCAGAGAGAGATGACGAGAGTACCTTGTGCCAAAGGGTATCTTCGAGAATTGAATAGCATTTGAGGCTACGTTGTGCTATTAGGCCTATAGGAGCCTTTTCAGTCCAAGTAAACAAATGTTAGGATATTATAAAATTTATTTTTCAAGATCCACTCCAGAAGGTTATAGCTCTACTATTTTCCAAATGTGTTATTAGCGTCTATCATCGCTTTTGCCTAATTCTTTTTTTTTCTTCTTTTTTCTTTTTTGCAGGAGAGTGGACAAAAAACGCATTGGCTCATCAAATATTTTATGACAATTAAATTCTAAACGAAGTGAACACATACTGGGTGCAGAAGCTTTTACAAGTGTGACAAATATTACAACTCATCAGCATGATAATGTGGCGATATCCAAGCTTAGCATACAAGCCCTTCTGATCTGGTGTGGCAAGCCAAATGATGCTGATAGGCACGCGATTAAACGTTATCAGTGGCACACATCCACTTTCATTTTAATTCTTTAAATTAATTCACGCCGTGCAAACTGTTCTTTATCCACTTGCCTATTTTTCCTCAAATTGAGAAAGGAAGAGAAAGACAGTGAGATGATTTAATTAATGGAGAGGTATAATCACAAAATAAAAACGACCCGATGTATGCTACTAATACATATTTTATATTTTTAATAGCTGTTATTATTAATATTTAAAATTGTGTCAATTCCTCACATTATTGTGTAAGTCATTGTCATGTAAAATTAGGACATTATAGTATGCTAGATTCAGTAAATGTGTTGTCTTCTCGCTACACGGTATAGTGACTCCCCCAAGTTTATCCTATTTACCAACCCCCGTGCCCGTTTGTTCTGTCAGAATACCTTTCATGGCTTATGGTTGTGTGTGTGTGTGTGTGTGTGTGTGTGTGTGTGTGTGTGTGTGTGTGTGTGTGTGTGTGTGTGTGTGTGTGTGTGTGTGTACGTGTGTGTGTACGTGTGTGTGTACGTGTGTGTGTGTGTGAGAGAGAGAGAGAGAGAGAGAGAGAGAGAGAGAGAGAGAGAGAGAGAGAGAGACAGAGAGAGAGAGAGAGTTCCTTATTGGATCCTCGGGTCCTCCTCCTTCTGATTATAAACCATCCCGGGGTAATTTTTCATCGGTGCTAGCTAATCTTTGTTCTTTGTGAAGATAATAAATAGCCTAATCGTTATCAGCGAGCTGCTGGAGGTGTCGGGAGAATGGGGCTGATCGTCCCGGGAAATAGGCTCCAAAGTGCCGCGGAATAAATGGCATTTCTTATCTCACTCTCCCAGATTATCGTCGTCTTTTCAAATTCGCACAACAAATACATCCAATGCATCGAATGCATCATTTGCCCGACGAGATCCCTTTAAATGATAGACAGGCCACAGCTGGGGATCCTAGCTGGCACAAATTTAATATTCCTGTCTCATTTAGGCATGGTTCTTTTGTGCTTTCCCTCCTGTATAACATTATATAGCTTTGCCTGTTCTAAGGCTGAGTTCAGCCTTTTACACAAATATTTGATCTTGACATACGATAGGCTATTCTTCTTTGTTCCCTGCAAGATTATTTGCTCTTTTGTGCATATCATATTTACTTTTTTATTTATTGAACCAAACACCAAACATGAAGAAGTGAAGTCTCAGTTATCTTAAAAACTGGCCTAAACATGACAACATGAAAAGTTTACTTTAATAAATCAAATGTAAAATAAAATAAAATATAGTATGTATTTATTTGTCTCAGAAACGTAATATCCTTATTTTATAGCAGGATTTAGTGTATGGCCTAAATATAAAATATGTACTACTGAAAAGGGGTAAAATAGAATAGGCTACTGTAAAATACTAGCATCTATGGTCTAATTGGGCTGTCATAAACGGATTTAACGTTAATCAGCACATCATATTTGGGCTTCCAAGAGAGAATAAGTATAATTTCAGTTGACTATATAATTGACTTTTGACTACATAATTGTCAAATGTGCCCATGTAATTAATATGAAAATTAAAATATTGATATTTCAATGGCTGTTGCCTTTATTTTACAGTTATTTTTATTGTAAAGCACCTTGTGACCCTGTTATGAAAGGGTTATGCTATATACATAAAGTTATTATTATTATTATTATTAAAAACTATTTAAAATATTCTATTGGCTGTTGAACTTGCTCTCACAACCAATTATCCAACTAGAATACTTTTTTTTTAAGTCAGAAGTAGAAATCACCACAAATTTTCTCTCTATTTTGGCTTTAAGAAACCCACAGACACCATGTTTGCTTGGCCCATGAGTGGCACTCTCTTAATGTAAAGGATGGAACATTATGTATGAGTGTCTGTGAGTGACACTTTATGACAAAAAAAAGGTATTTTTCCAATATGCAATCTTCACCAGCTCTGTATGGTCTCCAGGGTAACATTGATAACAGTGCAGCCATTTTTCATGTATTTTCCATTCGAGTCTATTGTATTCAAGGATTAGCTCCCTTTTCGGAAAAGGTCACATGCAAAGTCATGCAATGAAGACGATCCTTCACTCCTTCTATCCTTGCTTGACATCATCCCCTGTTATATTGTCCTTGGTTATAACACCATTAGTGACCTTAAGCTTGTGGGAGATATTAGACAGACTTGGAACTTGCTTAAAGTAAGTATAGGCTTATCAAGTCTTTTCTTGTTTGTTACATCAGTGCTGGCATATAGAGAAATATAGCAGTCTATTATTCCTGTTTGAAAGAGGTGTTTTAGAGGGTGTTATATGCTGACAGCTGTATCATACATGGTTACAATAAAAGCAGGCAGACAGTGACACCAAGTGGAAGGGATCCTCCGAAGCATAAGTTTAGCTTGTCTTAAACTAGAAAATAGCGTTCAGTTAAGTCCGGTTGGGGTCAGAGAAAGCAGACTGGTTCATGTCTCAGTGGGAGTACTGCAGGTTAGGGATCTCATGTTTGTTATTCTAGAGTGTTTGAGAGGGTCACGCAAGGGAGAATTTACCACCCTAATCTTTCTTCACTCACACGTTCTCATTTCCCCCATGTCCTAAGGTACTCACCTTAGCTTCTTCCTGAATAAAGAAACAATATCTTCTGTTTAAGCTATGATTGGATGGTTGGAATATGCATTATTTACATAATTTACTAATTTACGCATGATTTAATCTGTTAATAGTCAGTATATTATGCGCTAATTTACTGAAGGTCAGAAGTTCACTTTCTCCTCAGAGTGCAGCAGGAAGTCCGCATTTAAAACACCATCATTGACAGCCTGTCAATCTAAGTCTGGTTAACAGGCAGTGTCCAGGGAGTTGTCAAATTCCAAACACTCTTTCTAATCTAAGTTTGTATGCTTATGAACCGAAAAACGTATTTTAATATTCCAATAGTTGTATTAGTCCAACCCATTTGTTACTTTTACAAAGTAGCAGCTGCTGGTGTTTGTATTTTGTGTGTGTGTGTGTGTGTGTGTGTGTGTGTGTGTGTGTGTGTGTGTGTGTGTGCGTGCGTGCGTGCGTGTGTGTGTGTGGGTGTGTGTGGGTGTGTGTGGGTGGGTGGGTGTGTGTGTGTGTGTGTGTGTGTGTGTTTGCAAGCATAAACTAATGGTAAGGAATGTTCCAAGCCGCCCAGTGACTGGACAGGAAGTGTGTGCAGTCCATACGGGAAATATGTGCCAACAGAAATGAGATGTGGGTGGAGGGTAAAGTAAGCATTGGTCAGGCAGTAACAGAGAAAGGGGTAAGTTACATTAAGACATACTATAACAATCCTGCCCATTATAATTGTTGTAAAAGCTATGTCAACGCCGAGCTGGGGATTTAGGTGATGGCCCTGGGATGGAGTAATGCATGGCCCACCTCAACACCAAGCTAGGGACAAGAATAGGAAGCTCAGTGGAGAGATCGCAGATGTGGATGATGCCGTTTCCTTGGTTTCTACCACAACATTTGCTGTTGGGTGTACCTGACTGCACAGCACAGGGCAAAGAGGACAAATGAGAAAGGGATTATGCTTATTTAACTTTTTTCTACTCAATTGTTCCTTGCCTTGCTAGTTCTATTGGTTTGACAGCCCCCCCTCCCCAACCCCACCCCACCCTCTCTCTCTCTCTCCCTCCTTCAGCGTTGCTGTCTTTTTATCTCCCACTATCCATCAGCTGAACAATTCTAGTTTCCTATCCATGTTTTAGTGGAGGAAATTGCTTGCCCTGGAAGACTCAGGGCACAATATACAGGCAATGGGGAAGTGACCTGTGTCTTTCAGAGCGTTTGTGAGAATGTGTCAATGTGCATTAAGCATTGCAATATATTTGTGTTGGCATGCAAACGAATGAAATTTACTGTAAGGGCTCTTCTGTAAAAATTAAACATCTTTCCTGATGTTCCAGAGGATGCCACCAGGTTTTGAAAAAGGCACTTTGCTGCAAACTATTATGGCCAATATATATAAATGTTATTTGACTTTATGTAATGTATCTATTAACAATTATCTAATTGTTGATAATAGCCCATTAAAAACAAACGGAATCTACCTTTCTCAGAGGCCAACCAGTTTATTGTGAGATTTTGTGTAATTACTGTCGATTACACACGATCAGCTGTAATTACTGTCGAAATAACGATCGATTAGCAACCATTTCATCCATTTTGTTGGATTTTGTTCTACACTGTTCATTTTATGTTGTTGTTATAAATTGTTAATTGTTTTATATTGTTTTAAAAACATCCGTTAATAAAAATAATTATTTAGGAAATATTAAAAAAAGATTATTTTTGCTACTCTGTTGTGTTGTTTAGTACAGTTTTGAGCATAGGGCTTTTGGCAGGGGGTGTTTTTGTGTGTATCTGCTGATGGTGTATCTGATCCTCACTGACGGGGGAATATAAATCCTTTGAAGCCCTCCCTTTTGGGGAAGGTGTATGTGCTTTGCCACTGGATTATACATAGGAGAGACGTTCTCTAGAGCAAACCTGTCCTGCCTGCCACATACACTCTACACACACACTGACATGGAGTAAACAAGATTCGAACAATCTCTGTATGTGAAGTTTGAGTTTTCACTATTCTTTTTAAGCATGGGATCATTTATGATTGAATGGTGTTCAAATTGCTCCCGCCCACCCTCTCTCACTCTCACTCTCACTCTCTCTCTTAAGTCTAGTTGTTTTCTGTTAGCCCTATTCCTGCAGGTGCAAGAACACACATTTGACCATTGTGCTGCTATACCACATCCTTCATGCTGTACCTCTATACTTCCCCAACCCATGCACACATGCACACACACCAGCACACTTATGTAGAGAATAGGGTTAACCTATGAAGTATAGGTCTGCATAGGTCAGTGTTTTGGTGTGTTGTAGAATTTGTCCTAGCTCTTTGTGGCGCTGAGCCTTTTTTAACCAAATGTTCCTGAAGTATTTCTGACCCCTAGTGGCAAGTATTAATCTACAAATCGATCAGTATATTAAGGCTAATTTGTCTTTATAAAGACTTGCTAATTTGTTGATATATCAGTCAGTCAGGCATTGGTGTGGTGTGTAGAATTACTGGGAGTACGGAACCACAGACTGTTTTCCATTTTGTGCCTGTCTACAAGGCTGAACCTCTCACCAGATTTGATTAGACACCCCTTTCATTTGTGGATTAGATTCCTCTAGATCCACACTCTTCCTTATTCACATGTTCTTCCTGTCAGGTTCCCTCTCTCTCTCTTTTTCTTCTTTTCCCCTCATTGATCCTGTGAAAATGTCAGACAAGGAGTGGATTATACAAAGTAAAGGTCCTATGGAAATGTGCATCTTTATTCGTGTCAAGGACATTCAAACGGTATTTTATTGTGACTAAAGTGCTACTTTCATTGAATGCAGCTTGTGTCGGATGTACCATTATTTTTATCAACCCTCAAAATCAATACATTGTTCAACACATGCCTTCTTAATGAATCTTATCTGTGTCTGTCATCATGTTTGAGGTGATGTCTTTTTTCTATTGCCTATAGGACAGTCATGTAGACTGGAACAGTGAAAAGGTACATAGGGAGGGAAACATCTACAGTGCCTATTTGAGAACATTATTGTATAAAAATTGCTTTCGATGTTTAAGAACCAATTACACAACCACACAGCCTCTAGGCCTCCTCCACCCATATTCAGCCACCTGCAACTTTCTGTGCAGTGGGCTGCGGAAACAGGCAGCGAAAGAGATTGAGGGAGGCCTCAGGGCGCCCCCTGTGTGCTCATTCCCCTACCCACCAGGCCCTGTGTGCACCCCACACCCCTGTTCTTCACCACATCAGGATACACTTGTTCTGGTGAATTCCGGTTTCAAACGGAACGCTGCCTTGCTCTGGTTTGCCGCAGGCCGGTATTATTAGCAGGCACATCCCGTCTCACTCGCAGGCGCTGTGGTCTAGAAGGGGAGCCTCTAACGAACTCTCACTTAACCACCTCCAAAACTTTAGTCACCTCGCCACAGCCCCATCACCAAAGCCTCCTCCCTCATCCTCACCTCACCCCTTGTCAGCCCTCAAACACTGTCATCCTTCCAAAGAAACAAGAGAACCTGGTGCCTCTGCAGTTTTGTATGGGATTAGTTTTGTTTTTTGTCAATAGTAAACGCGTTTCTTTTCGACCTTTCTATTTCCCCTTTTGTCCTGTCAGCGTCACCCATTACAAGAGGTCAGCTTGATCTTTCCATGTATGCCATACTGAGCTTTAGTCAAGCTAACAACCACCCTTCATAAATCTCACGGTCACCTTCCAACATGTGTCCAGTTCTAACCTTTAACCTCAAATATGGTGCCCCTAGTGTATGGAGAAGGAATTATACGACAAGCACACAATGTGTGGTGTGAAGTGTTTTTGGAAAGTAGCTCTTTATCGGTGAAAACATTGTAAGTCTCTTGTTATTTCCCTCGTCTGTGTGGGCCCTGCATTGATAACACCCTGCCCCTCACAAGCTTCACAATGTGTTTACACGTAGTGGGTTTGGTGTCCCCTCTACCATTTTTTACTGTTTATTATCAAACGGAGCACAATATCTATTGTCTAGGGAATGCAGCCTTTCTATGGCCTCTGCACGTAGCTGCCCGGGACCTCAGTTTTGCGTTTGCATGTGAAGCTCTTTCTGGAATCTTCTCACCACTCACCAAGCAACACTGCCCCCTATTGATTATTTAAAGCAGAGCGTCTTGCGGTCAAAAGCGTCCTCTACAGTATAGCAGAGTTGTCCCACTCTACATGTTCATTTCTGAAGTTCTGGGTGATCTAAAATTGACTGTATGACTCTACTGCTATTTAGATTCTTTCAAATATCAGA
This sequence comes from Galaxias olidus, assembly GCA_026901105.3. Lineage (NCBI taxonomy): Eukaryota > Metazoa > Chordata > Actinopteri > Galaxiiformes > Galaxiidae > Galaxias > Galaxias olidus. Next base: position 193,066 of record JAPMUY010005851.1, read on the forward strand.
TACTTATTAAGTCATCATAGGTTGAGGTTAATCCCAACTCCATTTTCATCCTCTGGGACAAGTTTCATGTTCGGAAATGTGGAATTGCACAGGTCGAGTCTTAAGGTGTGCGCATAAAAACAAGAGTTGAGGTGGGGGAAGACTGTTGTTCTGTAATGAACCCTCCTTAGGTGTTGCTGTAAGGTCACATGGGCACTTCCTCCAGAGCTGGTAAAGTTGGCTCACCGCTGCCCAGTCTGGGCTTCCGGCCCTGGGGCAACACAGCCTACCAGACCCTCTTACACCCTTCACCCTTCCACTATCACACCACTCCAGACACCACGCCAGGATACTGCGGTAACTCAACCCTGGGCCTCTGTTCCTCCCTTATCAGCATGGATGATGAACACATTTATATTCTTTTTTTTTTTACAGTTTCATAATTTAGCAGACGCTTTTATCCAAAGAGACTTACAATGAGATTACAGGGAAAGTCACCCTGGAGCAATTTAGGGTTAAATGCCTTGTTTAAAGGCATGCAATCGTGGGGTTCCCATGTGGGATGTAAGCCCATGACCCTTGGTCACCATGTAGCAGTCCTTCCCACAAAGCTACCACAAAAATAAAGGAGAAATTTAGTTAAAGCAGAGAAAAATTGTTGACTTTTGAACTGTAACTTAATGTAGACCTTTTAGTTTGTTTAGGGTACTGAGTCTTCTTGATCCTGTATGTCTGACTCAGCTAAGCACCATACAACAAAGGTCATCCCCAGTCAAACTTGGCTGATTCCTGAAGGTTGACTCCAACCACCAGGGGGCAGGTAAACTATTGACCTGTTAGGAGTAGAACTCTCTCATCCTCTGCTAGACATCTCCCTGAACACACACTGGGGGGGGGGAGTGGGCGGTGGGGTGGGGGGGTGGGGGGGTGGGGGGGGGGGGCGGTGTAAGAGCGAGGGAGAAAGAGAGACTGAGAGTTGAAAGAAAGAGCTAGTGATAACCAAGGCGGCATGATCAAACAAGTCTATTAGTGGGCACACCAGATTGCAGCCTCCCCATCTCTTAATACAGGCTTGTTTTTGTCAAGCCAAGCACATCATGCACCCCAAGTGTAGAGAATGAAGCGAAAAACATTTTAATGCAAAGTTTCCATGTACAACTCAATTTGATGTAGTGCACATTAATTCTTTATTTCTGCATAGTATGTTGAGATTGTGAGTGTATGTTTGCTTTGCTTTGCTGTGGGCCGTGTGATTGTGCGTGTCCCAGTGTGTGTATAGGTAGTGTATGTGAAATACCGTGGCTGGTTGGGAGTCTGCCTCCTGTCTGTCCGTCTGTCTACATCTGAGGCCCGCCCTGCCCCCTGCCCCCTGGCCCTCCCGAGGTTATAATTAGCCACTCAGAGCTTGTTGTACAGACTGGCAGCTCGTCGCGAACCCTGCTAAAATGGGCACGGCAGTTTGCACTCCCACTCCCCTGGTCACCCCCCACACATCTCCACCCTCCCCACGCACACACCGGCAGCCCTCACACACACACACCCACGCACAAACAACAGCGCTCACACACCGTCTCTAAACTCCCAAAAAAGCTCTCTGAACCACAGCCAGAGAGGGAGCCGCCCGCCTGACGCCAATTCCAGAGGACAGTCGAGGGTCAGTGTGTGTGTGTTCGTGCATGTGTGTGCTGTGCACGTACGAAGGGTATCAAGACAAGAGCCATTGTGCACCTACTTCTATCATCAGGTTGGTGCTGGGAAATCAGAGAGCAAGGAATGCTTTACCAAAACTAAGCGTTTCTCCATTTGGTGTCAAACCATAATTTCAGGTGAAAACAGCTTTGGGGTTTGGCTCTACAGTCTCCCACTTGGTGGTAGAACTCACAGGCTGGTGGGGGGAGAGCTATGAGTTGGAGCTTCAGCAGTCACTGTTGGCTACCCCCATCTGCCATCGAACATTAGAACTTTGGCATGGCAGCGGCCGATGGCTTTGAGCTGTGGAGTCTCACCCAACTGTTGCTACCCCCCCCCTTTGCTCGACCCTGGCACTGGGTGACCTACATGGCCACATGAAATAGCCGCCACGTCCTGCAGCCTTTATAGTATTCAAAAAGGTTCAAAGTTGTAGTTTATAGTTTGGTGACTATGTATCACCTGCAATGCACCTATATGACTGGACAGACATTTGTTTGTAGTACTCGAACAGTTGACATTCCGCATCATACGACTGACAGAAATGACTTGAAAGTGTTGAGCTTATGGCTTACGTCTGTGTGTCTGTGTTGTGGACACAGTCTGACAGTGGCCCTGGACACATACCCCACCAGGCACCTTGATCTTGGTTATCTTCACAATGAGTTCAAGTAATAGAACAAACAAAACAGAAAGCCCACACTTACACACAGGTAATAAACAATATAAATAATTGACATTTATTATTATTTTACTACAAGCATGATTGTCCATGTATTACATTTTCAGGGACAGTTTGTGAGACATAAAGTAAAATAATTAGTTACATTTCCAAAACGAATTAGCTGCTCATTGAACGACAGATCAAAGCAAGTGAAGCACTGTATGTTTCATGATTTAATTCTGTCCTAAATTAAACATCCAGCCGATACACTATTAGCCGGCAGGTTCTGCTACGAAATCTGAGATTTGAATTGCTGAGTACAGAAGTTATATCTGTTCAAGTTAGGCATTGTCCATCTCCACTGTCCTCTTTGTCAAAGGGACTTTAGACGTTAGACCAATCCTTCAAAGTTTCGAGGCCTTGTCTTCATCTCCACACTCTTAAAGGAGTAGCGCTCCCCCGAGCGACTGTCCGTGAGGATGTACCACGTGCCCCAGTAGATGCCGTTGGTCAGCCCACTGTAGCGCCCGCGGTAATACCGCCCGTTCAAGTTGGCCGCCAGGCAGGCGTCGAACCACCAACCGGCGCCATAGTACTGAGCACAGTTCCCTGTGGTGTAGCGGTCGTGGTCCCGGTCGGCGGTGCTGAACGCTCTGCCGTCGTGGTTGTAGCGCTTGCTGTAGCTCAGGGCGTTGCCTGCGTTGCCGGAGTACTCCCGTGCCGTCAGACGATACCTGGGGAAGGGAGAGTTAACACGTCAACATCCCCTGAATAGCATGTGACGGCGTTGTTTATTCATTTATTTAACTAGTTTGCTGGCAATGTGGCGCTAGCATGCCACCTCTGTGCCTCGGAGGCCACTCTGAACGTGTTGTAGGTGGCCTGGCGTCTCTGGTGGTGCCAGTCCTCCAGCTGGATACAGAGCTGCTGCTGGTCACTGGAGGTGAGGGCATGCAGCGCGGCGTTGCCCAGCCAGTGTTCCCCCTCCGGCGAGCCAAAGCCCTCGCGGTACTCCTGCCACGTCCGGTTGAAGTCTACGGAGCCCCCCCTGCGGCTCTGGAACACCGTCCAGCCCCCACCAGCCGTCTCCATGTCACAGGTAGCCTGGGGAGAGCAAACAGAGGGTGTGAATGTTTATGTGCATGCAGTTGGTTCACTGACTTTGAAGCACTTGCTCACCTCCACTGCAGGTCTACGTGGGTCAGGCTGGATGGTGTAGATTCCGTTCTCTTTGATCCCCACTTTGTAGATCTCAGCACAGTCCAGAGGATGCAGCCCTGTTGAAGGGGCAGCTGGAAGCACACACCAACACTTCAGCCCTGGGCCTTTTTATCAGACAGGACACCCTGGAGAATGTGTAACCGGCTCACCTGTGGGAGGGTGCTGGGTGATGCTCTTCAGTAAGAGCAGCAGGTCCTTCTCTCCCTCTCTTCCCACCGTCGCCCCTTCTAAAAAAACAAAACAAAGAGAAGATTTTGTTGAACAGATATTATTCTTTGGTTTGAATGTGACTGTTATCTCCTCCTATCTACTGTAATGGTGGGAGTTGGACAGTGGTCCTTTTAAAGTTACCATCTTGTGGTTGTGAGACCGCAGAGTCTATCAGCCTCTCTCATCCCACACAGGCCACTGACATTCCTGTGCACTCACCTCTGACTGACACTGAGCAGGCTTCACTTCACTGTGTTTACTGTGTGTGTGTGTGTGTGTGTGTGTGTGTGTGTGTGTGTGTGCACATATGTGCGCGGGTGTGTTTGTGTGTGTGTGTTTTACCTACCCAGTCGTTTGGCCATCGCCCTGAGGGCCTGACTGTGACAGTGCAGGTCACACTCTGTCAGCACAGCGGCCATAAGGGCCAGAAAGGCCCCCAGTGAGTCCCCTCCTGCCTGCCCCCCCTGGCCCCGGGAGGCCCCTGGTTCTTGGACGGAGTGCATGCAGCGCTGCAGCCTAGTCAGACGCTCCACAACATCCACATCCTGCAGACACAAGCAGGATTTGAATTTGTTACAGTGCATACTGTTTTTGAAACAAACCAAGTACTATATATGGTCTCGCATACAGGTAAAAATACATAAATATGTCTTAGTGTTTCAATGTACCATAAGGTAAATATTTGCATGCTGTGTATTTCTGCACACTTCCATCACACATACAAGGGCATGCTCAGTGGACGACTCAATCAGTGGCTTACCCATTACATCATCTATTATAATAATGTCACTGTCACACCTGTCACCAAATGAGCTCAGCGTTAGCAATATGATGTAAACCCTTTTTTAAAGCATGCCTAATTTTACTCTCACATAGACTGTCACCCCTGCCCAGTTACTGTTAGGTGGTGCCAAGTGCCTGAAATCCAAACGGGAGGAACCTGTAGCCCCAGGCTGGAGAGGGGGCTTCTCAGTGCCTTACTACTAACGATTGAGCGCACACAGTGGGGCTCAACTCTATTTCAGTTGGTTGAGTCATGTCATGTCACTCACTGTTTTTCAGGATTTACGTGTCGCACTGTCACATAGCGTGCAAGCCGTAGGTACTTGGCACACTAGCAGACATTGTCTGGGCCTTCCTTTGTCCAACGCTGAGCAGAATGGTCATTGTTAAGCATGGACAATACCTGAGTGTTATACCACAGCTATATCTCTCCTACGCATCTAGATTGAAAAGTACAGAGTACGACCCCCAGTTGACCCAGAGGTGATGTCACTCACCTTGGGCGGAACGTTCCTCAGCTGCTGCCTGTGCTCTACCCTCTGAGGGGCATCCGACGCAGGTAAAGTAGAGACCACAACCCTGCAGCCCGCTGCCCCAGGACGTCCCTCGCACGCCCCGAGCGCCATCCCAGTCCATACAGGTGGCGCGGCCACCAGACTGTCTCTGCAGGGTGGATGGGAACAGGTGGGGAAAGCGTCTGGTGGTGATACAGCAGCTCCCACACATAGCGACAGCAGTGGGAGCATGCTGAGACAACCAAAAGGAATCATGGGAAACGTCCTTGTAATAGAAATCAAAGCGAACCACTTCCCAGAGCCCAGTGAGATGTCCTATCTACAATGGCGTTCACCTGCAATCTGGTCCACCTGATTAGACAACCTCCTAATTTTAAGGTTATCCCTCCTATGCACTGCCTGCAGTGCCTTTTTGTGTACAACAGCAGGGTCCCTGTAGGTGATGCTTTTCTTTGAGTACTCCTTCCACGTCCTATGTCAATGTGCTCATGTACTCCAGTTTTCTTTTTTATTCTCTTCACCTTCTCTTTTCCTTTCCTCACTCTGTTCCCTCTTTCACTCTCTCACTCTCTCTGTTGCATTGGCTCAGATTCCTAGATAACTGCGGCTCTCTTTGCTGTCTGACACGCACTAATGCACCCACCCCCAGATACAGACACACACACACACACACACAATATGTTTATCTCTTTGACTCATCCCCTCTTTTCTCCCTCTTTCTTACACACACACACACACACACACACACACACACACACACACACACACAGACGCATACACTCACACAGATGCATACATCCATATGTCCAAAGAAGCACTGATATAAGAATGCTAATCAAATATGATGTTCTAACACACAAGTACACTGTTTTTAGGCAAATTTTTTTACTGCAGATGAATAGCTCTTTACCTCTCTGTTATTTTCTTGCAAATGTATATGCACAAGTCAAATATTTTCCCCTTCTTCACCTACCTTCCCCCTTTTAGCATTACTTTCTTTGACTATTTCCCATCAATGCGACGTGCAACGTTTGTGGGAGTTTGTTTTCTGTGGATGCTTCAGGTATTTCTGCTTGTGTGTACTCTACTTTCTCCTTCACATGACCCTTAACCCACACCATTTAGGTTGGTGCATTTTGTTTGCAAACTAAGGTCTTACAGCGTCCTAAAGACTATATACATACAATTGGGTGAGAATGCAGGAATTCCTCTACAAGCACTAGGGTCATGTCACTCGCTTGGATTTACACTCCAAATGCCTGGAAAAACACTGGCCTTTCTTTATGAAAACACGAACAAAAGAAAGAGGTAATGGATAATTTTTCTGTTTACTTACACCTCAGGCTTCCTGGCCTGTCAGTTTATATACGTTATAAAAAATTGTTTTTATAATTCTTCCATCCATTTTATTCCTGATCCTGAAGTATAAGAACCCAGTTATTTTGTTGAGGGATATTGCACGATAGAGGAGTCACAGATGTGTAACATATCAACTTTGGAATGAGTTGATAGTGTCCTCTAGTGGTTGTAACACAGTTCCTGATTAGAGAATCATTCCATGTCGTCTCTTTAAACTCAAAGTGATGATAATATTCGAGGTAAAAAATAAATGTTACTCTAACTACCTCCTGAACAAAGTATGATAGTTTTTTACCTTGTTATTCTTATCGTTTTGGTAGGTAATGGTAAAACAACATGATCTCATCTGACGACTACGAAATGAATTGAATCGAAGGCCAGTGCAAGTAGGTGGAGCTATGACCATAACTGCGTACACGGTCCCTAGGCGTGGTGACGCCAGAGTTGTTTTGGAGGAAGTGAAAGACAAGTGTGTAGAAAAAAAATAAAACACATATCTCGCGAAGGAGTAACTTCATCTTCACCCTTTGGCTTTAATCAGTGAATACGTCTGGTTTTGGGACGTTGGTTACGGTCAAATATACATTTGTATAAAGGCATTTTATAGATTTTATAATCTATTATTAGTGGGGGAAGTTTCATAGCTACGAAAAAACCAAGCAGCCAATAGCTGGCTAACGTTCTTGTCCTGTTTATAGCTATCTAGTTAGCTAGCTACACCGACTGACGAGTTAGGTTAGCTTGCCAGCTACTTTAGCTATCTAACATTACCTGTCCTGAAAATACGTAGCTAGTTCGTTAACAATCGGGGTGTTGTTATTCCATTGAGGTTTCAATTGAAACAAGTAAGTATTAACTGACGACATGCATTTCAATACATGTATTATTTATCTTTCTTACATGCCTCTGTAACCATTTCTTCAGTGTCCCATGAATATCACCGTCAGGCAGCTAACCTTAGCTAGCATACGGTTAATCTTCGCTAGCGACGATGCTGAGTGACAAATCACGGGCGGCCCACTCCACTGTTGCCAGGTCGGATTGAGCAAGAGAGAGCTAGCTTTGCTCGGGCCTTGGCTTGGGCAGCGCTCGGTTACGGTTAAAACTTGCAATCGAGCTGCAAAGTGGCTATAGTTTATAACTTGGAACTAGCCAAGCTTATTGCTATAGTTAAGTGTATTATAAGTAGGGGAATTAAGTGTGTCCGTTAACGTTAGGACGCGATTTCCTTTTGACCCTTTGAAAGACAGAAAGTTTTCTGTCATTTCAAATTAGTATGTCTCACCGTGTCAACATCAGCCCAATATACGTGTGATCCGGTTTTCCAAATGCAGTATCATGGGTTGCAGATTAGAGGGGGCAGAATATAATAGGGTGGGGTGGGGTAAAGTACTGAACAAATCTGTCTTCCATTCGACTCAATGCCTTAGAGGTTTTCTTTTTTCTTCTTTCTGAACAATACTTCTATAATTCTGAGTGTATATTGTTAAGATTGTCATATTATTACAGGAGTAATTTGACTTTGCTGCCTAATAACATTTTGAAAGGAACTAGGATTTGCTAATGTTTTAATGGCTAGAATGTCCTATGGCAGCATAAAAGCACAACTTTACATTGTCTTTAGCTGCAAGTCACACATTGGCCCCAAGGTGCAACTGCCAAGTGCCAACACACAGGCAGGGAAGATTTACAGTCTGACTGATTGGAGAATTGCTAGAAACGTTGTATCCAACGTTTGCTCCAAACATCTGTGTGGAAATATAAAAAATTATATTTGGAGTGCTGTTCTAGTTTGTCTTTAAGATTTACGGTCTGCCATTGTGATGAGTTGAGCAACGATACGCATGCTAACCCAGCCGTGGATACCTAGCTGGGGATAAATATAGCCACAAGTTTTTTTTTTTGCTTGGGTGTCTGTCGGTCTGCATGCAAATCATTGAAGGGACCCTGAGTCTCCAGCTGCATCCTCCAGTGTAGTGCTACAAGACTATCAGCCTTTGGAGAGGTAGGGAAGGAGGAGGGCAGAGGTCATCAGACCTGAAGTACACATGCTGTGCTTTGCAATCACATGACGTCATGATGTGTGTTGATTTGGTTGGGGTAGACCCATTTTAAGTTACACCCAGTAAATTAGTAAAAGTTTTATAGATATTAGGTGTCACCAAATAAGCTAAACATTTACTGTCTACAAAGCTACATTCTTACCATTTGACAGGTATTTTTTATTTTGTAATTGTAGGTGAACAGTCACTGGTGTCCTAATGTTATTTCAGTCATGTGACTGAGCATGTTTAGTCCGCTGTGTTGTGCTCAAGGATTGGTTGCTGTGCTCCAGTCACTTATTTTTACTTTATCAAGCAGTTGCTAAAGGTTCTGCCTTCAGGACTGTGGTATTCTTTTTTTTTTATTAATGAAACTAAGGGTCTTTCACTCATGCTCTATGATAGTTAAATATTTAACGTTGCTGTGGGGTGTTAGCCTTAGTTGGAATTATTTTTTTTGTTACATCAATGTGTGTTTTGGTTGTTCTGTCATATTGATTGCTCTTGATTGATAGGGTTATTTCACTTAGCCTACTATTAGAGTTCAGGAACCCTGTTTCATGACTTGACAGTGCTGTTATGCTCATGGCCTGTTAGCTCTTACCTTGAGTGAGCTGTACTGACTGCTATGATTTCGTAAGATTTGTGCATTTAGCATTTGCAACCTTTATGACATAAAAGTGGCAGCGGGTAAATATGTGAGCATGGTCTAATTAGACTTTCTTGTGTTTCACTAAGTGGCCAAGTGACTGTTTGCTGTAGACTCAACCATGCATTCATGGCGACTTTGCCATTTGTTTCCCTTAAGTGAGAGCTATGATAGGAATTTCTTTCCTCGAGTCAACCTCTAGTTTTCCCTGTCGGATACCACAATATTCACTATGCTACTCAGTGGAGAATACATTCTTTACAAGAACATAGTGACACTGTCATATATTTTCTCTTTCTGTGATATGCTGATAAGGAGTGCACTGATAATGTACTTGTGGATTCCTCCAATTATATTTTTCCTAGGGTCGGGAAAGGGGACCCCATTAGGTTATAAGCAATACGTTTATTGGTCAAGGCTGACTAATGCAAGGCGAAAAGTTTATAAGAAACATCTTAAAGGACTAGGCCTCACACTGACTTCCTGTGTCTCCATGTTAAAGAGAAAGAGAATGATGTGTTCCTCGTGATTTGGCCTGCAGCTTAGCAAGCACATGACTAGAATGAATGGTGCTCAAACATGATTGGTCAAGTAGCATGGAACTCCACACACAGAGATTGGTAGTTTACATACCTCATACTTTCTGAAGAAACACCATAGGCTTGGAGACTTTTTATAATGCCAATAAATCCTTTTAGAAGAGGCTGATAAATGAAAAAGATTTTGGTTTGAGGGTGTCCCTTTTTTTTGTTTCTGCCCTTTGTTCCAGGCATTTCTGGTTTGTGACACACTTCCTGATTTTTTTCTTCTTCTCTCTTCTCAGTCTTGACATTATGACGTCCAGGAAGAAAGTGCTTTTGAAAGTGATTATTCTGGGGGATTCTGGGTAAGTCAAAGATTGTTCCCCAGTCTTACATTTAAGTTGTATTTCAAGCCATACTTTTGTGTAGCTATTGTTGTTTGTGCTGTACAAAGCTCACTAGAATTTGCCGTGCTCATTAACTTCCAAGTGACAAACTGTAGCCATAGTTAATGACCAATCTGGCCCCCTAATCCTACAATTTCTTTGTCTGTCAACCATGGGTAGTCTATGTCCAGTATGCAACCCTAGACGCTATTTAATTTTTAGATGCGTAGCATTAAACATCAACACCTGCTGTATGAAAACATGCTGTGCTATTCAAACAGACAGGAAAATATAATATAAAATATTATTATTATTATTTAACAACTTACAAAAATCTCTTGTTTTGTGTATAAGACCAATAGGGGGAAAAAAGACAGCTAATGTGTTTTTGTGACATGGGGTTAGGTTACATTGTTTAAAATGTGTCCTATTTTACTGTGTCCTGAGTGAAGATTGTGTTTAATTGTTCCTTACTGGCTTATTTATCGTGCAAAAGTTTTGATTAAACAATAATGCTAAGTAGTAGCGATTTATTTTCACATTGTCTCTTGTGTATATCTCTTCTGTGCTTGTCCTCTCCCCCTTCTCATGTGCTTCCTCTGGCAGTGTTGGGAAGACCTCTCTAATGAATCAATATGTGAACAAGAAGTTCAGCAACCAATACAAAGCCACAATAGGAGCAGACTTCCTGACCAAGGAGGTGATGGTGGACGACCGTCTAGTCACAATGCAGGTACAGTTAACAATAATAATGATAAAATAATGCATTTAATTGATAGGTGCCTTTCTAGACACCCAAGGTCACCGTACATGGCATAGAATATAGAAACAATAGAACAATATAACACTTGAAATGCAATAAACATAAAACAGACAAAAGGGTATTCAGTCAGGGAACATCAAAAATATAAAAAAAAGTCAAAGAGAACAAACCAGGAGTAAGCTAAGGAAAACAAGTGGGTTGCACCATTGTCAAATCGATAACCTAATATGGGCAAACAACATGAAAACAACATGTTTGAATACTCTGAAATAGGAAGTTGATTAGGCTTGGATGGCCGTTAACCAAGACTGAATAAGGCTTTATAAAGGCTTAAAAAAGGAAGTTACAAAACGTATTATTTTAAGGGCGTTGAAGCAATACAGTCTGTTTATGAAAGCAAATAACCGTGTGGATTTGTCGTGACGGAATGTACATTTCTTTGTCCACACTTTCCACAGTTGTATTCACTTCTTTATTTTTTTGAAAGGTGAATAAAACTAGTCGAAGTTCATCTTTCAATGTGAGATAAGAACAAAACGCTGCAGTGTAAATATTACTACTTTGTGGCTGCTCTCTTTCCCTCACTGGACATGTCTCACTCCATGCTCCTCTCACCTTTCCAACCCGTCTAGATCTGGGACACAGCAGGCCAGGAGAGGTTCCAGTCTCTGGGCGTAGCCTTCTACCGTGGAGCAGATTGTTGTGTGCTGGTGTTTGATGTGACCGCTCCAAACACCTTTAAGACCCTAGACAGCTGGAGGGATGAGTTCCTGATCCAGGCCAGTCCAAGAGACCCAGAGAACTTCCCTTTTGTGGTGCTAGGCAACAAGATCGACCTGGAGAACAGACAGGTGGGAACCTGTTACAAATATTAACAAGGAGGTCACAATTGCCACATGTTTTCAAATCTGGTCTTAGTTGCATTTATCTCCATCGACAGGTAACAACCAAAAGGGCTCAGGCCTGGTGTCAGAGTAAGAACAACATCCCCTACTTTGAGACAAGTGCAAAGGAGGCCATCAACGTAGAACAGGCCTTCCAGACAATCGCACGCAATGCTCTCAAACAGGTGGGTGGTAACACCCGGCTCACGTCTGTTATTTGCTGACAAGTCATATTTAGCTGCTAATAGCACTGCTCTCTTTACATTTTGTTGCTAACAGGAGACAGAAGTGGAGTTGTACAATGAATTCCCTGAGCCCATTAAACTGGATAGGAACGACCGGGCTAAGCCTTCAGCAGAAAGCTGCAGCTGCTGATGGGAGACTTGGACTATCTTCTCTCTGGTTGTGTGGAACACCATGCCCCACCATGAGTCCTATTACCTGCAACCCCTGCCCAGGGAAAGGACTGCCCTGTTGGTCTTCCTTATTCATGTCAAGCCCCCTACATAAATTGAGTGCCCAAATCCACAGTAGCACTGTATTACAATGGATATGCTCACAATGTTTGCAGATATATTGGTACATTAGCATATTCTCACATACAAATCCAATGCTCAAAGATCACAAAAGAAGAGTAACCCCCACACCACCACCTCATAATTGCTGACTCGATGTCGTCCGTAAACCTTCTTTTAACTTGTTTCACATTGAGGGGATGAGATGGAGCCATGTTTTTGGGGACCTCCACATGGACTGGCTGATGCTCTGTAGTGTGAGATGATGTTGAATAAGGTCCGGGTCCGATGCATCCTCTTTGTTATATTTCTCATGTTTGTTTTGACTTGAAGTTATCTCTTGCCTATCAAACTGTTTGTTGACGATGAATCTAAAGCCAATAAGAAGCATATTTGTTGTTGTTGCACTTTCTTGTATGTTATGTTTTTTTGGGGGCCTTTTATCGGTTCTATGTGTAGAGAGGGATGATGGATTTTGGTCAATGTCTGCCAATGTGTAATTTCTGGCTCGTTACAAATGGCATGTCTGCTACCACTGCTGGAATTCCTTTGAGAAGCTATAGAAGAAACTTCACTTTGGTGGGCCATGTTCATAGTGCACAGTTGAGTTTGTATAACTAAAATCTCACATTGCACAGGACATATTCCTAACAATAAGAAAAGATTACAACGTAAACACAATGTATAACATGGATGAAGTTCTTGAAATATTATTATATTAATACTACTTGCTACTTATATAATTCAACTTTTACTACTGTATTTGATCCTTATTCAGGCATCTTTTGTTCCACACTAGAATGACAGCTGTCACCATCGCTTACCTAAATTTGCCTCATCATTTCTCTTTGACTGTTTCTTTTTCTGTCTTTTAGTTGCTCAGGTTGGCAAGAGTTGGTCATAATTGCTCAAAATATGACATTTAGACACATTGTGTACAAGCTTTTTGGTCGATGCGTAGATTTAAAAGGGTAAAGGAATAGATGTGTTCCTTCTACCAATCACATACAGTCCGATTTGCCCTAATATTACTCGGGTTCTACAAAGATAAATCAGTACTCGCCAATTATGTTGTCAAAAAATATTGGGATTTCAGATAATTAAACTCTTGAATATTAATATATATTGTGTGTGTTGTCTTTTGTGTTATTTAAGTTTATCCATAATGTAGGGCAGATAAGAATGTGTGTAGCCTTTACTCCTATGATCCACTCATCTCTTGTTTTGTAGACTAATCTCCAAGCTATTGTTTAGATTGAGATTAAAGGGAAGCCAAATAGAGAACAATGACATTTATAAACTAGTTGACCATAGGTGCGACAGATCATCCCCACTGATTGATAGTGAGATGTTAAGCCTAGCGGAGCAAGCGCGCGCATAGGCGGAAAAGCCCTTGCGGTATCCTTACATTACTTCCGTCTTTTGCTGCTTCTCCGCACTAAGAGAAATGGTAAGAAAAACACAATATTGACTTGAAACTGTTATAATTGAAAATTACCGTGCCATTGTAATGCACCCTGTTAAATGCTCCAGGCTGATATACTAAATTGCTAAATCCACGCTTGCCTAGCCTGTCAACTCAAGTGTTTCATTGACGCTGCTGTTAGCTAGCAATACAGCGCTAGCCACCCAGTTGGCTGGATGGCTAACGTTAGCCAGAAGGTTGACTTCTCAAAATTGTCGTTAACTTCAAGAAATGTTAACACTCATGAACAGTAGCAGGTAAAATGCTATTGGACAACAGTTAGTTAGGGGGTAAGCGGAAGGTGTAACTTTGTGAGTTTGTGTTTGTGTCTTGAAATGCTGCCGAGATGAACGCGATAGTTAGCTTGGCGCTCGTCGTTAGGTTTCCCTTTGGTTGACGTCCGCTGTGTGGTCGTCAGAGCGAGGCTGCCATTCTATTACTACTTTTGTAATATGTTGATTAAGATTAAACAAAGGTCAAATAACAATAAAAACACATTTATGGCAATGAAATCTAGGTTTATTATGAAGTTTATTAAGACTCAATCTAGAAACCTAACGTTTAATACAAAATTGTGAAGAGATTTTGGTTAAAAGGTGCTGACAGAGGACAAATCGTCCATACTAAGCTAATATTATAGTTTAGAATCCAACGCAATTGTTATTGCTGAAAAGATATAGCCTACCATATAATGAAAAATCTCACACAGTGATTGATTGGTGATATCAAATATTTTTCTATTTTTCTTGTGTTTTGGTTAGTGGTTCTCTCATGGGTCCTTTGTCAGAGTTTATTTTGGGGCGTGCCTAATTTATTATTTAATTGACATGATAATGAAACAAAGCAAACTCAAATAATAGCACATGGGCTAGTTTTTTGTAGTCTAATAAACATGTCAACAATGAGTAAGTGCAATGGAGTGGATAGGGGGTTACAGCCCACTAGGGTGTGCTGGACGTCCACAACTACATTCAGCAAAGGAGCGGTCAGTCTGTCCCTCTCTGCCGGTTGATCACGAAAATGAGCATTAGTTTTTACAATTTGTTGTTGGATGCTGCCATGGACATGCAGCAGACACTCGTGGATCATCCGGCAGCCTGAGGGACGAACTCCTTTTATTTGCGGACATCCGCAGGCAGTGATGGATGGACTGCTCCTTTGCTGGATGTAGTTTTGGACGTCCGGCAGACACTTGTGGGCTGTAAACCCCTCTTCACTTGGTGATTGTTGACACATCTAACCAGTTAGCCCTCATTTTATACTAGTGGAGTGTTAAAATAATGAAAATGAACCTTACCCTAGTCCAACTTGCAGAAGCCAATTCAGGTATTATATTCCCCTCACGATAGGCCATAACTGGCAGTGTTACATAATTTCCTGCTGTCTCCATAGACAGCAACCCTGCGACCTTACCTCAACGCTGTGCGAGCCACTCTGCAGGCCGCCCTTTGCTTGGAGAACTTCTCCTCTCAAGTAGTGGAGCGTCACAACAAGCCAGAGGTGGAAGTTCGGTGAGTCTCTTGAAGCAAATCCTAGTACACCATTTTAATGCTCACTTAATATCAGTCTTTGTAAAATCAGTTTGGCTGATTTACATTTGGTATAAGCTGGTGTGGGTCTTTAGTGGCTTGTTTATGGAAGTTTGGGAATGCAGAATTTTGTGTTTGAGTTTACTGTTTCTGTCGCCCTCCAGGAGTAGTAAAGAGTTGCTGCTGCAGCCTGTCATCATCAGCCGTAATGACAGGGAGAAGGTCCTGATAGAGGGCTCCATCAACTCTGTCAGGGTCAGCATTGCTGTCAAGCAGGTCCGTCACACTTCCTCTCAACTGAAGCGTATTACTTCCTACTGTAAATTTACAAAGGCATCCCCCTCTTAAACATCTATACATAGATTTAGTGCGCTGAATAAACCCGACTGTAATTGCCCTGTCACTGCAGGCAGATGAGATTGAGAAGATCCTGTGCCATAAATTCATGCGCTTCATGATGATGAGAGCAGAGAACTTCTTCATTCTGAGGAGGAAACCGGTGGAAGTAAGTTATTACTTAGAGTGCTACATAAAATGTGTATCTTTTTTTAAATGATAATTGACCTTGCATGATGGAAACCACATTTGTGTCATTGGAATTTCCTCTTCCTTTATATTAGCCAGTTTACTCTCAGCTCTCATTCCTTTGCAGGGCTATGACATTAGTTTTCTCATCACCAACTTCCACACGGAGCAGATGTACAAGCACAAGTTGGTTGACTTTGTCATTCATTTCATGGAAGAGATTGACAAGGAGATCAGTGAGATGAAGCTGTCTGTCAATGCCAGGGCCCGTATAGTTGCAGAGGAGTTTCTTAAAAATGTGAGTCTTTTAACAGAGTCCCTTCAAAAGTCTGCCTGCAGTGTGTGGCAATGTTTGGCTGTCCAGTCATTCAAATGTAAGTTCTTAATATAGACTCCGTTTTATGTTGCTGCTCCAGTTCTGAGGGAATATTCCAACATTCCTGATGCTGATCACAACCTTCACTGACGTTTCTTCGAGAGTGGACATCACAGGACAGAGATCAAGGAGAATCATGAGACCAGCAGAGGGCAACAAAGAGTGACATGTCTGACCAATGGGGTGCACCCCCTGATCATTGAGGTATCCCTGTGCTCTTCATATTGATGTTTGTACATAATGAATATTTACAGCCTCACAAAATGTCTGCCTTCAGAACAACAGATGAAATCAGGGCGGGTCCTTATACAATAAAACCCCTTATTGATATAAATGAGCACAGGGAAACTTGTAATAAGAGATATTGTTCTTATAATTTAAACGGTTTGTTTTGATTTTTTTATATAAATATATGCACACATATATAATTTTTGCTAAGTTTTTGTTACAACAAACCTTAACAGGAGTACGTTTGTCTTAGTACAGAGTAGACCCTATCGTTGATGGAAATAATTATGTGCTGGCAGTGATGAATAAATCCCTTTATCGCTTGTTTGTATTTTTTTGTGTTTTATTGGTGATGTACTAGTGGGACCAGTATTGACAATGAGTGGTTAATGTTGGAAAAGAGGCGATCCTATACCAACTGATTTGAAAGTAAGGATGGGAAATTTAACGCAACAGAAACTATAATTTATTATTTAATTTAACCAAAAGACGCTCAAATATTTATTTTTATACATACTCCATCTCATTTTGACACAAGTTAGATACACAGACATAAAAAAAGTGATAAATCACAAAGCTTTGTTTTAAAGGTGCATTACAAACACTCAAAGCACTGCTTTTGAAGTGTTACGTACATAGCTCGTTCTGCAATAACATACTTTTGAGCATGTTGATAACACACTGTTCTCTGTCCCCTGGTCAGCAAGGCGCTATGTAGATAATCCACTCCATGTCAGACAGGTTGATTTGGGTGCTGAATCACATCTTAAGTTTGCACATTGATACTCTTTGCACATATTTAATAGTTAAGCAGACACTTTACAGGCAAGATAAATTGGTCGAGGTTCAGTAGATTAAAGTCATTGAGTGCATTAAATCCTCTGCAATTTGTTTGCTTAAAATAAAATCTACAAAATGTATTTACAGACAGAACACGCAATTTGGTTAGTAACCTTGTACATACAAAAATATATATATCAAATTATAGGTAATTGCACTACATATGAATAATTAACAATAACCAAGATTTAAGCCATGTTGAATACTACATCTGATTATTTGCCATAGCTGTAATACATGTAATTTTCACATCATTACTTAATTGTCACACATCACACACCCCGATAGTGGGGTTAATCACCACTTGACTGGATTCCAGTTGTGTAGACTTTCATTGCAGAGAAGGAAGAGCAGCACAGTTCAAACAGATAGAAAAGAAAAAAAAAGTACATTGAAATATCAGGATAATTGACAGGTAAAAGTGGGAGTGCTGATGGTGAGTGCCATCACAGAGGCACAGTTACTGGTCACTGGTGTGCAGGGACGGTGAACAGGGCTTCTTCCGGCATGCGTGTGATGTCTACGTTCTGTGAAATGAGAAGAGAAAAGGAAGAGTCGGCACCTACAACAATGGCTGTGTGTGCAGGAGGGATAAAAACTGGTGCACGAGTCTAGAATAAACACCTGCAATCTATCTGCAATGCTTTGAGTACTACTTAAGACATCTATTATGCCTTTATCAAAAACTATTTTACAAAAAGGGTGTTTCATTTCAATACAACTAACTGATATATGTACCGCGACGAATAGTTCTTGGTTGCTATATCAATATATATTCATATAGTATGTGGTCCGACCACCATGTTACGTGTGTTGCATACCTCAGGCCTGTCCCTGTGAGTATTCACTGCTTCCACGTTCAGACAGACGGATTCTACTTTGCAGCCTTCAGTAGAAGAAAAGAAACGTTCAGGTGTTTAACAATTAATTCAAGTTCAGTTCACCTTTTGACCACTAGATGGCACTATTATCCTACATTTACAAGCTTACTGAGACATGGGCCAGTCGGTATTATTTCCTACATACCTTTAGATGTATTGAGGATATAGGCTAGACCAATAAAATAGGCCACTGATTATTGATGCTATGTGTCAGTCATAGCACTGTACTCACCATAAGCCACAGGGGTCAGCTTCAGCACAGTGTGCAAAGGGCACTTCAGATAGGGCAGCTCATCTGTTAACACAAACAAAGAACATGATTTCAAGATGAACAAATTAACTGTGATCATTCATGCTTAAGCTGAAGTCATCGCCACAACAACCAAAGTGAGGTAACTGGCACCTGCACTCTTGTCCAGGAAGTAAGCGAGCAGGCACCGCATGACTGCCTGGTGGCAGACCACCAGAACGTTCTCTTGTCTCTCCAGCTCCATGATGACTGGCTCCAACCTCTGCACCAGGTCTTCATACGACTGACAGACAACAAACCCACAGAGCTTTAGACCACCGCATGCAAGCAGACTCCACAACGATAGGCCAGGCTGCTAAGGGACTTACCTCTCCTTTAGGGTAGCGGTAGCGATACTTATCCTGGTCTCTCAGTGCAAACTCCAGGGGGAAATGCTGCTGAATCTCCTCGTACATCAGCTCCTCACAGACACCCTGACGAGGAGGAAAGGGTCATGTTAAGCCAAAGACAGGCTTGAGCATCTACATGCTTTGTGTCTTCATAAGCTCTCTGCTCTATCTCAGGCATACATACAGCATCTATCTCATTAAGAGCTTTCCACTGCTCGTAGGGCACAGCAAGGGCCTCTGCTGTCTGGATTGTCCTCTTCATCTGGCTGGTCCATACTTTGAGGTCCTTGATGTTCTGGTCCTGGATGAACTTCCCCAGACACTTGGCAAACTTAAGAAAGAGGACCCCAACAGAGTAAAGATGAGCGGATCGGGGACGGAGTAGGACAGATTCCTACCACTGGCCCCCTGGTGAACATCATTCTCACACAAGGGAAGATGGTAGGGCTTTGGAGACACAAACCCACCTCGTTCCCTCGGGTGGACAGACCAGAGTCTCCACCGATGCGGCCGTTGACGTTGAGGTCACTCTCTCCGTGGCGACACAGGTAGATGGAGCGCGGCGTGATGTGAATGTTCATGAGGTAGTAGACGATCCGGCTCTGGATGTGGTCCTGGACCCGGTTGACCAGGTAACGGCGACCCACGTCCATGACCTTAATGTAGGACAGATCCCTAAGGGGGTGGGAGGAGGAGCGCATCAGAGATCCTCATTGTCATGCCAGCGGTTCTCCCCCTCGCCTGCTGGGCTCATAAAGAGCAGCTTGTGTGCGAGTGGTCTCACCTGTCCAAGTCCTCATCCAGAGGCTGGTAGGAGTTCTCATAGCACTTGATCCTCTTCATGAAGTCCTCCACGGCCTCCTCTGTGTTACAGTCTGTGTAGTCAGGGCTG
This sequence comes from Galaxias olidus, assembly GCA_026901105.3. Classification (NCBI taxonomy): domain Eukaryota; kingdom Metazoa; phylum Chordata; class Actinopteri; order Galaxiiformes; family Galaxiidae; genus Galaxias; species Galaxias olidus. The sequence goes on from JAPMUY010005851.1 coordinate 212,621, forward strand.
CCCAGCTTCACTTGCTGCATAGACAGGAAATATAAAGGCAGGGTCAGGATATGAGTTGACAAGCAGGAAGTTTTAATCAGTCTCTGATGCATGCTTAAATGTTTCCAGCCTTTAGCATGGCCCGTTAAAACAAGTAGGGAAGCGATCATTCACAAGACACAGTTTATTTCATGAGACAATAAAAAAAAATGTATGCCTTTCTTTTTATTCAGTTCTTTATTATTAATGATTTCTCTTTTCGTTGATGACACTGGCCATGGCTTGTTGCACGTCACTCACCACGATGTTCTCTGCGATCACGGCTGGGTCTTCACACACCGACTCCACAAAAAACACCTGGGACAATGACACAGACTCTGAGGTCATTCATTCAATAGGTTCCTTGGATGATGCTCCCTATTAATTAAGGGTCTTTGATCAAAGGTTGACCTTACCTTGAACCCATTCTGCTCGGCAAACCCTGTAATGGTCCCCCTCCGCTCCCTAGTCGTGTTGGTGGCATCAAAGACCTAAGGGAGGAGGTCAAACCTCATTATTTAGTGGTTTCAGCTCAGTTGATGTAATCACGTAGATGGTTTTGTGGTGAGATGGGCTCCACTCACCGCCACCTGTCCCCCCTCCACACTGAGGTACTGGCGAACATCGTTCAGAGCTGCCAACGCACACTGCCTGTGATAGGAAAACAGACACATTAACAGGCATGGCCAGTTGGTATAGTAAACCTCGTGGCAAATTGTGATAAACGATTTGGCAAAAAACAACTAAATATTGCACAACAGCTCATAGCCAAATGTCAAAGATATTTTTGTCATAAGAATTATTGCTGCAACATTTATTATCTCGGGCATAAAGTGAGAGACAGAGAGAGATTGAACGATTATTACAAGGATCCAATTAAGAGTTAACAGTTGAGCCTCACCTTCGAATCTTCAAGCCTTCTTCGTTGTCTGGACGGAAGAACTCAAACGACTTGTAGATCTTCACACACTCTCGCCGGTACTGACCCACGTTGAACTCTTTAACACACAAGATGTAGAGATTTGCATTACAGAATGTACCTTATTATATGGGGAAAATATTGATACCGCACAATATTTCTATATCCCTTCGTATTGATGGTTTCAGAGTGGGTATGTTTTTAAATAAAGTAAAATGAGAAGAAATTAAGATTATGTAAATATCTTAAAGCAGACGTAGGTTGTTTCTTATAAGAGGTGGTTTTGGCTGCCTCTACAGTTTGCTTGCTGTAATTATGTTCCCTAACTGTCGCAAAGAAGACATGCAGAATGCTCGTGGTCACGGCATATCGCTAGCGTGATCAACGACTATACTCCAAGTATGGGCATCTCTTCCTGATTTTGTGACACACTTCCTTGTCCTGTAAAGCAAATTGTTACAGTTTCGCGGGATATAATGCCCGGCAGCAGACAACTTTTATTTTGAATATTGAGACTTCAAGAGGACTGATCTGAACTGTGATTTTTTTCATTCTCCCATAGACATTACAATGTGCAAACTGTAGAAAGGTATTGATAAGACGTTAATGCAAACAAATTGCCTATAGTGGCTTTAATATTGAAGAGCAGTTACTTGCTTATCACAAAACACCACTAGGGGGCCGTGCATTACAGTCCTGGGCTTTAGGTGAACAATTCAGGGATCAAAACATCCCGACCTTTAATATCATACAGGGTCTAAAGATCAATGCAATCATCGTACACGTCAACAGTGCCAAACCAGGAACTATGAGAACTCTATAATGCATGTATCCTAGGGATTCCCAGCCTTACTGTTTCTATGTCTATGATAAAAGTATGAAGAGGAGTTAGTACCTTTGGTGGGCACACCTATCCAGTTGAGGTAGCGAGTCAGCTTCTTGGAAATGTAAGTCTTCCCTCTCGCTGGCAGTCCAACCGTCACAATGAGAGTGGGGCAGTTGGTCATACATACTAAGCAGGGGAGAGATCATGGAAAAACCAGCCATACATGATTTGATTAAATTACTTTCTTTTACACGGTTCTTCACTAAATAGCCAATAACACAGTCGAGTCGACGGTACTGTTTGCTGTAAACTTTAGGCAAGTAGATTTTCGCGCTATTCATGATGATATTGCTCAGAGAATTACAACTACAAAGAATACAACTGCTTTTCTGGTCCTCTGTGTAGAGTGGTCACTATTCATGAAACTTATAAAGGGCAAATTTGAACTGCAGTAGTGAACTTTTCTAATTGCACCAGATCAACTTGTAACAGAGTAGTGAACCAGCAGAGCAGATTTCCAATCAGGACTATAAGCTAACAACGGGGCCGAATATGTGTCATGTGGAAAGTAGAGCAGAAAAAAGGGGAGCACGTTTGACTGACTCTTTTGTTTTATGATCAAAGAAAGGATCAGGGAAATATACAACTCATACCAAAAGGATGTTAAGACTGACCATCTAGATTCTAAAATACACACACAAAAGAATTAGGCTGAAAGACAACAATAATGTAACAGCATATCCTTCAATAGAACAATGGAATGATCATCTTTCTAGCACAAGGTTACATCAGGAGCTGTAAAAAAATGTTTTATAGAAAAGTTGGATACAACTAACCAAAGGACAAATAGTTTCTAGGTATGTACATAATTAAAATGTTTAAAATTATGATTTCGGATGACTCAGCCTAAAAACTGCATTGACTCAGCACAAACAGACTGACCTGTGGGAAGGAACAGAGATTGCTGCGTAATCATTGTCTTTACAGCTACTCTAGGACATCCATGGATCTATTAATATTCAGACATAGCGTTTAACAAAAACATGAACATGAACGTTTCAATAAAAAAATTTTTATTTGCATGCACTTCAATTAGATCGCACAATACGCAAACTCTTTAAACACACATCCATACTCAGGAAATCTCAAATAATGATGTGGGATTTGAGTAAGATTTATGGGGTATTTGGTAGCGTTTTCCCTATCAGTTTGCTGTGACATTAAAGGTTCTTTGGTGCGTCAACAACAGCTTGATGGTTTGCCAATTGCCAGTTACTTTCAAAGTCACTTTAGGTTAGTAAATGCATAATTGCTATAATATATAACTTATTTAAAAAACTTTGTGTCGTGTAGTTTCACATCAACTCAATTTATGTATATATTTTAGATAACAGCTTTGTGGTAACTAAAAAAACAAAATGCTCTGTCACGCGCGTGTCATCCAGGTCTAATTACCGTCAATGCGCATCCTAGTCAACTGAGTCTATACATTTCATTCCTTAATCACAAATATGATGACACTATCTCAGACAATTGTCCACTAAACATTCGACAAGATATGATGCAATGGTGCACCCTCAAGACGCTGGAATGCAAACCGAACCGAAGTGCGCAACGTTGGACAGAATTTGTGGATGGAACAATCTACCAATGACGTTTAGGATGTCCTTCCTAAAGTTGGATGAAACAATTTCGTTCAAAATAGATAAACCATTCGTTATTTCGACTACATCTCCCCTCTCCCGTGGCTTTGACAAGCCGGTTAGGTGCAACTCACCCTTTCGTTGAGAAATGTGCTTTTCAGGTAGGCCATTTACACATGGCATCCATATTTTCCTTAGTGGATTCTGCGTGAGTTCGCGAGGTGCTGATTCCATGTTAATGTCTTCGATTTTCATCATCACGGCAGTTGCACCATTACCCGTTACGCACTGGGACCACACACACTGCTTACTTGAATTTCGCTGTTCTGAGCAGCTGAGATGCAGGCAATGAATGTCATATCGGATGAGAAAGAGACCGAGATCATTACCGTAATGGTACCAAACTACGCGCAAGATTATGCAAATAATCAGATATTCCAAAAATATAACAATGCACTTAATTTATTTCCAAAAAAATAAATAATAGTTTTACATATAATCCTCAAGATTAGTTACAAAAAGGGAAAAGCTAAGACGTGGTCGGATGCATAGCCCAGCCCTATATTGTAAAAGGGGCATAGATGCTGTTTTTGCCTTGTTTGCTTTTAGTACCTGTAGTATTTTGCAATAAATAAAACATTGTTGCAACTAACATGAAGATAGGTGATAAAACTGTCACGCAAATGTTAAAACATGCAGATAATGTGATAATGTTCTAAGGTTGCTTGTGGTCTTGAATGTCATTATTGGCCTAGGTCACACAGCAAAGGAGTTAAGCAGCAGCACAGGAGAAAAACAAGTGTTCTTTAGCTGCGCTCATGCAACGCACATGTTCAGAGAATGTCCATGTGAATTGAACCAATGAGAAGTTAGAATGAAAAATATATCAGCCAATGGTATTGCCCAGACACTCATCTAGAAGGCGTGATCTCTGATGAGAACACACTGTTCAAAAACAAACGAGAAGGTGATGTGAATTTCAGTGTAGACTATACACTGTATTGACTACAGCATGTTCAGACATTTGGATTTTGACAAACTGTTCATTCAAGGCTAAGTAGTGACAATGTAGCTAGGCAGCAACAACAAAGAGACTTGAAAATGTTTCATGAAGATGAATTACCAAGAACTAACATCGGTGTTTGTGCAAATAGGCAACACATTATCAAAACTCCTTTCACTAGTCAGTAATTTTATTACCGATATTCACCAGTTTTTATGTCTCGCTTGTGGCGGTTAAAGCAGTTTTATAATTTTGACTGTATTTAAACTAAGCATTAAAAATTGCATTCTTGCGTACATATGTTTTTATTAAAAATAAAACATTTTGGGGAGTACAAGATGAAAAAACATTTTTATTCAGTTTGTTGTACTGTCATATTTATAACACTAGGCGTCACTGTATGCTGATCTGTTTCTAATACCATTACTACATTAATATTCGAGTGCACAAACCGATATGATATTATTTGGATATTGTTTGAATGAACGAAGACACGCCTTAATAAACTGTTTGCATGTGATATTTTTTTCTTCCTCTACATATATTTTTCGCATCAATGTACTGCCATTGCTTGTATTTTACTAATATAGACCATTAGACCACAGTTTTATATAAATATAGATAAATATATAGATAAAGATAAATATAGTCCCTGCAGACCACATTAAATACGAATAAATATTTCAATAGATTTTTCTTATTTTATTTGACCATTCCTTGTCTTAGAAAAGGTTTTGCAAAAATCTGGTTAAACCCATAGGTTTAGAGATTGTTTCTGATCCAATTAAAAAACCCAACCAGAATGGGGCTGGAAAAGACAAACTAGCCTGCATGCCACATATTCTAGATAGTCAATGGCAAAAAGCTTCCTACACTTACAGTATATACCAAACAACACACTAACTAGATACATGCGTCTTTCTTACTGGACAATCTTGACATCACTTGTCTAGTGATTCATGCTACAGCAAATGGAGATCCAGGTGATCTCTCATCAACATAAATCCAGAACAGAATAAGAGTATTGTAGGCCTCCTTGGCACCATGCAGTTGCTGCATCTCAGCATGTTAAACAAAGAGAGATCGGACTGCAGGTAAGAAACAACAGTCTGAAGGTGGTATGTGGCTTAGACCACAGAGTGGTGCTGTGCAGCATGACTACTTGTTTGGATTGGAAAGGGAGTCGAATAGTTTCTGGTTAAGAAAGTAAACAGCACAGTCTGAGGGTTCTTGCCAAGTGCACACGTAGGCTGCTGCGTGTTATGCGTGAAACACACACACAAACACATACGCACACATAAAGTCATGGTTCAATACTGTGATGTTTCCAGATACTGCACAATAACAAAATATAGTATGTAGGAAAGAAAACAGATGCACACACACTGCATCACACACAACAATCCCTGTCTGGAGCCTATAATAGGATTTCAAGCAAGAGGGTTGAACTTTCACACAGATAGAGAGAGAAGGTTGGCGGAGAGAGAGCGAGGGGGAGAGAGAGCGAGAGAATAATACAGGATGAGGCAGAGCTACGAGACGACTCTAGACTGGGAGACAGAGAGAGTGAAAGAAAAACATTGGAGTAGCAGGAGGGTGGGTGGGGTGAAGAGACACTGCTGTTGGCAGAGGTTCAAGCAGCCCATGCAGAGATGCATGCATTGTGGGTATGCAGGCAATGGGTGAGAGTCATTGTTTAATTCCAATAGGACTACTCTGGTATGGTCTTTTAAGTGCTCATTGTTCATACTGTTACAGCTTAAAACATGCATGGAACAGGCAGCATTTAAAAGTACTGGGCTACTTCATGAAATTGAGCTATCATCCGATGTAATAAGACATAAAACGTTATCATTCAATTATAAAAGATTGCGCATTCCAGTGACATGGATTCAGTAAAAAAAGTCTTGTTTCTTAGCTCTTGAAAATCACCAGGCCAGCTATCTAGATTAGACTTGCTCTACATTACAGAATATGATGTGAGCTTTTTATGTCTATAATAAAATATTCCAAATTGTTTTGGTAGTAACAATAAATACAGAGAACAGAGCTGTATGTATGTAGGCCTACTTAACACATATACTACACCTAAATCCAGTAGACCAATGACTGCATCTTTTCTCATATTTTGTAGTCTATGAAGCTACCACAAGCTAAACATTCTTCACTGTGTCAACTGCATTTTTCAACAGTGAAATCAAACAGCTATTTTTCCCATTGCTGATACAGAAAGAGACTGTGAAACACTGGTTGTTACTAATTATATCCTCATAAGAAGCCTTCAGTTTTCTTGACCTACAACCCTATGTACTATTTTAATGCTGTACTACCAGTCATACAGAGTCATACGATTATATCTAGCCTTCTGTGTGTTAAGCGTAATCAAAAGAAGTGCAGCAAAGAAAGGCAAGCATTTATGCAACTGTCAGTTACTGTAAATACTATAAATGCTTACCAGGTAGCAGTTTTCCTAATAAAGCAATTTTTTTGTTTTATAATGAAAAGTTTTTGTCTTATTGGACATATTGTTTATTGCATTCTTTATTAGCCTTAATCCATCTCTTTGCTCATCAATGTGGGTTATGAAGGGGACTATCACAGCAACCTGCTGCAGCATGCTAAGATTAGTTTGTTGGCCTGCAAAGCTGAGCCTTCCGTTTGTGAACCATCTGCCAGCATCACTTGCATGCATTTTATTTTTACAGCTCTGGGAACAATGTGAAAGGTTTGACTGAGATTATGAGCATCATAAACAGTCAGACATACAGTATACTATCTGTATCTCTACCCACATTTGAATAGAAAAATGGTACATTCGATCGCATTAGCACAGGTAATGTGGTTACAGGTTTAAGAAAGCAGCAGGACGTTGGCAAACATTTTTAGTTTTTCAAACACTCATTTGGATTATTCTGACATTAGCAGGATTGCTAGTTAGCTAGCTCTAGCCAACTTGTATTGCTAGCAATTGGTGGAGTTTAGGGGGATCCATTTGTGAGTTCAAGTAAGTTACTAGCTACGTACTCAAGCGTGTGCATAGAATCTAACGTTCCCCTTGTTTATACACAATAACACATTGACATCCCGTTTTCTACCCCACGCAGGCACCATGGTGTGCATGAGTGGAGCATGCCTACGTGACACAGGCTTGTTTACTTCGTCCGCCAGCTAGCACATTTACACTGCTGCTAAAGTGGGTGTTCTTGTTCACAATCCCTCATCACACAGCAATTTAAAATGACGAGTCTGTAAACATTTAATAAGCCGTATAATCATACCTGACCTGTCTCTCGTGTTCCGTGGACGGCAAGAACCCCTCATTGCACACGGTTGAAGCTGCTCTTTTCCAGCGGAGAAAAATGTGTCCCCGTTGCAAGTCGCTCTGGTTTTCCTTGCAGCGGGCTAGAATGAATGAAGAAGGATCTGCAGAGGCTCGCCAATCCTGTCCAACTGGAATGAAGTAGATTTTTTCCTACTTCTATGGTTGTGCTCATGCGTGTTACAGGCGTGCGTGCATCTATTTGTGTGAGTGAAGCAAAAACCTTAACACAGAAATCTACACTCTCTCATAGTATTGTCTTATTTAGAAAATTATTTATTTTGAGTGGGCTACCTTGAAAAAGCTATCATTCCGCAAAAAAAGACTGGTGAATCATCAGCCAATTTAAATAGATATTATTTAAATCATATTATATTACTTTTCTAAACGGAGAAGATGCCATTGTTCGTGCTATTTCCACAACTCTGTGTGATAGTCACAGATACAAGAACAGGCTTTATTAATCTTGACATAGTTTATTAGACAGACTAAGCATACAATCAAGACCAAAGTGAGACATGTGTGTCAAACATCAAATCATCTCTTTTTTTCTCCAACAGCTGCATGTTTTGGCTTCTTCATCTTTAAAGCTGTGACACTTCATCAGTGTCCATCTCTGAGTGACAGAGATTGTGTCTCTTCCTTATTGCATCCCTCAGTGCAGTCAGGATCAGATCTGATTCTGCAGCTAAAGGAGAACCCACCTATAACAGAACGCACAAGACATTGAGTGCCATTAAAATTAATTTGAGTTTGAGAATAGTCAATGGTATTTCACATATATACCATTCACTTTACCCAAATCACACAGTATGTCTCTGGTACGCTTACTGGGTTGAAACTGAAGCTCTTTCTAATTCTGTCTGGGGACAAAGGAGCTGGCATACAGGGCGGAGCAGGTATTCCTGTTGGTACAGGCTCTGAACTCTGACCACTAAAGACCTGCAGGTTGGAAGCGCGTGTGAAGGAGGGAATAGGCGGTAATGGTCCTTTCCTTAGAGCTAATAGCGAGGTAGACCTGGGTAACGTCTTGGAGCCAAGCTCTGTTTCAAATACAATAAAAAGACAAAACAAAAAAAATTCTGTGAAGGCGTTGTGTTATTCAGGGCTTATGCAAATTATACCGGTCCAACCTCACTTTTGCTCATGACTGTTGTCGATGGGGTGCTCCTGCTGCAATTGGGCTCCCTGTGAACAACAAGAGACAATAATTAGACTTCACGTGTCAATTGGTCTTGTAACGCCCCCACCGTTCCCCCTCTTCATCCTAGGGCCAGAGATAAAAGGCCTCAGTCTGACCCTAATCCCATGTGGCGGTGCCATTACTCACTCTGACTCAGCTGGGACACTGGTCTGCGATCTAGCCTGATCTTGCTCACAGTTGACGCCTGAAGAGAAGTTCTGACTGTCAGAGGGGGTCAACTGAGTCTGTCCGGTCAGGACTTCTGAAAGAGGGATGGGAAGAAAGAGGGTGGTGCACGTGTGAGGAAAGGGTGAGAGAGCAGGGCAATGACTGAACGTGGAGGGGAGCTGTGGGGAGAGAGATAGAGTGTGTGCAGAGATCGTGCAAGTGCCCGTGAAAGGGAGGACAGAAAATAAGCAATGACCTCTGCACAGAAACCATACCCATCTTTGATGCCTGAACGGATGTGTCTGAGTAGATTATTAGCTGTGGTTCAAACCTTCGATTCTGTGGACACATCTTGCTACTGCTGCATTGAACGCCTCGGCCTCTTTCTCATCCGCAAAGTTCAGGCCTGCCTGACAGTCCTGTGGAATCATACTGACTGATATCACACAGGCCAAAACACACTGCATAACCATTAAGGAGATTGTATTAAGATAAAGTAGTCTATGTTGGCTTGAGTATGTAGGCGTAACTGTATGCCTTTGAAAAAAGAACTAGTAGTATGTGTCAGTGTGAAGCCTTGTTGTGTGGTTGTGGTTGTCACTTACATCTGCAGGGAAGGTATGAAAGAATGGGCGAGGTGCACTGTACTTAAATGGAGTGTACAGTTCCTGCTCCCATAGCAACTTAGCCCGCTGAACATTGTGACGAAGATAAGGAATAGAGAGACAGAGAGAGAGCGAGAGAGAGAGAGAGAGAGAGAGAGAGATAGCAATATCAATAATTTTCTATCTATATATATTTGTCTGATGTTTGAAATAGCAATAAAAAATACAAATATGTTGCAACACAAAAGAACAGGCTTTCTCAAACAGTTAATGGAGATAAACACAGACAAAAATATTATGTGCACGCGAAAACGCATTCACGGGTCACACAAGTAGTTTCCATAACAAATTTCTGGGTAAACAAAAGAACTAGGCATCACGCCAGAGTTTACAGTATTTCCTGCTGTCGACCTCACATCACCAGGCACAGCTTCTACATAGAGAACATGTATAAACTTTCTTTAATTTGTTATTTCAGCATAGGTTTGTGTGCTTTAAAAAAGATGAGATTTGTTTTGTGTAGTAACGGAATTATGGGATGGGGGATCGCATGTGTCTTTGTATGAAGGTACTGTAACTGTATGTGTAGCTCCTTTTACCTTAACACAGTAGAGGCGTAGAAAGAAAGACTGCTTTGAGTGATCCTCAGTGAGACACACCACTCCACATCCCTCATATTTCCAGCCCCTGGCCTGAGAGACCACATCAGACGCAAAGAATAGCTGAGCTACTGTTAATGCCACTGCCTGGAATACACAGAGCCACCGGATGGGAATACTGAACACGCTAAAAAGAGCACTGTCAGGGAGGGTCAAACATATGTTGAAGGCACAGAAACAAAAACAGAGGTGGATTGAGAAATCTAAAGTGTGGTTTATTCCTCTTGCCAAGCTAACATTTTAAAGATCTTTAATTACATATGTACCATGATGTGAAAACCAGTCTGCCCCATTTCAATTTCAGCATGTTTAGAAAAGTGTTTTGAAAGTTTTGAAATATAGCAGGGATTATGAAGGAAAGAAAAAAGGTTGTAAACATTTCTCAAACTTTCTCCATTTTGAACTTGGAATTCCTTGTGATTTTAGTATGAGATACCTCTATAACATTTTTGCTAACAACTTTAGTTTGATGGTAAGTGACAACAGTTGAAGTAGTAAAACAACATTTCTCCAAAGTGTTTTATGAAACAGATCAAGAATTTGAAGGAGCATTTATTCACAGTCATTACATTGTAATGTGAAACCTGCGATTGACTGTAAGGGGACAATAACTTGTCAACAAGTAGATTCTTCTTGAATATCTGACTAAATAAATGTCAACACTAGTAGAAGTGCAAAAACACAAAGAGAGCTGGTGAGATTAATTACTGGGACCGATAGCTACCAATAAGCAAAACAAACACCAATATGATTAAAGTAGGTGACAAGCACATTGAATTATCCCGCTGCTCTAATAGAGTTTATAACGATGACAAACTATTTAATCTCATAAATCATAGCATTTAACTGTGCTTAATAATGATGAAAAATAAAATGGAATGTATTATTTAATAGTAAAATAATTGACTACACAAAATACTTGAGAGGCATAATAAATTTGAACCTCTACCATAAGTAGCTATTTTGTTCTCATAACCATCATCTAGTCGAGTAGGGATAACCTAATGGTTATCATGTCATTTTTTAATGAAACTTTACGAATGAGTGGTTAAGAGCAACAGAGTCAAGTGACATAGACTGAACTGACCTTACAGTGGGGTCTCAGAAGAGCGGCGATCAGGGCGTTTTCACGGGCAGACAGCAGGCCACAAAGCATCTTACCTTCACAAACAACACTGGATGACATGCCTCCCTCCTTCTAAAACCTGAACTCTTTAGCTTACGTATCTATACTATATCCAAGAAAAGAGCACACATAACACACTACCGGGGAAATTCATTGAAGTTTGAAATGAAAATAGAGTGAACGCCGTTGCCTTCACTGCAAACCAAATGACCTCTCTGGAAACTCTTCCTCATGTAAATTTGTGGCATACTGTTTGCGGCTGTCATTTATACCAGTAATTTTCCTATTATAATATAAAACTAATAAAGCACATAGCAATAAAACACATAAAAAGACAAACAACTGATGTAAGTCTATTCATATTATATGATTACACAAGTATTCCAAGAGTTTACAAATATGCAAAATGTTTCTGATACTGCTATTGTTAGTTGTATATCTGAGGATAATACACTAACATATTGTATAATGATCTAATTTATTCTTTAGTTGACTGATGTTCTGAGAATTATCTTGAACTGAATATTAGCAAAACCAAAGAGGTTATTGTTGATATTAGAAGAAAATATGTCACTATTAAGCCTATTGTAATCAAAGGAGTGGAAATTGAAAGGGGATTTCAATTTCATAATAACAATGATAACAATTTCATGATAACAATTTCATGATAACAATTTCAATTATTGTTGTTACTATTGACAGCAAACTTTATTGGAAGGTTAACTCAAGCAATATTTTCAAAAGATCACAGTCACGTCTATACTTCTTAAGGAAGCTCAGATCTTTTGATATTGATAAGCATATGCTTCTTATGTTCTATAAGTGTTGTTTTAAGTGTTTTGACCTTCTCACTTATTTGTTGGTGGGGCAACATTACAAAGGATCATAGTAGTAGACTAAGTACAATTGTTTAAAAAGGTGCAGACAGTTTTAAGTAACAGAAAACATCCCCTGGACGAAGTCTTCGTAAATCAAGAGTTCTTATAGTAATCAATTTGTTTTGCCTGTTTGTAAAACAGAGAGATTTAGGAAATAGTTTTACCTACTGCAATTCAATTTCCAAACTCAAAGACAGTTCAAGTGGGAGTTCAAATGGGCAATCATGAAACTGATAATTCACTTCTACACATGCTATTGTAACTGCTGTTCATATAGGTATCTGTATTATATACATCCTCCTATTAACTTGATCTTAACTGAATCTGAATTGTTTCTTTTTACTTGATCTGAATTTAATTTTACTTTATTTTTACAATTCGTTTGTTTTATTGTGAGTGTGCATTTCACTACTTGATTTCTAATTTGTTTTTTTGTTTTTTTCTATATTGTTTGATGGCCAAACAATGATACTACAATTTCCCTCGGGATCAATAAAGTATTTTCCATTCCATTCCATATTTAAGAGCATAAAAACATTATTTCTTCATCCACAAAGGAACGCCAAAGAAATCCATTGCTAAACTACATTTATAACAAAAAAGTTTTTAAAACGTTAAAATCATGGCAAACAAAAGTTATGGTATTGAACTGCTGTACGTGCTGGTGACGGAAACAGTAAGGTGAAGCTAGAGGAACAGTCTGGATCATACTGAACCAATAGCTTCACACAGCTCGGTACATCGTCCCATTATTATAGTCTTGTCAAGTATGAAACTTTCCCTTCCCCATGAAAGCCCTCAGTCAATTCACTGGTTGTTACAAATGGCTGCTCCTTCTCCGCCCCCTCCTCCCTCCTCTCCTCCAACACTTTTCACACCTCCAGCTTCTTCTCCTCCTCCTTCGGCTGTTCCAGGAGCAGGCCTCTTGCGTCTTTTGTTGAGCAGAGGGTTGTTGGATGTGTCAAGGTCTTTGATCTTCACCTGGTCGTAGTCAACCCGCATGGTGGCCAGGGCGCTGGTCATCTCCTCCTGTAGTGAGGCCACAACATTCCCCAGTATTACTTTACTGCCCCCTTGAGGCTAAATGTATACCTGAACTTGTAAGCCTAAGCATCATCAACGTAGTTTAAATAATTGAAACCCAGTCTCACCTTAACATCATCCCACAGCTCTCTGTCCTCTGTCAGAACACGGGACGTGTGCAGGGGTGTCGGAGGGACCACCATCGACTGCTACAGAAAAAAACAGCAGATGCAAAAAACAAATGAATTAATGAATCTGCATGCATCAATACCTGCCTGAAGTCCTCAAGGCTAAAAAAGACCTACATTGATCCACGGATGATTCATGAATTGGCCGATTGTCATTCTCTCATTGGGGTCGGTCTTTAGCAGTTGGACGATCAGCTGCTTTGCTACAAATTGAAAAGGTAAAAAAAAAAGTATTTTCACAAGCCATCAGACTCTTCACCATCAAGAAAAAAATATTTTTGCTTCTTAACAGAATAACTTAATCAATGGTAGGCTGGCTGAAGCCTTCTAATTTATCTCTGAACCCAGACCCCCAGTCAGTCCTCTTTCCGGACTTCACCTTCCTGGGACACGTCAGCCCACTCTGGGTTGGGGAACTCATACTGGCCCATCCTGATCCTCTGCTTCATGCCTGGAGAGATGGCCTGGCCTGTGTTCGAGTAAAACGGAGGGAAACCACACAGCCTGCAAAACACAACACAACACAGAATACAATACAAGACAATGATACAATATTCTCATTACATTTAAAAAGAAACATGTTATCGCTTTTTTGTCTCTGAACAGTCTGATTAAACACACATGTTAACAGGGAAATAGGGACTGAAGAAAAGGGAAGTGAGTGAAAGTGTGTTTCATTGTGACGGTACTCTGACCAAAGGCAGACATTGTGAATAGACGACACTCGGTACTCACAGGATGTACATGATCACGCCCAGAGACCACATATCACATGATTTGTCATATTTCTCTGGCCCAAGAACCTCTGGGGCTGAATAGACAAGCAATGGGACATTACTGAAGTATAGTAAATACACACACACACACACACACACACACACACACACACACACACACACACACACACACACACACACACACACACACACACACCAAAAAAGGGACAACATGGGGACAGCAGGTTTTAAGAAAACATCACATACGAGATGAGTTGAATCACGATGAATCCCTGACTACAACCAGTTATTAAGAGAAACACTCACCAACATAGTAGGGGGTGTAACAGGGAGTCTGGAGGGAGTTGTGCATTGTCGTCTCCTTAGCGAAACCAAAGTCGGTCAACTTTAGCACGGCGTTGCTCTCTTTGGTTGTGTAGAGCAGATTTTCAGGCTGGGCCATATGTGCAGGTAGAAACAGAGTAAAAAATGTGTCAGTATAGCACTACTAAACCCCAGATAGGGGCCTTTTCTATGACTTGGTGTTTAGTCATACCTTTATATCCCGGTGGGCAATGTCGATGTGGTGAAGGTACTCGATTGCTGTACCGATGTCCCGCATAACCTCTGAAGCCTCTGGTTAACCGACAACACAGGGACTTAATACCACAGGGCCACACAAACACTGCGGACAGTCAAACAGTACCGTGAGCCGACCAACCTCTCTCTGTGAAGGCCTGTTCCCCTCGGGCCTGGATGCGGCTGAATAGCTCCCCTCCCTCCATACTGCGACAGGAAGAACATCGAGTGACAGAGTGTACCTGCTGTGAGCCTCACTGGTGCCACAATGCTCTGGGACAAGACGAGCCTTGTGCCACAGAAATTCCTGATCCATTGGTTTAACACGTCTGGGGAATTACCCATTAGGTAGAGCCTGGATCCATAATAATATGTATGTATCATTTGTACGTTACGTCATACAGTATAGGGGCGTACCGGCCATTTAGTGCCTTGAGACTGTGATTGCAATGTAAAGCACTTTACAAATAAAATGTATAATTATTATTATTATTATTATTATTATTATGAAAGCAGACAAAAGAAAGGCAGACACTTAAGCATGAGCACGAGAGCAGACAAGTTCTGGTCAATGTGGCCTAGGTCCCTCTCACCACTCCATGATGATGAGCAGGCATTTCTTTCCCTGGTGCATGTTCTCATACAGGCTGAGGATGCGTACAATGTAGGGCCCTCCAGACACACGCCAATGCAGCTCCACCTCGCGCCGGGCTTTGGGAGTGTCATACAGAATCTGCCCCAGAGTAGAGAGGAGAGGAACACAAGTATGGTGCAAAGGCTTGCTGAATGCAGTCACTCTGTATGCCCGATTTACAATGCATGAATTGATCTGCAGTGGAGGGTTTCCATCATGCACAAAGCTTTGTGAGTCACTTAATGTGTACAAAGGCTCACCTTTACTCTTGCTCTCACACTCACTCGCACACACACACACACACAGACAGTCAAGACGAATATAAATCAATTTATTAAGCAGTTATTTCAAGGCAATGTACTACAATGCATTTAGCTGAGAGAAAAGTGCACCCATAATGAGAGCCTGCCATGAAATTGGACTAAGATGGTGTTTCCTTTGTGAGTCTTGTCATATGGGATATCTGTCCTGCAGGAGGGACACTGACATGGGAGTGTTTATAAAGACCTAACCTTACACTGCAGACTCAATGACCTTATCCCCATGCCCGACATCCTCATAAGCAGAGCACACGGTAGAATTACATAAAATACCTAAAATCAATGCTGAACCCCTTCACTATTTTTACTGGGGTCACTACCTACAATGGTTTGCCATTTCTGCCCAGTCGTTGGTCTGACTGAAGCCAACGCAGTGAGGGAATGTTGACATTCGTCCAGTGAAAACATGTCGCAAGGTCTCTCTTTCGGTTTTTGATTTCGCAAGTCTGCCATTGCTTATCGGTTTGTAGGCTGCTGGTTAAAAATAACTTGGAGTCAATGTTCTTACCGGTTCACGTTTTAAATAATTCAAGCACTCTCAATTCAATGAGAAACATGCCCAAAATATGAATATATAAAGGCAAAGCCTGGCAATGAATGCAGTTGCATCAAAACAATTTTTAGGAGAGAAATATTGTGTCTAAAAAGAGCATGGCCTTGTCCGCATGACACACATCAGATGGTGTGTGTCCGTGCCTGGATAGACAGCACATCACTGTCTCCAGGCACATCCATTGTTTGGCGGCATGGGGAGTAATCGAGTTAGCTTAAAGATCATGGCTGCTGGCTCTTCTCTCGCCCCATTAGCTCAAACAGAAACAAGGACTGTTAACTGCTGTCTAATATCACAGTGTACCAGGCAATTTTTTATTTCCTATGAGGCTGAACAAACAGTAAGATCTTATACACCTTTATTTTTAATGATTATAGTAGCAAGGGATAAGGAGAGTGGATGATAGCCAGCTTGCCTACTTCAGTGATCCATTCCCTTCTCACATATAGTAGGAAGTTACACTTGTCTTAATTCAGCTTTGATTAGCTGATGGGATTGATATGCGTCCCTAATCAAGTTAAGGAGAGATCCCACTTATAGTAAAATGGGAGGATTGGGTGCGGAGGTGGGGAGGGTGAAAGGAGCAAGGAGACCGGATGAATTCATAATTAATGAACGGGTAAAACATCCAGAGCATCCTTTAAAGAAATCCCCCGGTAGTGTCCCAGTGATTTTGACTTGCTCTCTCTCGCTCACACACACACGCGTGCATTTTACCTTCAGGGCACATTTCTCTCCTGTCTTCTTGCTAAAGCATTCCATAACTTTGCCATTAATTCCCAGTCCAAGTACTTGGGCGGTTATTTTGTAGTCGTCTGTGACTGCGTTTCGTCGGAACTCCAGTTTTGAATTAGGGGGCAGTGGAAATTGTGGAGGGCCGTGGACTGGAGAATCATTCACTAAAATGTCCTGGAGCTGATCCGTGTTATTCGATTGTTCTTCATTACCGTTACAATGCATGATTCAAAGTCTCTCACCCAGATTCCACAAAACAAAACAAAAACGATACCACAAGGAGGCGAAGTCATTCGTCCCGTGTTCGTTCAAGTTTTCCGTTTTAGTGACCAGCAGCTTTCCAAAAGGCTGTCTTCACCATAAAAGGCTTCTGCTCTTTCATAAAAAAACGCTAATTTGATAGTGACAGTTAATATTTGTTTTATAAGCTAAACTATGCACCATACGTCAAAAATCGATTTGTCGAGTTGGTGGCCTACAACTGTCGTATGCATTCCTCACAAATTTAAAAAGGTAAATAGGTTACAAAAAAACAATTTCCTATCAGAAGAGGATCTAACAGTCCATAGTCTCGTACGTCTACTGCTGGCCGCTCCTATTCTGTACACCAAATCGCTAGCCCCTTCACGTCAGCGCATATTATCTCAAATTCAGTCACATTGGTGCTCGTCTTAAAGGAGCCGAGGCCACCACGAGCTTTGGAAAACAAAGAAAAACACAAGCAATGATTGTCAATACAGCAATTGCCTTTATGTAATCCACAGCCTTAGCCATACAACAACAACAACAACAAAACGTTTAAGATGCTACAGGCTGTAGACTTTCTGTCTGTCAATGTTTCCAGAAGTGGAAAATCCTCTGTTGTTGATCGGCCAGTGTCCTGGAGAAGGGGTAGGTGAGCGCAGAATGCATTCAAATAGAACCTCTTCAGGAGGCATACCCACTTTGGGCAGGTAGAGTCTGTGGTTTTCACGACCAGGCCAGAAGGCATCTGGGTTGGCCCGGCGACTGGATGTCAGCTTTCTGTTTCTGATACAAAAATAAACACAGAAAGAACAGCAAACACAACACTGCTAGATTACAAGGCCTGTTTCAATTGTGTCAGGCTGCACAATGGAGAGGTTGCTATCATTACCCAGTGATTAGGGTATACTGCTCCCTGGTAAGCCAGCATTCGGTCTTCGGCCCCACCTTAGCACGGCCTGTCGACAGTTCCATCATCTTTGGCCCTCTACGCACAAATCTGATAGCAGGGTACATGGGCCTGGGTAGGGGAGAAATGTGGGACAGGGTGTGTGCAACATGAAACCAGCAGCAATATAAAATGCTTATGCTTTGAAATGGTGCGACATACTCCACCACGTAAAAAGTGTGCCAGCGTCAGGATGAGCTGACTATGAGGCTGCCTGTTCAAAAAAGGCCACTCACGTCTCCTTGTGAACTCGGAGTGGAGCTACCTTCACCTCCCGTCGATCCTCCTCTTCCTTCTTCTCCTCCCGCGGGGAGTTGCAGCTGGTTGCTCCGAAGGAGCTTCTCAGACGGCCCCCACAGCCAGGCAGCGGGGTGGTACCAGCCTGTCTCAGTGCTCGGCGCTCGGCCTGCCCCAGCACATGGTCCCCTGGATGCAGAAGCACTGAGGGACAGGGGACACAGAGGCAGACACTGACAAACCGTCACTACACACACGTAGCTGTCTGTCACGTGGGTGACGTCCATGTGTGTTGTGTGTAGGTGCTCAGTGGAACCTCTCTTCAGCGTGGCCTGGTTTACTGGGATAGCGTGGATATAACACTGCTCCAGTGAGTCCAGGAACTCTCCAAAGCTCTGCTTCCTGAACTTGTCCAGTGCCTGGCCCATGTCTCCTCCCAGCGTGGACGGTTGGAAGTGGGTTTCCAGGGCGTGGTTCCCTTTGTCAACAGCCTTTAGGATGACCAGCACCTCCTCGTTCATCATAGTCTTGGTAGGAGAAACAAGAGGACTGCCTTATGAACGCTTCATGACTTATGGCCTTGCGCCCATACCAGTTCATTGAGATAAGACAGATCACTTCATGCTGGCTGTAGGCAGGTTGAGAGTGTGCCTACCTTGCCCTGGGAGCGGCGGTTCTTTTTGATGAAAAACAGCTCCTGCTGCTCTGCTGAGGACAAGGGCCACTCTTGACAGTCACTAGGGTCAGAGAGGGCAGCCTGGGCATCTCGACGACCCTGCAAGCGAGCTTTAGCACCGCGACTCCACATCGAGCCTCGGAGAGAAACAAAAGGAGAGAGAAAGGGAAAAAAACAACACCCTCCAAATTACATCCAGTGGTGAAATCTGCCATTATTATTAAATTTGTCTAAAGTTCATATTCAATTTGTATCATAAAGTCCAATTGAACAATAAGAACACAGCGCATCCAGCATACATGGAGACAATGGTTGTTAGGTGGACCTGTTCATACTGTCAATATTAGGTGGCTGATGCTCCTGAGTCTCCTCTCTGTGTTTCTCTTTCCCTGCACTTCCATCACACTTCAGTGCTTGGTCTTCTTTCTGGATCACTGCTGCCATCATAGATTGGCTCAGAGTCTTCATGTCCGCAGGCAGATCCTTCACCTTTGTACAGTCTCCCACCTTGTTACTCGGGTTGGACACCAGTTCATCAGGACGCAGTCCAACCCCATCCTAATATCAGTAGAGAAAGGAGAATGGTACATCAATACTAATAAAAATCATAATTCTCTAGTATTATTAATCAAGACTGATGACAGTTCACCTCCTCAAGCAACGCGCGCAAGTCGTCTCTACTGAGTATTTCCGTGCAGTGTTGATCCAGACGCTTTGAATGATCCGCTGATCGAAGCTCCTGAAAATGCAGACACTTCCGCAGCTCTTTTGGCTCGTGCTGCGGTGAAAGCCGGTGCACTGTTTTGAAGTCGGCGTGCCAAAGACGGTTAGGTGTGGCTGACTGACCCTTGGTCTAGAAAAAACAAATACAATTCAAATAATTAGTAGCTTTACCTACACTTTTGGATAAACCAGGCTGAAAGTCATTCACAACCAATTAGCTTCCTTACATCAGGGGATGCCAAACTCAGGGCCACAGGTAAAGGTGATCTCTGTGTTTTACACTGTCGATCTGCTACTTTCATTTCCATCTCTGTCACAGTCGGCTTGTTATCAAGCCATTTCAACAAGTTACCAATATCATCAAATTCTTGACGAAACAATCTTCTTTCCTTAACCCAGCGAGCATGCTTCCCATCACCGTCAATGGTCGTGCTCTGATCTGATGTTTCACTCGCCAAGCCTCCCAAAGCAGAGCGCTTTTTAATAATCTGGCATGGACGATTATCCGCAATTTGATCAACTTTTGGCATTGGAGGCGCCATAATAACTTTTTTTCTACTTTCAGCCGTGCAATTGCGTGCCATTCTATAAAAATAGGTATTTGATAAATCTCTCATTTTTATTTGCTTTAGCTGCTGTTCTATTTCCCAATCCATCGTCACAAGTTTTAGTAAATTATTTCATTAGTAAGTATGGTATCAAATGTTTGGGGTAAATTCAGCTCAAACATTAATCCTTCTGATTCGCTATTACATCGTGAGTTCTTTTTCCTGGCCTTCCATTGTGCGCGTGTTTAAACACGGTAACCATAGTACCAGTCTTGGGCACCATAGAAGTAGAATTAGTTGGTCGCTTTCGTTACATTCGATTACATAGTTCTGTCCTCTATTAGGCCTGGAAAAGACATCTAATTGTAAACAAGATTATGGAAAATTTGCATTACAAAATAATTCACACATTTTAATATTGTAATTTAATACAATACGTTTTTTTTATTGAATCAGTACTCAAACAAAAGCCTTTCAAACATTCTAGTAGGCCTACAGCATATCATATAAAGTCTATATTAATACAGAATTATTATTTTTTCTATGCTGTATATGTCCTGTGAAAAGAAATAGTTATGTGATAAAAAAAAGTGGAACGGGTTCTACTGATTCAATCTAGAACCTTCATTAAATGTTTTGGTTAACTGGTAGGTTGGTACAGATGAGCTGGCTGTGTTACTGTGCCATGATCAGGGTTTATCCCTGCAGGGCACGATCCAACACATGTTCGTCCTGCACAGGGAAGGGCATGGTGACGCGCAGCTGCCTCTGGTCCTCCATGGTGCGCTGGATAGTCTCATAGGCGTTTGAGTTGCCAGACCAGCAACGTCGGGCAACCTGCAGAAACCACATGGAGGTTCAAGTTGAAAAACATTTGGGTCAACAATAAGTATTATATGATTGATTCGTTCAATGTCCACGTTGCAACATTTGTAGGGTTGCTCTCCAAGCAGCAGCCCCTTCCCTGGTTCTTTCTCTCACCCCGTTAGAGACATCCCAGTTCAGCATCAGAGTGGCGCGCTTTGCCGCTTCCTCAGAACCGTCCAGGAGCAGACCAAACCCTCCGTTCATCACCTCCCCCCTAAACAGGGGCAGAGTGGAGGATGAATACAGAACGCATAAGGAGGGAAGTGGTGCAGTTGACTGTGCAGCTTTTAATAGGTCATCTGCCGCCCTTACCAGCCAACTCCTCCACCATTGTGCAGGGACACCCAAGTGGCTCCTCTAAATGCATCGCCTACAAAGTTCTGGACAGCCATGTCTGCGTGGAGGGAAATAGTGCAGTGTCAGTCACCTAAACAGGCACATTCAAAATCAAAAGGACTACTTTTTGCATAGCACTAACTCATAGCACACTCTTATCCACTTGATTCATAGATATTGAGTCTGTGCACGCAAGAATACTGCACTGCCCACTAATCTAAGTCATCAACCTGCACAGAAGGCAGATCCGTCGTATACGTTAGAGGTCTCTCTGAAGGGGCTGTCAGTACCACTGACATCATGGTGGTCTCTGCTGATAACTACTGGAGCCTGGACACGGGAGCAAAACGTTAATTAATTCAGACTGTTAGGATGAGTGGTCCAACACAGAAAGAAATGATGCAGATTTAAATTAATAAAAAATAAAATCAGTTTTTTGTTTGTTTAAATTTAGACTCATCTATACATTCTACACACATAGCCATTCAAAAGACTTTCATGTACAGTACTATACATATCACCTCACCAAAACTCTCCCATCAGCGATGGCTTGATTGATGGCCAATGCGATACATACTCTGCCTTTCTGGTCTGAGTAGAGGATTCTCGCTTGGGAGCCCACCACCTAAACACATAAAGAAGGATTTAAAAAATGTGTGGTTCCACCTACTGTTTATATTGAGGTTTAGCATCCACTGCAAAGTAGGTTACCATGTTGTGTTTGCCGGCCTCTCTGATCCAGCGGATGTTGTCATTGTACTGCTGTCTGACCCGCTCGCTCACGTTGGCACTGATCTCCTCCAGGACAGTGGCAGCCAGCTCATCAGTCACTTCCAAGTCGCGAGGGTCGCCGGAGGTACACACCCAACGGAACGGCCCGAAGCCCAAAGAGAAGATATCTCTGTGGGACAGTGACAGGAGGAGAGGGGGTCATGGACACCTTCAGAGGAAAGCAATTTAATTCTACTGCAATAAAGGATGTTACTGGCAGCATGCTGACTCATCCTCACTCATCCTCACTCACCCCATAATGTGCTGGACATATGAGGGGTAGCGGAACTCTGTTGCTCCACCCTCACTCTTTCCTACTTCCGCTCCTGAACAACGAGAAGTGAGCACAAAGGTAAGCCTTGTTGTTGTAACCAGACTAGTCATCCCACTTGGAGTGGGTCGGTTGGGTGTGCCATATTTAAAATCTTTGAAAAGCGTTCAGTGTGCGTGTGATGCTTGTAGGACTCGCCAGCTCTCTGGGCCTCCAGGAGGAAGGCATTGCCGTAGTCCCAGAAGAACATGCCAGCCTCGGAGAGTTTGTTGATGGCTGTTACATGTTTACGGAGGCTGGAAAAGTGGTGGGGAAAAAAAGTGTGTGAAACAATTGCATTCCAGGTACAAGTGAACACAGTCATTCCTCTGTGTTAACCCGGTGGCCCCGACCTCTCGTGGACGGCAGTGCGGAAGCGGCTGGGGTCAGTGGCCATGAGTTGGTTGGCCTGGCGGAAGCTGAGCTGTGCGGGGTAGTAGCCTCCGCTGAAGGGGTTGTGGAGGGAGGTCTGGTCAGAGCCCAGATCCACCAGGAGATCCCCTGTCCTCTCATACTCCAGCAGGAGCCTCTCCCTAGCCGGAGAGGGTATGGACAGATACACAGTTATGGCTTACGCTGTTAATGTTAAGCAGTCTCGTTTAGTGACTTTAGGCACAGAGCATACAACCTTTACTCACCATAGGTCCACGATGTTTCCATGATAACCCAAACTGAGAGGGGTCTTGGACTGCTTGGTCTCTCTGTGTGATACATAATGAATAATCTAGTGAAAACATAAATCCTACTTGTTAAGGAAGAGTAGGCATTGTTTTTCTATTATACAGGTAATCATAATGTAGATACACTTAAAGTTTCAGCTGTAACTGAAATGGTGTGTTATTTAAACACGTTTTCCCCTTCTTCCTGTTTATGTTTTGCTTTGGTTGACCTAAAATAAGACTTCCGTCTAAGCTGGTCATCCTGTGGATTAATAACTAAATGAAAAGTATCAAGTCGATCAATGTTTCTTTGTTACCTAATGCGCTTGATGCACTGATCCATGTTACTGGTGACCTCCATGAGCCAGCCCTGCTCATGCCTCTTCCTTAGAGGAGCCTCATCCACCTAGCCAGACACATATCATAACAATTACATGATACATGTACACATAATTCATTTTTCAGCACTACACTGAGTGGAGAGACACACTGTAGAACACTTCAGAGCTTTCAAAGCTGTAGTGAGAGTGTTATTGGGAAATGCCTTGATAGCGGCTGACCTCAGCGATGACCCCGATACAGCCAGCGATGACAGCAGCCTTGGCCTGGGCCCCACTCATGCCCCCGAGGCCAGAGGTCACAAAGACACGCCCAGCCAGGTCTCCGGAACCCAAGTATCTCCGTCCTGCGTTCAACACCGTGAGCTGTAGAGGCACATAGACAGCAACGCAGTGAGAACTCTGACAGTGGCTATAGGAGTTCTAGTGCCCCCTACTGCTGGCTGTGAGGACCAACCATGGTGCCGTGGACAATCCCCTGGGGTCCGATGTAGCAGTAGCTTCCTGCAGTCATCTGACCATACCTGAAACAACACACAAAGCAAAGGATCAGGGAAATATAACAACATGCTCTTTCTGTTTTGAGTATCACAGGAGCCACAATATAGCGCTTAAATATCCGAAACTCACATTGACACGCCAAGGGCGAACATTTTCTCATACTGTTCTCGGGAAGAATAATTGGGAATAACCTGGGAAGGCAGGAGTGAAACACAAAAGTGGATCAGTCTAAAAGTGTGATTTCCCGGCCTTCCATGTATGCCTGGAGGATGTTGAGGGGAAGGCGGAGGGCCAGGCGTTTGAGTCCGGATCAGAGGTGTGGTGTGTTGGGTTTTACCATGCCATTGGTTATGATGGCGCGGGGTGAGGAGGGCAGGCTGGGGAACAGGCCCATTGGGTGACCACTGTACATCACCAGTGTCTGCTCGTCTGTCATTTCACTCAGGTAGTGCATTGCCAAGCAGAACTGCACATGCACATACGAAAAATGCTGTTTACTCATGCTAGGCTACCTTTCGACCAGTCAAAACATACATGTGCAAGAAGACAGAAAGTAAAAACCCTCATTATTTTTTATTCTGTTCATAAAACATTTTTTAACTTACATTTGATATATTTTATACAAAAGAGTACTGCACACTATTTCAAGGCTTACCTGGGCCCAGTTACTGAATACTTGTCCATTCCCCCCATAGGTGACCAGCTCCTGTGGAAACTAGAGGATGGAGACAATAGATGATGTTAGAAGGTTTTACATGTAATTAAGGGCCACTTCTATCATTTGAGGGGATGCTGAGACAAGATGAAGAACTGAGAAATGCATGGCGACCTGGGCAATAGCTCCATCCAGGTTGTTCATGATCATGAGCATGATGGAGGCTGCTTGGCGTGTTTGACATGGGTACTGATCGATTGGGTACGCCCTGTGGAAGGACAAACACTGAAATAATATGTGTGTGTGTAATATACATATACATACACTAACTCACTTTATCGTTTTAATAAAATAAAAGTATATAGGCATACATGGTGGCATCTTACCTCATATGTATAGTGGGGCAAAAACGGTACATATAGATGTGACCATACTGCCGCAGCTCCTGGGCAAACTCAGCAGCCAGGGTGGCATGGTGGGAGGTGGGGAAATAGCGCAGGGCATTTCTCAGAGCCAGCTAAAGGAACGAGTAGATGGGGTGGGTGGAGGTTGGAACCGGGTGTAGATGTTTAATACAAAGGGGCACTGACTCTTGATCGTTTACTCTTCTTTCTGCTTCTGTTTCCCGTCCTAATCACAAAGTGGACCATTCTCTCCCAACCCTCTTAATCATTGACTCTGACCTTTGCTCCTTCTTAGGGAAAGTTTGGAGAATCTACTAGAATATTCAGTTATTTGGGAGATCGCATAAGTCAAAACCCCTTACCCAGAGACAGATTTGAATATGACTTGATAACTGTGCAGATGTTGACAGTCAGTGAATTTCATCAAGACCATATTATCAATCATTAAAAATCTATGTGTTTTACTCAATCATAATCTGAAACTATTTATAGAGAGTGAATTGTTGCAAGGGGCTATTTGATGTGCGCATTTACGGTTCCCTTTGGTTATGTGGTATTGATGCTAGGATTTTGCTTTTTCTTCTTTGGTGCTAAACAGATAACGACAGACCGGTTCAATAACTTCAGAAATATTAACCTTTTATTGTTTGTACTCACCCGCTCCTCCTCTGGTGTGAGGTTAGGGGTCCGAACAGGTGCATGTGGAACTGAGGGATCCCTTCCCCTGTTGGGGGGCAATGGATCCAGGGGTAATCCACTGCACAGCTCCTTTAAGTTGGACATCCCGTCTGCAGGGTGAGAAGAGAACTAGACAGATGGTGGATGGTTGTGAGGCTCACAACTGTCTACTGTCAAAAAAAACTTCACTCTGTAGGACATTTGCCTGTGATATGTTTTGGGTGGGGGTTACCCCCTCCTGCTTGTCCCATTGGCTATTTGGGCTCTTTGCTCTTTACACTCCACCAATGGCTGGGTGCAGATGAAAAGGGTGTCTGGTAATAATTGACCCTTAAGGGAGCATGATGTGGCATACACTTCAGTGGACAAACATTGCACAAACCTCTGACCTTATGCTAAGACATGTAACTCAGTTGCAAAAAAGAAAGACACACATATAAGAACCTTTGATCGTGTCCACATTAACACATCAACCATAAGCATTGTAATATTGAAAAAGAGGGGTTTGGGAGGCTATTGGATAAAAAAAAAAAAAGAGTCCAAGCATAGGATGGTGAACCAACCACTGGGATATCGAACTTTGAGTTAGGCATTTTGATCAACGTTAGTCTATAGTGCTGTCAACATCTAAGAGTTATGATCATGTCACTATTTACTCTAATTAAATGCAACATGCAGCATGTTATGGTTCCAGCTTGGAATCAAGTCAAGCTTTCTTACAATATTAACTAACACACCTCATAAAAGCCAGCCTACTTTTGTTTGAAGGTTTCAGGCAAAATATCTCAAACAAACAAAATATAAAAATATTTTAATGACAGAAATGTAATTCACTTCAGCCAAAGCTGATGGTTACATTTATTTTAGCAAACAACTCACATCTGAATAATCTCAATAAAATATTAACTTCTATGTGGTTCAGACAGAAAAATGTTTCTATTACCACATGATTTCAAAACCTTGAGAAAGAGAAATGAACACTCTTTCATAATGGTCATGACATGTCAATATGATGCTTTTTATGGACAGTTGCTGCACATCTCTTTTTAATATTCGTCTGGTCTTGGTATAATTTCCTGATGGAACTGAAACATGCACATCATCCAGTGATTACAACATTGAAAACACAAGTAGAAAAGTAGATCAATCTTATAATGGAAACAGTAATATAATTTTCATGTCAATGGGGAACAAAATAAACATGATCGTAAAAGGCAGCAAATGGAGAAGGGTTGCTGAAAAGGAGAAGAACAATTGAATATCCTGTATAAATCAGATAAAACTTTTACTGATCTTGTTCCTCTCTTTTTGATGACAAGCCTTTTTCTCTTGATTTACCCATATGAATGGTGGTGACTTTTACAACAAGACAGTTGCTATATCCGGTCACCGTCCGTAAGGATTTCTCAGCGCTTTTCAGCAATCCAAAACCCAACTAAATGGATCACTAACACACATTAATAAATACAAGTATTATTTGCAATGAGGAAAGAGGGCTCTGGGGTTCACAGGTCTATTGAAATGGTCATTCTTGGCTTTTCACAGAGCCATCTGAGACAGCTGGAGCAGGCTCCTCAGAGGCAGCAGCTGGGCTAGGACTAGAGTCTTGGCCAGGCTCAGAGTTAGCGCTAGGCTCAGTGGCAGAGTCTGTAGAGGGCGGCTCTGTTTCAGAATCTTTTCCTTTGGTCTCCTTCTCATCTTCGTGAGGGTAGAGCTCGGGGTAGCCCTGCATACACTCCTGCATGGCCCTAAACTGCTCCAGGCAGTCAGAGCCCTTCACCTCCTCCTTGCTGTAATGGAAACAGGAGAAGGCTTCTTTAAATGATGCCCCACAGGGACCACTGGCCATACCACCCAGGCAGGGGCAGTTCCAGTTGATATCGCCATTAGGAAGGATTAAACCTGCGATGAGGGGAAAAAAAAACATTATTACGTCTCAGGTCACCTCTCACAGAGTTTTGTAAGTCACTGCTAGACTGTGGTGTGAACAGATCATCGTCCCTCCCCACTCACCTCGCTCTTCATAGGGGTCATTGGGATCCTCCTCAACAAGCTCAGCGCTGCTAGGTGTTTGGTGATCTTCCTTGGTGACGAAGATGATCCGATCCTTGCCTTTTAGTAAATGCATGTGTAAGAAAGGAATGCTGGTCCCTGTGGTAGGTTATCCACACACTATGTAGGGGTCATACTAAACTTGTGCTAACCCCAGACCGAGTCACATTACAAGCCTCGATACAAGTAGCAATGCACTTGCTCTTCATTATAGAACACACAATACAGACATAACTTAATCCGTATGACCAGCAAGAGGTCAGATTGTCATCAAGTTTGAGAAAAAGCAAGGCAGCTATATGGCTAGCTAGCTCAGTGAGTGTTACCTAACACTTCCAGTGTACATACCTTCCTCCCGTTCCGAGGACATTTCTTCCCAGGGGCTCTTCACTGTAAGATATATTTCCGAGCGGGTACCAGGCAGATATGACACCCAGTGCTGTACAAATATTGTGGACTTTAACACAAGTTACTGCTAGTCCTGTCAGCTAGCTAGCCGCTATCCATACACGTTTCGGCTTATATCACGATGACGTCAACGCGTTTGCTGAAGGACCATTCGGCTGGCTGCCTCTCTAGCTCCTGACTCGAAAAACATTACCTACAACGAACAAGCAGTGGTGAGCAGAGTGATTTGTTCCTAAAATAAAAGACGAAAACGTTCACTCTAGGACAGACACATTTGTTTGTTTCTTCCAAAATGAGGTTTTATTGAGAATGATCTCTTTTCCAGAATACATTTGTTCAGAACAGCATTTCTTTACATATTCAAAAGACTTATCTTACATTTCATTTCAAATGAATAAAATGAATGGCATATTTACAGAAAACCAAAAATTCACAAGAGGTGAACATGAGTTTAATACATTAGCGCTTGAAACAGACAATGAAACAATAATGTATCCTTACCCAATCTTATAAAGTGGGCAAATGGAATGAACCTGGCACGTTGGTAGGATTGCCAAGGATTGTGAACCTACATATATTTCAAAAGATTGGACTTGCTGTTTACAGTGGTTTATAGGATGATGCTTGCACTGCACGCATTAATAAAAATAAAAAAGTAAACAATTTATTTTGAGAAAACTGGACCACAATGAGAGCTACCCTTGCTCTCAGTATGCAGACTCTGTTTGAATCAGTTTAAAAACAAGGTCACGATTCAGGCAGACAAACATGGTTTAATTTCTATCTATTCTGATAGCTACACCTACACTTTCCTTATGAAATTAAATTGGAAAGATAAGTGGCTCTCAGATAAGAGCCCAGATTGAACTGCAAAATGTCAAATATATGGCAATTAAACTCAGACCAACACACCCACTAAAATGGGGATTATAATATTTACGTGTAAAACCAGACTTTTGTGCATACTGTCAATCATTGTAATAAAAGACATCCAGCAGAAGACGGGCTGCCCTCTTCCAAGTCTAGTATGCCTGCATACTACATAGTTCTTCTGTCCTAAGTCTAGACAGACACAATTCCCTCATCATCATGAACCTTACCTAATTATAAAGGTTTTAGAAACATCTGAATGATATTGAGGCTGTCCGCAAGTCCCAGGTATCAGTATAACCGAGTACATAGTAGGGGAAAAGCTGGTCTGTGTTCTGGAAAATAAAAAAGAGCCATGGGCCTGTGAATGCCAGGATGTGGTCCCATCATCTGACTACGATCCTATGCATGATATAAAATAATAGCTGTATAAGTAGAAGGTTTGGTGGGACTGGGCTGTGGTTTGTCCGTGTGCACTCGAGGGTATAAAAGAGGGTGCATCTAGAATAGCAAGGCTCCCATGCTGCCCATTTCACTCTGCTCCTTGACAAAGATCTCAAAGTACTGATAGATGATGGTGACAGCCAGCAGGATACCGGTGCCAGAACCGATGGCTCCCAGGAAGTCAGCCATCACTGACAGACCACCAATGCAGAGGCCACCAAAGGCCGCTGCAGTAGGTATGTACCTACAACAAACAACATCAAAATTAAGAAATCATTTTGGATTAGTTTTTAACACGCAAAGTTTTGACAAAAGGCAACAGTTCTATCATGGACACCATGTTGTGTGTACCTGTTGAGTTCATGGACCATTGAGGTCTCTCTATGTCCTCTCATAACCATCTGCTGCTCTTTCAACTGTTTAGCCACCTAGAAGACAGTCAAAACAGTTTTATTAGATCTACTGAACTGTATAAACGAGTTGAATCTAGGCATAACAAACGATGATTCCATATACTCCAAGCAGCACTCACATCTTTGGCTGAGGAGCCCGAGACCTCAATCCAAGTTTTGGAGAAGAAAGCGCAGGAACCCAGCATGAAGACGATGTAGATGGAGGCGTGGATAGGGTCATCTAGCACCGACCCAAATGACTCTGGGGGAGAAAGGTAGTAGCAGAGCCCACCCACTGGGTAGGCACGAGCCGGACCGCCAGACGTCGCGTCCTACAAAAATAAAACAAAGCCAAAACTGGAGTTGTTATCCTGCTTTAAAATGGTAGACACAGACCATACTGAGAATATTTTATCAAAAACATAGACGAGACACAACCAGTGTGTGGGGAGAGGTGCGATTAGGGGTTTCACTTACAGACCAGGTCCCCAGCAGGTTGACCAGGAAGTTGCCGCTGAAGCGCGTGGAGAGCATCTGGGAGATGACGTAGAGGTTAGAGACCAAAGCAGACTGCAGGATGATGGGGATGTTGGAGGTGTAGAACAGCTTGATGGGGTAGGTGTTGTACTGGCCACGGTAACGGGCGGATTTGATGGGCAGGTCCACTCTGAAGCCCTGGAATAAGAGGTAGTGTGAGGGCTTGCAACCACTCAAGGCCAAATGGCAGCCCATAGGCTCCGATTAGGGTAGACAGTGTTAAAAGTGGTCACTGACCTGGAAGTATATGACTACAGCGAAGACAAATACTGTGGCAATGAGGTTCATGAGGTTGGGGAGGTTCTGTCGGTAGAAGCCCTCACGCAGGGCGCGCACCTTGTCTGTCCTTGTGGCCAACAGGTGGAAGAGAGCAATGATCGCTCCCTCAAACTCTGTGCCTGCAAACGAGAGATACAAGCAATCAGCCTCATTCCTGTTCACAACAGTAGAGAACAGGAGAGATGGGGTGCCTGTGCACGTGTTAACATGCCGGTTTTCTTCAGTGTGGTAATCAAAGTATCAAAATACCCTTGAGGGACACTTCCTGCTGATCTCTTACCTCGGCCTGTGTTGACAGTGGTGGGGCTGAAGGCCTTCCAGACGATGGTCTCGCAGATGTTGGTGGCAATGAAGAGGGAGATCCCAGAGCCCAGACCGTAGCCCTTCTGGAGCAGCTCGTCGAGCAGCAGCACAATAAGGCCTGCGACAAATAGCTGAGGGACAGAGTGGGCGGTGAGTTTGGGGAGGCCATCAACTCCTGAGAGGGAGAAGTGTGACGTGTGGACACAAAATGTGAGGGTACAAGTGGTTCTCACCTGGATGATGATCAGTAGACAGATCCCAGCCCCCATCTCCGAGGGGTCTCCGTACATCCCAGTCATCACGTACACAATGGCCTGACCAATGGTGATGATCATGCCAAATACTGCCGGGAAATCATGAAGTATTAGTTATATGTGATAGTGTACAGGTAGGTGGGTAATTCACACATTCCCAAGCTAGAAGCTGATGTATTTTAACGTACATTTCTGTGCGCCGTTGAAGAGAGCTCTATCTTTGGGAGTGTCTCCCACCTCAATGATCTTAGCTCCGGCCAGGAGCTGCATGATTAGGCCTGATGTGACAATGGGTGAGATCCCCAGCTCCATAAGGGTGCCTGTACAGAGAACATGAGCAGGACCAACATGAACAGGTTATTCCAATTCACTCAAGTCCTTGGACTCTAAAGGTACTTATAGAGGATCTTTAATCAATAATTTGGTGGCCTAATCAGTCACAAACGTACCTCTGTTGGAGGCCAGAATTACTCTCATCCAATAGAATGGATCTGCTGAGTCTGATGACATGATTCCAAATAGGGGGATCTATGAGCAAGAATGTTTTTTAATGCAACTACAATACAACACTTTGAGACAAATCTTATTTGTAACCGATAAGAACAGCAGATATTTACCTGACAGCACACAAGGAAGATAAAGAGAGTGATTGCCGTCCATAGTACTTTCTCTCTGAACTGAATCTGTCAATACAAATGAAGCAAAAATTATTTGTAAAGGTTTGACTGCAGCAGCACTTACATGACTAATACTTAAGAGCCTTCCTGTGGAAATATTAACATGTTACAAAAAGAAATGGGGTCTGGGGTGATAATATTGGTCCGATGTAGCTAATAAATCATGGCTCACCTTTCTTTCAGGTTTTTGTATTTCTGGCAATACAGCACAGAAGGGCTTTATCACCTCCAAGAACTTGACTAGAAAATGCAATGAAAACAAGTATGTTGTTAGTAAACTATTTACTGAAGGGCTGATTTAAAGTCAAAGTCTGAGGGGAGACGTGGCATTAAGGGAATGCCTAACGATACAACGTTAACGTTGGGAAGATGTTTAGGCTTGCTTATGTGACTGGTCAACAAATAAACTGGGGAAAACAATGGCATATATTGAAAATAAACTATAATTCAAGATACAAATATTCTCTTTTGATGTACGACGGTTTTCTGGATTTAAAGGATAAAAATGCAATGTAGCCTTTGCTAGAGAGCAACTAACTGCTGCTGGTGAGTGGTAAGGCTAGTGCGTCGTCATCACTTAAATGACAGTGATTCAATGAAGCCATCTAGCTAGCTAACCGGTGCCAATCGATAACTTCACTTCTAGTAACGTAGTCGCACTTCAAAGTCCAAATAAATAAAATCCTGCGACTAGTGTTAACAGATTACTGGCTTAAATATCACGCGAAGTGTTCTTAAATCAGAGATCCCAAGAGAGCAAAAGCTAACACGTTAGCTGCTCCGTTAGCTAGCTAGCGTTAGCAAACATGGATATCAACGGAAATGGCCTTTCTCGTTCATAATACTATAAGTATTTATTGTTCAAAAACGCATACTACAATGAACGAAACATAAACCTATTGTTAGAACCGGGTAATACTCACTCCCCATGATGTCCCTAGTTAGCCTGTGTTTCCCAGACTGAAAGTTGGTGTTAAAACAAGAAAGGTCGCTTCAGGTCTGTATCACCAGACTAGTCTCGGTAAGTAACCGGCGAAAAGCTTCACGGCTTGGGGAATAGCACATTAGAGACACGTCTACACTAGAAAGGAACGTCCCTACGTCAGATTACCACAAGAGCGTCATGTTCATCGGGAGGAAGCACTGTATTATACAATTTAGTTCAGTTTTTTTCAAATTCAGTACAATATTTAAAATTCAACCAAATCTTCAACTCCCGTATCTTCTAATCAAACTATAAATTGATCGACTAAAACAAACTGCTCTTTTTTCAATTCTTGTTGAAGCTTATCACATTTATCTGGAGCAAATAAACCCAATGCAAATTTCCCAAGATCTGTTTTCACCTATGGGATAATTCATAATGTTATTGGTTAAACTAGTAATGCTTTTGCTATATAAGTATTTTTTAAATTTATTTTTTTGATTATTTATCACAAGAAATGAGCACACAAATAATCGTCTGTCAATTTCCAAATATGTTTTAACTGTGCACTTTTGCACAGAAAATGTAGATCAGTCCTGTTACCGGAAGATGTCGCTGTTACCTTACAACTAACCTACTACTGAGCCCTTTCACTAACTCATTCCTTCAAGCAGAGGGCAAACAGCCCAGTACACGACTTTAAACTGAATATGTCAATAAGGCCATATAGAAACCCACAGAAACCCCCAAACATACACACACAAACACGGACACACTCACACGCGCACGCGCACGCACAACCCTGCTTGTACAGGCTCAATTCTCTCATGCGCAAATAACATGCAAATAACCAGATAATTGCTGCTTATTCAGCATGAGCAGCTGTTGCCATATATGTGTCGTCACCTTAGTTGCATAGCTTTTTATCCTTCCTCTCTCTCCTCATCCTTAACAGTGTTGTGGTGACGCAGATTATTATTTTACTAAAGCGCTCCTTGAACCTGAATCAGTCATCAAGTCCTTCATTTTTACTAGGGTCACAGGACACAATGCCTTACTGTTACCAATGATCTGATTAAAAGCCTGGGCTATTAGCAGTATTGCCTCTAGGATGTTACTTTCTTTGAAAAGTGTGTGTTATAGTGTGTGTGTGTGTGTGTGTGTGTGTGTGTGTGTGTGTGTGTGTGTGTATGTGTGTGTGTGTGAGAGAGAGAGAGCGAGAGGTAATGTATTTAAGTGTTTGTGACTGTGAGTGAGTGGAATGCGTGTTTATGTTGGACAGTGCACTGCTGCAAAAGAGAGTAGTCTCCGTCAATCTGCACTGTATAAATAAATAATGTAAAATAATAATACTAATACTATGTGTGTTTGTGTGAGCACGCTCGACATACTCAGGATATGTAAGGTGTAAGGGAAGTACAGCCAAAGTTTACCAGGGACTCTAAGGGAAAGATGTGGATGCTTGTGAGAGAGGGAGACACATGGACAGAAACAGAGAGTTTGCGTGTGTAAGTCTATAGCCAATCTACAGTTATACAGAGACAGACGACAAAACCAGTTGGCGAGTGGGAAGTCACAAGACCACCATGAGACTGAGCAGTGTGAGTCCCTCCAGGCTGGGCAATCCTATCCTGCTCCTCCTGCTTCCTGCTGGTTGCTTCTTTGGGACATCATTGAAACAATGGAACAATGAAGGCCAGCCAAGAGAGCAGGGCCTTCACTACCACTCAGCTAGATTACTGTCTTTAATCTCCCCTACATCTCCTTTTCTTTCCCTCTCCATCTCCTCCTCCTTTTTTAAACCTTAGCCTGCTACTTGGTGATAACTGACCTTTTCATAACGTGGTTCTTATTTTCACTCAACTAAAAAGCTTTAAGACCCCTGCCATGTCAAATGGGGTTGACTATTTTCAGTTATTGTGAAAGTCCTCAACACTCAAAGATCTAACTGAGGATCTTTGTTATGCTTGAAAGATTTTAATATCATTCAGTACTGTTTCTGTACAGTGGTGGCTGGGTGCTTTTGAAGACTGTGGTAGCGCGTGACCTGATGCCTAAACCGTTTTAATCGTATAGGTTGAGGTTCTGCCTGTAGTCTGCACCTGGGGTGTCCCTTACCTCTAGTGATACGGAGAGCAAAAGTCTAGTAGAAAGCCTTTGATATTTGTTATATAGTATGTATCCTTGCTATGCCACTGGGTTCAGGGATATAGGGTATTATTGCCACAGGGGGCTTACGCCTGTCCTATTGTATAAACCATGACCATCGTCAAGCTAACAGGAGAACATCATGTCCCCTACCATGAGCCCCCGGTTACATAAACATTGTACATAGATCAAAGGCCCCTCCCCCTTTCCTCCTGTTGCAGTTAAAGCACAGCCTGCTCCTTCAGTTCCAGTGTGGCGGTTTTCATCAGTGTGGCTGTTTTCGTGTGATGAACTAAAGTAGTTGCAAAGTGCCCTTGTGAGAGAGAGAGAGAGAGAGAGAGAGAGAGAGAGAGAGAGAGAGAGAGAGAGAGAGAGAGAGAGAGAGAGAGAGAGAGAGAGAGAGAAAGAGAAGAGAGACACACACACAAACACACACACACACAGCGAGAGAGGCAGAGAGAAAGAGAGAAGAAAGAGAGAGAGAGAGAGAGAGAGAGAGAGAGAGAGAGAGAGAGAGAGAGAGAGAGAGAGAGAGAGAGAGAGAGAGAGAGAGAGAGAGAGACAGAGAGTATGAAAGAGAGAGTTGGTGTGTGGGAAAAGAGGGTTACAGGGCTTTGTTGGCTTCACCTTTGTGTCCTAGAAGAGCAGGAAGAGAGGAACATGATGTTATTTTATTGTTGTCTTCTTAATCTATTTTCAACAGCTGTGTTTAATAAAACCATTATAACCTGGACAGCTAGAAAGTGCATCACTGTAAGTGTTCCATCAAGTAAACACTAGATTCAGAAAGGTTCAGATTAACCTGGATTCACAAATTGATTTTCCATCTGTCAAATTAGCAATCCAATGGTTTAAATAGAGACCTAAACTGTGTCTCCGGCTTGTAGTAAACTAACAGATTTACCCTCTAATTCAAGTGTACCCAATACACAAAGAAAACAAACCTGGTCTATCATTAAACCACCATGCAACACAACAGACATTTTGTAAAGTACGGTTAGAACCTGATTAATATCTTCGTCACCTGACAGAAACAAGGTAAGGCAGCGTGTTGAAATACTGAGCCATGACACTTTGATGATCTGTGGAAGCCGATTGGGCAACAAACCATGACATAAAAGAGAGCTGTATGGTTGCTGGTTTGTTGTCATCCCATTGTAAATTATATCAATCAGAGATCAGTGATTTCGCTCCCATTTTTCTTAGCAGTGTGAAAGAGTCAGGCATCGTTTAATAGAAAGACCCTTGACTCCGTTACCTCCTTAAACAAAAGGCCTGGCATGTGTGGGAGGAGAAGGGGATCTCTGACCTGTTATGGGCCAGGATGCCGCAGGTCACTGTAACATTATAGGCAGTAGCTGAGATCAGCTCGTCAAGCTGCACTTGGCTAATATTAGACTTACCAAAGCTTTTGTAAAAGTAAAAGTAAAGTTTTATGAATTGCAAAACCGCCAACATGATTGATTCTACCTAGAAAGTGTCATCACCATAGTGCTAAAACCTACACTCGCAGAAATCACAGCTGTGGCAATATCTTTTTTTTCCAGAAATATGACAAGTACACACTGAAACCAGCACATTCTGAAAACCTTAGCTTTCTTTGGAAAGCTTTAAGTCTGATTGAAAGAGCTGCATTTAATGATTCTTGTAAAGGCTCAGGACATGCCATAGGAAGTACCTGGACACAAATAAGGAGCCCAAGCCAATTACTTGGCAGCACCAGAGATTTCCAAGAGGAACAACCACCACACCACAGCACGCCCTTGCTGGTTGCTATATTGTCAACAAGGTTAATCACGGTTATTTCAGAGTGTACATTTCTGTGTCCCCCTTATCCAGTCTGCTAATAAAGATAAACACATACTTATTATATCAATATATTGTTAAATGTGTCAGGAATGGCTTTGTTACCATCCCACCGCCATCACGTTAGATGCTGTTGGCTGTTACATAAGATGCTGGCTATTTCTATCTCTTTCTTATTCTTTCGCCTGTGGAATCACAATGACCTAAAGGCAGAGAGGGCTGTTTGAGCATGTTTGTGTTATGACCTCCTTCAACCTCCTTGTGTCTGTATCTTTGTTCTTCCTTGGTTCAAAGTAAGTTCAAATGAGGTACTCTAAGATCAAGTACAATTAAGGTACATTTTAAATCAATGTATTAAAAAATATGAACACTTTGAATAGGAGGACATTATGGGTTGTGATTAATACTAATGCCAAACAACCCAGCATTTCTTTACCCACACGCATTTGAAAGCTATATCATTCACAGGGTATTGTACTAAAAGTGTGTTGTTGAGAAAGGAAAGCGTATCACATGGATACAACTTTATTGGCTGCAGTTTACAGCCTTGAGGATAGGAAATAGCAAGAATTTTTATAGCTATTGTGAGATCAGATGATGGAGTCATTATGTAACCCTAGACACCCCTTGTAGTGACCTTGAAAGAACCAAGAATCATCACCATAATACTGCCCTACCGCTAAAAAACAATGTCCCTGTTCTACTGCGTTCAGAGCTGCTACTGATGTAATACTTATAGCGGTAGAGGTAATCACTGGCATGTGCTCATGTTTCGGCAAGAGACGTAGTATAGAAACAATGGGTGACGTCGCATAGTTTACATGTGCGAAGAGGATGATTTTGTGACGGTGGAATTTCACACGGTCAGATTTTAAAAAAGTAGTTGTAGTGAGTACATTTTGATGTGATGATGCATTTCTGGGCGTCAGCTCTTTTAAAACAGGTTAACGTGTTCTTGTCACTAAAAGGAAAAGCTTGTCAGATTGTCCTTCGGCCTTTGACCCCAAAATACACAGAGAGCTGTAACTCAGGGAACACGGCTGTCAGCTCTTATCTGTGAACTTCAGTCTTATGCAAGTCACACGCCGTTCACCTAAGCCACAATAGTCAAGTGCATTTTCTTTTTTTCTTAATCTCTTTCTTTCTTTCTTTCTTTCTTTCTTTCTTTCTTTCTTTCTTTCTTTCTTTCTTTCTTTATTTCTTGAATTCTTGAATTCTTGAATTCTTTCTTTCTTGAATTCTTTCTTGAATTCTTTCTTTCTTTCTTGAATTCTTTCTTGAATTCTTTCTTTCTTTCTTGAATTCTTTCTTTTTTAATTCTTTATTGAATTCTTTCTTTCTTGAATTCTTGGTTTCTTGAATTCTCCTTTTCTTGAATTCTTTCTTTCTTAAATTCTCCTGTTCTTGAATTTTTTAGTTCTTTCTTGAATTCTTCTTTATTTCTTTAATTCTTCCTTTATTTCTTTCCTGTCCTATATACTTAACATAATTATATTATTATAAACCGTAAACTCACCTTACTTTAATTTCACCACAGTGACTAAAACTGTGAATCTAAGAAATAGGCCCTCCTTATTAGAAGCAAATAATTAATGTAAAATGTGAGTGACGCCTAACGCAAATGCCATTATGAGCTTATTAATATATAAGTGGTCTGATATTACGTATTACGAGCCAATAGCTGTTTGTAAAAGAGATGATAATGATTGACTGTGACCTGATCTGATGCAGGAGGTAAAACTGTGTGGGGGAGACTTATTGGGCTGTTTGCTGGGGTATGTCTTGTTAAACAGCTGTTGTGTAATATTTTGTGTTATCTTTAGGTGCACACGTCTCATAGACTACAACGCAGCTCTCGTGTATGTTTTTGCTATTGGTCATGCTGATATCAGTAACCTTGACAGAGCTACTGTTACAGGATTGTGACCTTTGGGGGACATGTTTCCTGTGTAATTTCAAGACAACTTTAAGAATGTTCTGTACCATTTTGTCACAACCTCTGGTCATCTAGTTCTAGGACAAACAGATGAATGTATGTCAGGTGTTCCCATGCTTTTTGTTTTTATTATTCTTGTGTAAAGGTTTCAGCTGCAAAAATGTATATTATGAACGCCACTGCCATTGACATTAGTACTGTCTTGAATCAAATTCAATTACCACAGCTACTGGTGATCAGCCTCCCCTTAAATGGCTATGCCGACCCTATATCATGTACAGTAGTAACTGGTTATGATCTTTAAGACCTCCAAAGTCACAGTGAACAGGCAGAGATCTTGTGTATGTCACAGCATGCCAAGGTCCCCATCTAAGCCAGTGAGTGTGCAGCAGATTAGCTGGCAAGGGATATTTTTAGAATGGAAAAAGGCAGATTATCAGACAGCACTGATTTGTATGGATGTTTTCAAGACCTAATCCCTTCTTGTTCAGCTCCGATTTGTCTGTTTTCCCCAGATGGAACACAATGTACTCAAATGTGAGTGGGCTTAACAAATCCACCCACCCACGCACATGCCCATTGGCAAACAATAATACAGTACATTGTAGTTGTGCCATCGCAAACACATACAAACACTCAATAAGATCCTCCTCAAAATTAAGAATCGTAAAAAACAACTGTTAGAGACAACCCCCATAGGCCCACGAGAAAGATCCCAAATGAACATGAACCACAATCACTGGGTTGGACTGAGAGGCCTGAGAGAAAATAACAGCTTAGCAGGCATTTGAACTATGAGCCTGGACAGCTGAATAAAATACTTGGACAAGCCATAAACCTACAATCCAGTGGGCCTACTGCCTAATGGGGCTCTAATCTTTTACTGTATGGGCTTTGGGGAACAACACAGTTCACACAGAGCCGATGAGGACGACACAGAAGATACGATGGCCAAGAGAGTCTGTTGAGTTGGCTCTCCAGCATATCATTAAGTGTTTAGTCCACTCTTTAAAGATAGTCTTTTGGAATTTAACTCAACAGTATTTGTTATGGCTTCCAGTTTCCAGTTGGTTCATATCTCCCTCTGTTCACCCACTGTTATCCAGTTCGTTATTATGTCCTAAGATAATAAAATGTTACCTTCTTTATGGCCACATTGTGTGTATCTACATGTGTTAAATGGATGCATACTTAATCTAGAATTGGAATGGGTCCTCAATCAGATTACATTTCATATCTTGCTCTTGCTCAGAAGCACATACCATCAGTGAATGAGTGAATAGTTGTCGCAAGTACAGTGTCTGGGTATGTGGGTCGCCTGTGGGCCCCGCGTGAGTAACCGCTTGAACTGGCGGGGACTGGAATGTGGTGATGAGAGAGATGGGTGTGGGTGAGGGTAAGCAGGGCACTATGTGACTCTGCCCCGGGCCTCTTCTGTACTTGCTGGGCATTATTGAGCGACAGCAGCCAGTAAACATCACGCTTCACGTTGCTAGTAAATGCCTCTCTGTCAACGTCCACAGACGTCATCTCCTGGCCCCAGTTCACCTCAATCTGTCACATTCAGGCTCTTCTATCCACGCATACTGCAGTGCGGTAGGTAGAGGACAAAGCTATACTGTAAGGGGTCAACGCCTCAGCCTGCATTCATCCAGCCGTCACAATGCCACTGCCACTTTCGCTAACTCGAGCTCATCAACAGCCTCTCAGCCTGTAAAAGATTCAACCACAAAGCTATCGGGTGTCACAATGTCTGCACTCACACATAACAGGAACCGATTGCTTGGCTTACAACCTCCCCGCTGATCGAGGGCTCTCAGTAGATCTGGTTACCTCACTCCAATCATCTGACACGTCATATGAAGCCTCCACAATCCAACAGAAACTAATCAAATCCAATAATAGTCTTCCTGCCACCCTGTCTTTGTCTCAATATTCCCCCTCAAGCAAGCCTCACCCTGTGGCCACACCCACGTCTGCTTCTCCATGAGC
The DNA here is from genome assembly GCA_026901105.3 of Galaxias olidus. Classification (NCBI taxonomy): domain Eukaryota; kingdom Metazoa; phylum Chordata; class Actinopteri; order Galaxiiformes; family Galaxiidae; genus Galaxias; species Galaxias olidus. The sequence goes on from JAPMUY010005851.1 coordinate 253,634, forward strand.
AGCAGGTGAGCTGTCTCCTGGTGAGAGGCAGATTTTCACACATTCTTTCCACATCTTTCAATCTTTCCATGGGCTTAGTTTGCTTAACCAGCTCAGCGTTTTCCGGCCCAGGATAAAAGCCGATTTAGCCGACAAACTCAAACTGCAGTCACTAGGAAACAACGGCTCTCTCACGGGAGGCCAGGGTGCATGGGTCGACTGTGAGGTCGCGATTGAGATTTTCTTATGTCACCATTGTTACACTTTGGTATTTAACATTTCTGTGTGTGGAGGGAGGGGGCAAAGCAGGAATGCTCTGGAACAAGTGTAACAGTCACTGGTGTCGCTGGACAAACGTCATCAGCTAAACCATTTAATAAGATGACCTATTAAGATTCTTGACGCATTCAACCAGCTTCTGGAATTTCTTTGACCCACTCAAATATAATCCAATTCCAGACTATTACCATGTATAACCTTTTCTTAAATGAATGGTGTTTTCATTTACGAACAGAATACGTGTTTTAAAATGTTAATTTATTAATGTCTTCTGTGGACTAGAGATGAGTTCTATAGAATGACCACTGCAGTAGGCTTTGTTTGAAATAAGGCATTAGGAGAGTGTTAAGGAGATTCATTGTCACCCCCCAAACCCACATCTTCCCCTTCACACTGGACACTCAGACAGAGACAGAAAGTGATTTTACAACAAACAAATGTATTTATTATTCCAACATACTGTTGACACACAGGTATACAACAGAGAGGTATCTGCACTTGCAAAAAGGAAATCAATTAAATTTCATATGAGAACAGAACATTTAGAACAGTAATAAGGAATGTAGTCATCGTCTCCATTTACTTATCTTTTTTAGTTTTCTTTTATTATTTAGAAACATTTCAAATAAATAAAGCTTCTATAATGTATTTCTGTCTATTGTTCATATCAATAAATTCTCTTCTTTAGTCACCATTTTCAGGAATGAAGAGGAGTAAATTAGACAAAAGCAAAGAAAGTGACAAAGAAAGGAAGTAATTCCTTCAAAACAATTCAGTCTTTGATGAGGAGGCAAAACAGTCCCGACAACTGGCTAAAATCGGTGAATCCCTTCTTCTCCTTCCACCCCAAAACATGTCAATAGTTCTGAATCCAGATGCCCAAAAAATGCATAAGATTCTTTTGCTGCTGGGTCAGCAGGGTTGCCAGGACGCACAGGAAATGTCTTGCCACAAAACAACATGAGTTGTCAATCGCTACAAGGCTAGTGAGTTAGCCAGCCCAGTTCATCACATGCACCGTTTCCCACTAAACAAAATGCTGTGCGATTGGGGAACGGCCGCTCAAACTCAAATCCAAATAAACCTTCTCCAGCCATCTTACAGGACAAGCACCTATCTGACTCCTAGAACTACGCGTGAGCTTTTCTTGTTGTTTGCCCTCTTTCTCTCTCGGAGAGCATTTACTACGATAAAGAAACCTCAGGCTGTAACAGAGGAGTATGATGAGGGGAGAGGAGAGGAGCGGGAGACGAGGATCGGATGCTACAACAGTCACCGGTGCCTGCTAATAGACAAGTCTCTCATTAGGCACTATCTGTCCTACCATGTAGAAGGAAAGGGAGGAGCAGTCCCAGACAGGGAAAAGTGCTGAAGCGTGCACAGACACTTCTGTCCAGGGCCAAACAGCTGGGGGAGGGTGTAGGACCAATCCTTATGGCCCCTCCCCCGACCCAGAGGCTTACGATAGGCCCTCCAGAATAGCAGGGTCAGACCCCTGTGCGGCCTTTAGGTAATGCACCATGGGAGGCGTCAGCTCAATGCTGTGGGTTTCGGGGGGCGGCTGCTTTTAGTCGGCACTGTGCTCCTCCAGCTGGGAGATGATGGTGATCAAGTTCTGGAGGCCGAAGATGTAGCCGCTGTCCTGGCCCTCGTGCACCACGCTGTCCTCCCCGTAGTGGCGGCACGTGGTGTGGGCAAAGTCAATCATGCGCACGTCCACCGCAGCGCTGCTGGCCTCCCCTCCTCCTCCTCCTCCTCCAGCGCGGGACAGGCGACTGCTGCTCCCTCCCACCCCACTGCTGCTGCTGGCCGCGGAGGCCCGGGGGAACCCAAAGGCCCCTTCCTCTTCCTCCGCCTCCTCTCCGTCCTCTTCCTCCTCCTCGTCTTCGTCCTCGTCTGAGGGCTCGTCCTCGTCGCCCTCCTCTCCTCCGTGGTGGCGGGGGCGGCCGGGGCTGCGGGGCGGCACACCGTCATATATGATGAGCAGGGAGCTGGAGTAGAAGCGGTAGGACTCGCACGACTCCAGCGCCGCCTTCATCTCCTTGAGGCGCCGCAGCACCGGGGAGAGCAACTCGTGGCGCAGGCGCCGCCCGTCGTGGAAGAACTGGAACAGGGCCTCCTTGAAGCCCGACAGGCTGAGCTTACGACCTTGGTACTTGTTCATGAACATCAGTTGGCCTGAGTCAGACTGGTATACCTGCAGAGGCAAACACACACCAAGTTAAGGTAATCCATCAATGGATAAACTAACTGCAGGAAACTGACTGTGTGTGTGTGTGTAAATGTTTGATGCTTTATGTCATCATACCTGCATTCCACAAAGGCGGACTCCTATGGAGGAGGATGTGCTCTGTTGGCATTTGCGTATCTGGTTGGCTTTCTTCTCCTCCGACGCGTCGTCGCCGTGCTGGCGCGTGCCCATCTTAAGGTCTAGCACGCAGGGCACCGTGTAACGCCACGTCAGGTTCTCCAACAAGATAAATTCTGACATAGGGTCAAGGGTCAACCAACAACCGAGGAAAAAATGTACTAAAAACTATTCAAAATCTATGTCTTTTACAGTGTGGCTCCCACCTTGAGCCTCTCACCATCGACTGTCCTTCTGAATAAATAAAGGCTCTAAGGATTTCAAATCAAATGCAGACAGGGTGTACTGGCACACAAAAGGATACTGTATTGGTTGCGGTGCTTGGAGTTGTCCTTCATCCTCTGGAGGTGCTGCTGGTGACACTTGAGGCTCCAGGGGTTGTGCTTGATCTGGGGCCTCATGTTGCCCTTCTCCAGGTTGTAGTAGAGCACCTCCGTCTGCTGCTGCTGCTGCTGCTGCTGGGCCTCCTCACGTTTATAACTGCACACACAGACACACATAAGAGGTTTACTGATACGTCCACGCTCTCATACATGCTCTGGCGTTTGCGCTAGTCGTGGTGGCGTGTTTTAAAGAGGGCGCATGCACTCACCTCAAGATCTTCTCCTCCTTGCGGATCTGCCGGGCTCGGTCTTTGCTGTACTTGTCGTTGTCGAGGTGCACGGTGGACTGCTTCTTGTTCCCCCACTTCATCATCTTGCTCTTGGGCTTGCAGTCGGTCGACGGGTCCGTGTTCTCCAGGTCCCCTGGCTCACTGTTGAGGGGGTAGGCGATGAGGCACAGGTTCCCTTCCTCGTCCTCCTCAAAGCTGACCGACACCACACCTGAGACAGACAGAGGAAAGGAGCGGGGAGGGAAAAGGAGACAGAGGCGGTTAGGACCTCGCGTTGGACCTTTTCTCTCGTTATGTGTGGTGGCTAACGACATAGCCAAGGCCTCCCATAAGCGGGACGTCTTAGGCAACTCTTACCAACCGTGTCCTTACGCCAGCCTTCTAATCACATTCTGTGAGGAGAGAGAGATGCACAAACACACAAACACACAAACACACAAACACTATGGGGGAGGGGTGAACAGTAGCAGAGTGAGAAACACAGAGCGGGATAGGGGGAAGGGAGAGCCAGAACAGTTATGGAGGGTATTAGGAAGCATCAACAGTAGTTGTGGTGTCATTTCCCAGAACCGATCATGTGTGAAATGCAAAAACCAGGAAACAGGGGCGACTCAAACACGACAGGAGGCCAGGATATGTCAAACTCATAGGCACCTTTATTTAAAGCAGAAACCCCCCCCCCCCCCGATGACCCAAACCCAACCACTGATGATACAGAGTTCTGCGGCAAAAAATTAAGTACACAGATGGGATAACCCCCCCAATACTATTGAACAGACATCATGTAAACCAATGCAACTGTAACTAACACCACACCAACCATTAAGACACTGACAACACGTCACAAGTCAATGGTCAATAGTCCCCTTCTCAAACAGAAACAAATATCAGGCATGAGGCATTCAAACTGACAGTTAAAATGTCCATGTTCTGTCTAGAATGCCTTTTACATTGTGAAAGTCCATTCAAGAGCAACGTTGCACAGGAAGGGACAAGTTCAGTTCAATATGGGAAGTAAGAGACAGACAACAAAAACTGTTGAGCAATAGATTACTACGTGGTTGGAGCTAGGCTAATTTATGATGTGCTCCCCAAACATAGCCCCCCCCCAGGCCTGCCTCCCCCTAAAAGGACCTGTGTACTGCACCTATCTGAGAGGGGGGGAGGTGACCCCACAGAGGGGTCACACAGCGGCTGACTAAGGTGCATCAACCCAAGAACATTTAGAGAGAGAGAGCTGAGGAGCAAGATGGAAAAACATAAGCAATGGTGTTAACACATATAAATAAACAGAACTACGAATTATGATAGAATGAGAGATGTATGTAAAAACTGGATCCCACTGGTCTGGAAAACAAAAATGAAAGTATGGCAACCGAGTCGAAACAAATGCAATACCTTTTAGAAATACAACATAACAATATTGTAAACAATAACACTAGAAAAACAGCACTATGAAATATTTTAAAGAGGCTTGGTGTTTAAATGGTGGACTTTTGGACCCAGGGCCCATCTTTGTTCCGCAGCTCCAGCCCTTAGTGATGTCACTATTCTGCAGTTCTCAGCCTTAACCCTCTCCTGACCCGACTGCTCCTCTCAGAGCTGCAGTGTCATCTGCATGGCAGTGGGCTAGCAGGTGAATCAATGTTTGGTGCGTCAATGGGCCATTTAAACAAACGTGCGTTATGTATGTGTTTGTGCAGGGTGTGACTGATATAAATATAAATATTCTGGGTTACTAGCATGTTTCCCTAGTATCCCATCTTCATAGCTGCTGAGATTCAATGTCACAAATTTATTTTTAAGATCGCCAGGCATTTCTCTGGTGTCACGGAGAGACACCAGCGTCTTAAGCTCGTCACTATTGCCTGATGGGACTGACGCCTGTGTGACTTAGGGGGATTTTGGATAGCATGCGGTGTGGGTGTGAGCGTACGGATATAATTTTACGCTGGCGGCTCAAAGGCCGATCCCTAGCCACCCAGCGTGTCGGCCCTGATGGAAAGGTCTCATTAATTATTGAACGTTCTAGAGCTGGGTTCCATGCTGTAACCTTACCCCTGTGCATGGCCCGGTTGGCAGCTTCCCTTGCTGGCACATCATCAGAGCTTTCTTAGTAACCAACTATATCAAAGGCAGGTTCATGAGCATCTGACATATCGACGGAAAAAATACAGCGTCTCGCTCCCCCCTTTCCCCCCCCAGTCGTTTAAAAACACAGTGATCTATGTATGTATATGTTTGTACGAGTGTGAATACGAGGCGAGGGGTGAGTTCAGTTGGGTCTAAGGCGGTGTTTGCTCTTCTATGGTAATGGAGTCTTATGGAGTCAAAAGAAGAATAAAAGACCATGTTAAGCCCCAACCCCCATCACCTGATACTGAAGTCCTACATGGGCCCAACTGCCCACGACAACCAAATCCCCACACAAAACTAATCCCCCTTGTATTTAAAATGAAGCTTTACCATCTACAGCCATCTGTAATCCTACATCTAAAATACAGCTGATATATACCGCCGGAAAGCAAAGAAAACCATCGGTGGATAGAGAGAGACTAGGCAGAGAGAGGAGAAGGGCATAGAAATACTGGGGTACATTAGAGTCACACAAACACACATGCATCCAATGACTGCTCCGGGACGAGAGCCTTACCTTTGTACTGCGGGGTGAACTTCCTCATCTCGGCAGGCAGGCTTTTGTAGAACTGGTGCTCGCGGGGGATCAGGGGCTTGCAGATGGTCTGCTCCCCAAAGCGAAGCACGCAGGAGTGCCCCCCCACCTGGTGCACGAAGGGTTCAAGCATTACCCCTTTTCCGGGACAGGGTGTACCGTCTGCCTGCATGAGGGCTTCTAGAGCGGGACTCATCCTCACTCCGCATCGGACTATTGAGCTAGGAGGGCCCACGGTGTCGGGTAGGCAAGCAGCTCGGCCGCCCGTCTGGCTCCCTATCCTCTGGCTGTTCCGCTCTGCCTCGCTAGGGGGCGCTACTGGGCTCCTGCGACGGCAGAAAGCACAGCAAGAAAAACAAAGGCTAGAACAGGAAGGAGAGAGAGACGGCAGGGGGAAAATCCTTTAGTTCCTTTCGCTCAGCTGGCGCAAGGATCGGTTCAATGTGGCCCGTGGTTTGCTTGAAATACTATCCCTGTATCGGTAGCTACGCTAAAAGCTGGTTTCGACCACTTAGGGAGCTTTAGATGAAGGTTGACAGTGAGCGTGTGCTCCCGTCTGATACCGTCGTTGGCTGTTCCTGAACTGACGTCTGCAATGGGCTCAGAACAAGAAAAGGTTCACCACACGTTCAAAAGCTCCACCCCTGGTGACACCTCAGCCTATCAGAGGCCAGCAGCGGCTGTCGCTGGGTGTGGACAAAGCAATGAGAACAGGAACACGCAAACAAAGAGGAAGGAAAGAGAAAGAGGGGGAGGGGGATCACAGATAACATAGAAGAGAGAAAAACTGGAGACTAAACACCCAATTGAGGTGTTTTGGTTGGATATTAATAACTATTGCCTTATTCCTATTATCTAAGCCTGCTTTAAAAAGAACACATATTGATCCATTATCGAGGAGAGAGATTTCGAGGGTAGGGAGGGTCAAGGAAAGAGAAAGCCACTTTTGTTTTCCTTTTATCCGGTTGAATTGACTTTCCTTATCTGGGAAAGGTCATAAAGAAAGAAGAGCGAAGAAGAAAACTGGAAAAGAGAAAGAGATTAGTAAGGAAAATAGTAGGGGCTTTGTTGACTCGTCATTGACAAATGGATCGATTCAACAGACGGCAACCATTTAGTCCCAACATGAGCCACATAGCTCTGAAAGGCTGGACACAGACCCCAACTGGCTAACATAAATACAAATGCCTCAGGGACAGGTCTTACGGCGACATAAAAAATGTCAGCCCTTCCAATCAGCAGTCTAGCCACAAGCAGCCAATCGTGGGAGAGACCGGAAGTGAAACCAACATACCACCCACCTGCCCAATCTCATAACTGGCATTTCAAATAAGCATAGCAGTCTAACAACAGCCTTGGCAATGGTATGTCAATGTGAGCCAAAACCATCTCGAGACCTCCCGTGTAACGTCCAAAAAAGACTAAACATAGACCCGCAGACACATCTCTCCCCGAGGGAAAACTCATAACAGTGGTATTTATGGAAGGACAAACAGAGGCTGGCAAGGTTAATGACTGTCGAAATACTACCCTAAGAAGGTTTGTGAGTAACAATAAGGTCTGTTAATGTATAATCCTTTATACTTCCCTACCTGACTTGGATGAGAATAGGGAAAAGCCCATGTCATCTTGTGTCTGATCCTGATATCCACTAAGAACGGAGGGCTGAAAGCAGCTTAGTTCATTGCCCAGGACATCCCCTTCTTTCTGGCCATGCACCAACCAGCAGGCTGGGAGGTTTGGGTTGCGTGTGTAAGTCTGTCACACATCGGTTTAGTGCTTCTGAATAAGAGGGCAAACAGAACAATACCCGCTTGATCACTTTAATCTAGCTTCCTACCAGGAAACACGAAGCAAAGCAAACTCTTGCATCAATGTGTTTATACAAGTATTATTATTACGTGTGTGTGAGTGCATATAGGTTGGGGAGTAATTGCAAACTTGACTTTGTGCGTAAATTGAGTAGGCATGCGTGGAACACTGGAATAGTGTGGTTGTAAAGAAAATGAATGTGTGTGTATGTGCTGGAGCTGACATTCTGGCCTGGTAACCCTGTGCAGCCAGGCCAATGAGTCAGTTTTATGTCACTTTGGCCTAGTTCCCTTCTCCATCTCACAGCCTTGTGCCCCGGGACAATGGGCCTGGATCTAGGCTGTCTCCCAGTTACAAAATCGAGTGGACATGCAACCACCTTTAATACACATAGTAGTTGCCCTCTACTCTCGCAAACGTCTTTCCCTGTGCCGTCTGAAGACGCCAGCAGATCAGATTAAAAAAACCGGGCCCAGTAATTATATCATGGTGGATCCGGTAAGAGTAGGACACAGATCGGGGCAGAGTCATGCACTTTCATCAAAGAGGAAACCAGCAGAGCTGACGGCTAACCCAATACCAATGACTGACACCAAGCTGCTAGATACTGTTCAATGAACATCAACTCAACTTTCAGTATCTCTCTCTCAGCTGTCTGTAAAATTATAACAACAACAAGACCTCCTGTTACCGTTTTCTGTGACCCCCTAAGGTTATGTTCAGGTTTTGGCTAGCCTCTATGCTGCTGTTTGCCAACAGGCTGCTAGGTCGTGCTGATACCAGCCCCGCCTCTACCCTGCCTGGCCATTAGCCCTCGAGGACCACAAACAGAGGAGGTGCGACTGTGTGACAGAAGGGAAGGGTGCAGGAGTTTACTACGAGACAAGGGAAGTGTGAGAAGACTGTGTGTGTGTGTGTGTGTGTGTGTGTGTGGGGGGGGGGGGTTGCGGTAGTGTTGATGTGTGGCTAATGGTGCCACATCTGCAGCAGCTCCACCGGCTTTCCCTTCTCCACTGTAAGCCTATTTGGCACAGCAATCTTCCATCTCGCCACCTCCGGTTTTCCCCGAAAGCACAAGGGGAGGCAATATGTAAATAAATGTGAGGCCAAAGAGATTACACAGACCTACTTAAGAGACCCTGCTACTTTGCTAGCCGTGACGGGGTCGACACCCAATGCCAAAGAGGCATTAAGGGACAAAGCTCTTTATTTCCACCTCCCAGGCTCCTGCAGTAAATAAGGGTCTGGGTCAATGACATCTGCCATGTGTCCAAGTATAGAACATGACGGGTGTTGTTGTGGCTCGCTCTATTTCAGACACACTTCCATTACCAACGACAGCATTCCAGTATATGGCAAGCTCTCACCCAAAACTGACAGCGGATGTCAGGCATACCAAAACAACCCCAATCTAATAATAATCTAATAATACACACACCCCTCTTAGTGTGGAACTCAAACACTGTTGAGAAATGTGGAAAATGTTGCGTCCACAAATAAACGCTTGCCCAGCTCTGTATACAATGCAAAACTCGCTGCATGCGCCAATACCAGAGAACTGTCTGTGCATTGAAAACTTCAACAAGGACACGGACGGTACGTTGCCCCCAGGTAAATTCAGGTAGGGCGCGTGCACCTTTTGTGTCCAAACACAGGTGCGTGCCATTAGGCTTGCTTACAGGACACAGTGAAGAGCTGGGGGTCAGTCTGTCTGCCTGCCCTTAAGCCCCTAGTGATGGCGTTGTTTTTTCCATGGTTTACACAGGGAGGAGGGGGAGGTTATCAGAGGTCACATGGGACAAACACAGACAGTCACCCTTTATACTGACTGATAAGGAGTTCGGGGGGCAGGGGATCTAACCTTCTAAAAACAGACGGTTCTCTAGGGAACAGGTGCCAGAGGACAAGCCGCGTTTGTAGAGTTCACGGTGCACTCGATCAACAGGCCACTGAATTAGTTACATCTGTGTTTTGTCCAAACAAGCCATAGGGGATAGGATAGGGCTAAGCCAAAATAAGGGTGCGTTCCCCTGGTTAGCCGCGCCCTTCAGTACACCCTGATGAAGGAACTCTGCTGATACATGTTGCTAATGTCAATAAATTAAGTGTGTGACTGTTCCAGTTGTTCCAATGCGTTTCCAAACTGAAAAGGTCGCTTGTAAAACCCAAAATGTTCTATTTGAGTCTTGCCCCGAGGAGGTGTGGGAGCAGAGCAGTCTTCCTCATCAGTATCTAATGGCATCTGTTTTGAGCACAAGCCAATTGGCAACCTCAGAAAGTAGCACACTTCTCTGCCTGTGCCTCGGTTTTAAAGTTTCGCAAAGAACTCTGCCATCTTCAGGCAGTGCAGTTTGGAGGATTTTGCATTTCGACTATAGCCTTGCACGCAATCATACCTCATTAAAAACATAATCACGCCTGAGACCTAGAGGAGGGTAGGGAGGCCCAACCCCTTGCTAAAGCAGTAATATACACTCAAATTCAGCAAACATTGTCAGGCACAAACCCACACAGAAACGTTTGTATCTTTATAATCCAGTCTGAGAACGACCTGACCCATATTTAGGGATATAACGCATCCACGTGAAGCAGCACGTGTGCACCCGTCTGCCAAAGGTGGTGAAACAGTTCCATCTATAGCTTTACTACGTACAGTGTGTGTGTGAGTGTGTGTGTGTGTTGGGGGGGTGACATATATGTTTACATCCAGCCATACCATGAAAAGGTCACTGCAAGCGATATATACTGTATATATATTAATAGACATACGAGTTGTGTGCACAGCCTTCAACAGGTCGAGGTTCTAATGGCAAGGGACCAGCCACCTCTCCATTTCAATCCTTTATCAGTTAGCAGCCATGAACCCTGGCCCACTTAGAGGATGGGAGGCCAACTCACCTCCACTCTGTCCTACAGAGAGACGTATGTGTGCCGTGTGAAGGATGGTTTATTGGAGGGTGCAGGCTTTACTTACATGAGTGAGTGGGACGTGTGTTTCTCTGAGATAAAGGGTTGCCACGCGCGCGTGTCTGCATACATTGTCGTCAGGGGAACATAAGCCCCCTACTGGTATGCCCTTGTTCCTGGTCCCAGTGGATCAGTGTGTGAGGGAGATGTGTGAGACCCTGGGTGGGTAGCGGGTGGGGGGGGTGGGGGGGGGGGGGGGGGGGGGGGGGGGGTTAATAGCTAGAGCAGATGCTGACAACTTAAGAGATAGGGGTGGTGGTCTGATTCCCATTGGGCAATAGACACCCAACGCATCATGTTAAGGCTTGTCACTTGGGATAATCGTGTCTTCCAAATAGCACCGACGTGCATGGAATAGCATTGCCGTTGGAAGTGTCTAGTCATCCAGAATGCTCCAGACCTTTCTGCCATTAGTATGATCGATCAAGCAAACAGACATGTTAACGCGTGATACAAGAATCCTGGTCCCGCAGCCTAAATATAATGTACCGGGTTTCACTTTCACCCACTGACACCCTGTTAGTCTTCCCCACCACCCCCACAAGCACCCAATTTCAAACTGCACACTGTAGTGCAGGTAGATAGACTGCTCAACTCCTCCAGACCTTCGCACCGACCATGTTGGCAGTTACATGTGGGTAACAAATAAGGGTCAGAACCAGGCTCTAAATATTTTCAGACCGCTTTAATTTTCGCCTCCACTACCCCCTGCTAGACGGTTCAAATTAGCGCTACAGTGCGTTGGGTTAGTTTCCCGCTACAGCGCGTTGTGTTAGTTTCGCGCAACAGAACATAGGCGCAAATGTGGCTCTCGCGGAAAGGATCCAGGGCAGACCTCTGTTCTACTAGGCGAAACACACGGGTTGAAGGTGAGAAACACCATAGCTCAAAAACACATTACATTTACTCTCACAAAACAGGTAACATTTTTATAATTTGGAGACAGCATTTGTGTTTATACTTGAAAAATGCAGGCCTCTGGTGTGGTGGAAAGGATTTTGCAGTGGTGGTGCGCCATGGCAAACCGTTACCAGCGGAACCACTGGAGTGTCTGCAGGGATGGGCCTCCTGGTCAGAGAATCAGCAAGTCATAAATGCCCAGCACAAGACTGCTTAGTAGCATCCCTCCGGCCCTTCACTCAGAAAGGCTTCTCTCAGCACAGCATAACTTCTCACTGGGCGCGTAGTACATCCAGCTCTCAACACCTTCACTAGATTACTGTTCCAGCAGAAGGGGAGAGCCAAGGAAAAAGGCACCACGACACATTGACAGATCGGGACAAGGCAAGAACTCTCACCTCAAATCATGCAGAGTACACATAAACGCTACGAAACCCGAAACGAGAAGTGAAAGTTATGGAGAATGATCACTGACACAAATACTCTGAGATGTTCCAATTAGAACCCATACAAAAGAGCAAAATCGAAAGTTTTTCACCTTCGTTGATATGCAGACCCAGTGGTAAACAACTTACCTCCAGGCCAAGGGAGTGAACATTCAGTACAACACTGAGCCCGGTTGGACTCCAGACCCACTCTCTCTGCTGCTCTTTGGATGCCTTTTGTCCTCGTTTTTACCACTTCTCTGTATGAGAAAACACACAAGACACACGCATTGAATCTGCTTCGGGCATAGACGGTGTAACGGCCATGAAAAACAGTGTTGCAGTTGTTTAATGACATCTCAGTGTGGTTGTGGGTTTTTAAACAGCATTACATTCTACCCAGAGCTCACTGTACATTAATGAGTTTCATATGACTCTGCGGGGGAGAGCTAGAGAGAGAATATGCGGCAGACAAAGAGAGACCCCCCCCGCCCCCACACACACACACACACAGCACATGTCAGATAGGAAGTCATGTGGAACCTTGGCAGAGGGCTACAGCTGCCAAAATAAACAAGAGAGACCCTCCAGTGTTTTTGACATGCACCTCCCACAATAACAGAGCTGGAACACGCACAAGTGACACTAGGAAGTTTTATGATCCTGAGGCGTATGAACTCTCCTCCTCAGAGCTGAGGCTCTGGTCAACACAGCAAGAACTTTTCCCTGCCAACAGCACACTGTGTGATGGTTGCTGTTTAGGGCTGACACAAGAGATTTTTTTTTTATTGTTAAGCATTGTCATGGAAATTGCTTAGTGGTAAGTATTTTACAATGCTTTTGGAGTAGCTAAATGCGTCTAGTACTCATTGCCAATGGTCAATAAATATAGCAACGGCGTTGTGTCAGGCTGGCAGTCTGTCTTAACAACTTGGACTGGGAATGAGTAGTAACTTTTGATGGGCCTATTTGGGTACAAGGGTTATGAGAACACTGTCCAATCATTCCAGCCTCCTTTTCTACACTTTAACTTTCTCTTTCCTGTGTCTCGGGGAGAATAGATAAATCATCCTCTGTACAAGTCTGACCTTAAGCCAAAACTCCTCCCTCATCCACTTGGCAGAAAGAGCATGTTTATGTTCTTTTCAGCAGATGTTAGGGCTCTGGGAGTACACTCATATGTCTATGTGTGCAGGCTATGTGCTCATGTGTGCGAGGGGGGAGAATGTAGGCCTTGTGTGCATTCCAGGAAAAAGTATTATGTAACGCTTCACTGAATCCACAGCCTTATCTCAGCCCCATGGCACTTGGCCGGGTCGTTCACATGGAGTACCATATGTAAAATGGTAGCAGGAGAAACAAAAACAAACTGCAGCAACCTCTCACCACAACACCATTTCACATTCACCCTAAATCAATAAGAGCACATTGGAGCTTCACGTGTGTGTTTATGTGTACGCACGGTCAGTGGTATGGTGGTTACATTCCACAGAATCCCTGTGGTAGTGATTCAAACTTCTCATTCCATTCCATGTCCCAACTTTGACAACCACAGTAGCTAGTGACTCCAGGTTGTTACGCTGTGTAAGGCAGTGTTCGGGTGTGACCCAAATGTAGCACTACTTTTTTCAACTCCAATACGACAAAAGAAAAGGCGAACTCTCTCAAACCCTCCAGGTGTGAAACTGAAGCACTGTGGGGCCCACTGAGAGCTAATGCAGAAAGGAGAGCATTCAGCTACTTTTGTGCTGACATGGCTGCTTTTACAGCAAGGAAAGCATCCCGAAAGGCTAGCTATAAGCAACTACAGGAATGGAGGTTAGCTTTAAGAAGAATAGGCAGTCCTGTCATGTCATGTTTTACGTAAAACGTGCCTAATCCGAGTAATACTTAGTGTACACACCAAGCAACAATAAGGTAGCAGTGCAGGAAACAAAACGCATATGACGCTGGAGAGTCGGAGTCGGAGAACAGCATTTACGCAGGTCAGCAATTTCAGCAGGAAATTGTAACTCTTGACCTATATCAGCCTCTCTCAAACTTCTTTGTCCTGGGGCCCAGTAAAGTCAGAGTTTGGGTTTACATGACCCACCACAACTCCGACCCCCCCCCCCAGCACCCCCAACAACAACATCCACACCCCAGTAGGGGTGCATATTATTATTAATTATTAGTCTTAATTATTATTTATATGTGATTTATGATTACAGGCCATTTAGACCTGCTCCATATGAAATGAGATATTACTTTATGATATTGCGCTATATAAACAAAATAAAATGTAATTGAAAGCTTCAACAGAAATGATTTGGCTGAACATAAAATTACTGCCAACAACACCAACACCAAGTAAAATATAAACTGATTCTTATGAACACTCCCAACACAAATGTTTCTTTTTTGTCCTTTTTTGGAGGGCTAAATGAACTGCTAACGGTGCAACACTGCCCCAACTTAAAACTGTTCAACACGTGTTTAAACTAATATATATATTTATTTATGAGGCGTGATTGGGAGGAACGGCCTCCCCGATCTGAACCCGAGTGGTGGCTTGTTATTGGACTTCTGTGCTAGTCATGGAATGGCCATAACGAACACCATGTTCGAACATAAGGATGCTCATAAGTGTACCTGGTACCAGAGCACCCTAGGCAGAAGGTCGATGATCGATTTTGTTATCGTATCATCGGACCTGAGGCCATATGTTTTGGACACTCGGGTGAAGAGGGGGGCAGACCTGTCAACTGATCACCATCTGGTGGTGAGTTGGGTCAGGTGGCGGGGGAAGCCTCTGGACAGACCTGGTGAGCCCAAGCGTGTAGTGCGGGTGAACTGGGAACGTCTGGAGGAGTCCCCAGTCCGGGAGGCCTTCAACTCACACCTCCGACGGGGCTTCTCTGGCATCCCTGTGGAGGCTGGGGGCATTGAACCGGAGTGGGCGATGTTCAAAGCCTCCATTGCTAAAGCTGCGTCTGAGAGTTGTGGTCTCAAAGTCTTAGGTGCCTCAAGGGGCGGTAACCCTCGAACATCCTGGTGGACACCGGTGGTCAGGGGAGCTGTCCGATTGAAGAAGGAGGCCTTCCGGGACATGCTGTCCCGGGCGACTCCGGAGGCAGTTGCAAGGTACCGACAGGCCCGAAGGACTGCAGCCTCGGCCGTGGCAGAAGCAAAGCAGCGGGTGTGGGAGGAGTTCGGAGAAACCATGGAGAAGGACTTTCGGCTGGCGCCAAAGCGGTTCTGGAAGACCATCCGACACCTCAGGAGGGGAAAGCAGGGAACCATTCAAGCTGTATACAGTAAGGATGGGACGTTGTTGACCTCAACTGACAAGGTGATTGGGAGGTGGAAGGAGCACTTTGAGGAACTCCTGAACCCGACAAACCCACCCTACATAGTAGAGACAGGGCTGGAGGATGATGGGGGATCAGCATCAATCTCCCTGGCGGAGGTCACTGAGGTAGTCAAACAACTCCACAGTGGCAAAGCCCCAGGGGTTGATGAGATCCGCCCAGAAATGCTTAAGGCTCTGGGTGTTGAGGGACTGTCATGGATGACACGTCTTATCAACATTGCGTGGAAGTCGGGGACAGTACCTAAGGAGTGGCAGACCGGGGTGGTGGTTCCCCTGTTCAAAAAGGGGGACCGGAGAGTGTGTGCCAACTACAGAGGCATCACATTACTCAGCCTCCCCGGGAAAGTATACTCCAGGGTGCTGGAAAGGAGGGTTCGACCGATAGTTGAACCTCGGATTGAGGAGGAACAATGCGGTTTCCGGCCTGGTCGTGGAACAACGGACCAGCTTTTTACCCTCGCGTGGATCTTTGAGGGGGCCTGGGAGTATGCCAATCTGGTCTACACGTGTTTTGTGGATTTGGAGAAGGCGTATGATCGGGTTCCCCGGGAGATACTGTGGGAGGTGCTGCGAGAGTATGGGGTGAGGGGGTCTCTACTCGGAGCCATCCAATCTCTGTACTCCCAAAGCGAGAGCTGTGTCCGGGTCTGCGGCAGTAAGTCGGACTCGTTTCCGGTGAGGGTTGGCCTCCTCCAAGGCTGCGCTTTGTCACCTATCTTGTTTGTGGTATTCATGGACAGGATCTCACGGCGTAGCCGCAGGGGAGGGGGCTGCGGGTTGGTGGGCAGAGGATTGCATCACTGCTTTTTGCAGATGATGTGGTCCTGATGGCATCATCAGTCTGCGACCTGCAGCACTCATTGGATCGGTTCGCAGCCGAGTGTAAAGCGGCTGGGATGAGGATCAGCACCTCCAAATCTGAGGCCATGGTTCTCAGCAGGAAACCGATGGATTGTCTACTCCAGGTAGGGAATGAGTCTTTACCCCAAGTGAAGGAGTTCAAGTATCTTGGGGTCTTGTTCTCGAGTGAGGGTAAAATGGAACGAGAGATGGGCCGGAGAATTGGAGCAGCGGGTGCGGTGTTGCAGTCGCTCTATCGCACCGTTGTGACGAAGAGAGAGCTGAGCCAGAAGGCAAAGCTCTCAATCTACCGGTCTATCTTCGTTCCTACTCTCACCTATGGTCATGAAGGGTGGGTCATGACCGAAAGAACGAGATCGCGGATACAAGCGGCGGAAATGAGTTTCCTCCGGAGGGTGGCTGGCATCTCCCTTAGGGATAGGGTGAGAAGTTCAGCCATTCGTGAGGGACTCGGAGTAGAGCCGCTGCTTCTTTGCGTAGAAAGGAGCCATTTGAGGTGGTTCGGGCATCTAGTAAGGATGCCACCTGGCCGCCTCCCTAGGGAGGTGTTCCAGGCACGTCCAGCTGGGCGGAGGCCGCGGGGCAGACCTAGGACCAGGTGGAGGGATTATATCTCCACACTGGCCTGGGAACGCCTTGGAATCCCCCAGTCAGAGCTGGTTAATGTGGCCCGGGAAAGGGAAGTTTGGGATGCCCTGCTTGAACTGCTACCTCCGCGACCCGACCCCGGACAAAGCGGATGACGATGACGATATATTTATTTATTTTTAAGTTTATGACCCATTCCATCACGCTTTTTTAATTTGAATTTCTAATGAGATGGGTGCGCCTTCTTTCTTGCAACTAATTGGTCAGTTCACTTCTGTAACTGTCTCGCTGCTCTGCAGTCGTTTGCTGTTGACAGTGCTGACTTAAGTATTCATAGTTATTATAAAACGGCAATATACAGCCATCTGCAATCACAATATAAAGACCAACAACAGTAACATATCTGGGTGGCAGATGTAAAAGGGTGGAAATGGTTTATTTGTAATTAGGACTTTTAGAAGCGAATAGTAGATGGAATGTTCGAACTGCGCGAAACTTTTAAAGCAACGCACGCAGAAATGGCGTCCATTTAACCATGGAAACTTGTTCTCCCCCTCACTCCTGCCTGGCTGCCTAAACTGGCTAGCAATCACTAGACAGGACAAACGTGTTTTCAGTTTTTTTTTAAATAAAGTGATTAAACAGTGAATGCTCCAAATTTGTGTTACTTACTAAACGTTTATTAATAAAAACAAATTCATAAATTGTCCGTTTATCTAAAAGTGGCAGTTTTAGTGTCGAAAAAAGGTTTTTAATTTTACCGAGTTGATACTTCGGAATAGCCAAGCGGTGTCTTCTAAGAGCGCACATCTCTATGGCAAACTTATACATTATTTTTCCCAGACAAAGAAGTAAACTAACGTCAATGTTGCAACAGATACTTTGAAAAACTAACTGCCTTTACAGTTACATCGTCGTTTACCTAAATTAAGGCTAAAATATTAAATACGTTAATGCTGAAAACCGCGAACGTGTCAAACAACTTAGCTTTTTATGACGCGGCCCTAGTCAACAATTCTAGGCTTCAAATGACAGTTTGCCAAGGTATTGCTTGCAATTGCGTTTGTACACTCATAATCAGTGCCAGATAATCACCAGGTCGAAAACACATTTCAAAACATCTCAGTAAAATGTAGGTCCCATTGCAAGATCATTGCTCAGTATTATTTGTACATATCTGCTTATTTAGCCTATAAAGTGGTAATAAACAGGCATACAGTGCCTTGCAAAAGTATTCACCCCCCTTGGCATTTTTCATGTTTTGTTGCCTCACAACCTGGAATTAGAACGGATTGTTTGAAGGTTTACATCATTTTATCCACAGAACATGCCTACAACTTTGAAGATGTGATTTTTTTTTTTATTGTGAAGCAAACAACAAATAGGACAAAATAACAGAAAACTTCAGCGTGCATAACTATTCACCCCCCTAAAGTCAGTACTTTGTAGAGCCACCTTTTACGGCAATTACAGCTGCAAGTCGCTTTGGATAAGTCTCTATGAGCTTGCCACAGCTTGCCACTGGGATTTTTGCCCATTCCTCAAGGCAAAACTGCTCCAGCTCTTTCATGTTGGATGGTTTCCGCTTGTGAACAGCAATCTTCAAGACTGACCACAGATTCTCAATTGGATTGAGATCTGGGCTTTGACTAGGCCACTCCAACACATTTAAATGTTTCCCCTTAAACCACTCGAGTGTCGCTTTAGCAGTAGGCTTCGGGTCATTGTCCTGCTGGAAGGTGAACCTCCGTCCCAGTCTCAAATTACAGGCAGACTGAAACAGGTTTTGCTCAAGAATATCCCTGTATTTAGCACCATCCATCTTTCCCTCGACTCGAATCAGTTTCCCAGTCCCTGCTGCTGAAAAACATCCCCACTGCATGATGCTGCCACCACCATGTTTCACTGTGGGGATGGTGTTCTTGGGGTGATGGGATGTGTTGGCTTTGCGCCATACATAGCGTTTTCCTTGGTGGCCGAAAAGTTCAATTTTAGTCTCATCTTACCAGAGCACCTTCCTCCATACATTTGGGGAGTCACCCACATGCCTTTTGGCAAACTCAAAACGTGCCATCTTATTTTTAACACTTTCTGGCCACTCTTCCATAAAGCCCAGCTCTATGGAGTGTACGGCCTATTGTGGTCCCATGCGCAGATACACCAGTCTCTGCTGTGGAACTCTGCAGCTCCTTTAGGGTTACCTTTGGTCTCTGTGCTGCCTCTCTGATTAATGCCCTCCTTGCCCGGTCTGTGAGTTTTGGTGTGCGGCCCTCTCTTGGCAGGTTTGTTGTGGTACCATGTTCTTTCCATTTGAAGATGATGGATTTGATGGTGCTCTGGGGATCATCAAAGATTTGGATATTTTTTTATAACCCAACCCTGACTAGTACTTCTCAACAACTTTGTCCCTGACTTGTTTGGAGAGCTCCTTGGTCTTCATGGTGTGATGCCTCTTGCTTAGTGGTGTTGCAGCCTCTGGGACCTTTCAGAAAAGGTGTGTTTATACTGACAGATCATGTGACACTTAGTGAAATGAAGTCCACCTGTGTGTAATCTAATTATGTTACTTCTGAAGGTAATTGGTTGCACCAGAACTTTTGAGGGGCTTCACAGCAAAGGGGGTGAATACATATGCACATGCCAATTTCCAGATTTTTATTTTTAAAAATAATTTTTAATATATATTTTTTTCTCATTTCACTTCACCAACTTAGACTATTTTGTGCAGATCCATCACATAAAATTCAGATTAAAAAAACATTTAAATTACAGGTTGTAATGTAACAAAATAATTAACAAGCCAAGGGGGGTGAATACTTTTGCAAGGCACTGTATTCTCTCGTTGAAATACTATCGTTTTCCCTGCCTCCCCCTACAGTTCTCGCCCAATCGATCTTGCAAAAGTCAAAGCTCTCTGCCCAACAAGCTCCATTATAGCCTATATTTAATTTATCATTATGATGATGATCTTGTATTGATCTTGTATTTTTAGCTGTCTACGAGTAGCCGATATGCTAATTTCTGCAGTCTGCTCTGCAAACCTTAAGGCAATAAACCATCTGACTAATAAATAGGTTTTCTTGTTTTCTAAATGCACTGATTTTTCAGGCACGCATCCGTGGTCACAACTGATCGTGCCACTCAACGCGCGATCTTTAAGGAAACCAAGGCTTAGGTGGACATAGAGGAAAACAAAAGATGAAAGGAAAGGCCCCGATTTTCTCACGGCAATTGATATGCTACCTCAAACTCTTATCACGCATAGTTCTTCATAAGCAGACGTATTTTAAATATGAACAGTTTTTCATATCCGCTGATCATTAATATATTCTTAACTGCCTTGATAGGCCTACTTAAAATTACCCCGCTCAAGAGGGCAACAACTAGGTCGCCTTTTATCTTGGTACAGACAACGTTACCGATGAGCATCACTTACATTCACAATCAATCAGCATAGCTAAAGTTAAAATTCAGTGTGTTATAGGCCTATGTAATAGTAGCCAAACTGACTGACGTTACCATAAGCTTACATAAAACAATGAAAATAGGTCTTGCTTTATGGATTTCACACCACGCGACTGATTTCTAAATCAAAACACACAATCTAGCAAGCTGTAGAGTGGAAAATGGCGTGTTTTACCGCTCTCCTGGAGAAATGAAGGCACGGAAAACTTTGAGTGAGCAGTTATTTCTCTGCCTTGGATCGATTTAAAAAAATTTTTTTTTACATCTTTCAAAGGCTTTGGACTAGTCAGAGTTGAAAGGCCCCGACCGACGGATTTAATTTAAGTTAGTAGCGACTCAAATACTAGTATAGTGGAGAATGGCGTTTGTTTGAGCTGTCCTGAAGAAGCGAAGGCACGGAAAACTTTGAGTGAGCAGTTCTTCCTCTACTTAGGATCGATTTTTTTTAAATTTTTTCTGAGAATCTTTCAAAGGCCTTGGACTACTCAGAGATGAAAGGCCTCGACCGACGGATTAAATTTAAGTTAGTAGCAACACAAGTAAAGTATATAGCACGTATTTTAAATAACTAATTGTTGACTGATTGCTTATTACACTTAAGGTCATGTAGGTACAGGGGTTTACTTCGAAATGAATCAAAGTTTGACCGTGAAAAAGTATGGGAACAGGTAGGCAAGAAGACTTCAAGACTTGGTACGCGGCAAAATCGCAGCCCGCTTTCTACCAAAAAATAAAGCATTTCGAACAGTTCAGCGTCGAGCACCACGCAGGGGAGTTTTGAAATTACAATATGATGTTATTAACAGTAAGTATACGGAAAGATTGAATTGTCCATGATTTAAGAATAAATGCTTAAATCAGTACATCAGTGGTTTGATATTAAATAAAGCATACATTTTTGGATCAAACTGCTTAAAGTTAAGGATTTGTTCATGCAAGAACAAAACCTGCGCACTTTGAAAGCTAAATGTGAATTAGCAAGAGCTCTATCGATGTCGACACGTATATGTTGTGAAACGAGGTTTACATATGAATTACTGAATAGGCTCATACCAACAAAAACGTTGTTTGTGGGGATTCAAACAGTTTCAAAACGCTACACAGCACGATTTTAGTCGCCGCAGCGTGAATTGTGTCCCGTTAAGATAGCATTGTAGCGGTTGGAGTTGTCTAGCCTACAATCACAATCGTAGTGCACACACAGTATTTAGAGGAGAGATCGCCGCCTTCACGAGTTTTCTCAACTCCCAGTGCCTCCATTCATTCCCTATGTTAATGGTTCAACTTTTGCTTATGCGTGGTGCTCGTAAATGTCACTTTTTTTAGAGACTAAACCTATTTTGACCAGGGTTTGAGAAACGCTGACCTATATGGCCTCTGGCTAACTTGAAGTGACCTGACAACTGAAGGCTAACCTTCCCAGACGTCTAGTCTGGAGAGCCAAAGGGAAACCTGAAGGCCCAGCAGTAACAGGACACTGACCTGCCCGTGGATCAGAGCGTGATGACAGGACTCAGGAGGGCCTGCGACGGCTTCCTGTCTGACACACCCCCGAGACAGCCTCGCCGCCACCACTCATGTCGTCCGTTAAGCTCCTACCCTTGGGCTTAATCGCCTCTTACATTCTCTCACTCTGCCACACGTACGCTGAGCTCCGGGTGGATGTTGCTCACCAGGCACATCTCCGAGGCCAGGCCACGCGACTCAGTCAAAGGGGGGAAGAAAGAGGTGAGGAAACACTCCGGAGGTATGTATGTATATGTCAAACTTCAATTCAAACTGTATATATTTATATATATACATAAAATATGATTATGCAAAAGTGAGATGTTCTCTAATCAAAGCTGTGTAACCATATCTGTCCCCTTATTGTTCCAACCTCTCCCTCGTCTGTGTGAATACAGAACAGTTTGAACTGAAGTTTGACCTTTTTAAGCGTTGGCACAAAACCCAGCAGTGTACAGCCAAGGCCATCCCAGTCAATCTTTATGGACCCCAGCCTGGCCTCCCACCAGTTCAGTAGCCAGCAGGTCTGTTGTCAGTACACCACTAACCCTGGATAAGGCCATCAGGCTCAGACAGTCAATAATATGTCCAACTGCACGGGCATAGGGTTGCCTCAGGCTTTAAGCTGAGACACATTCATGGCCTGCCTCAGGGTTTATTTTATTCTAAAACCATACATATCTTTGTCACGTGAAGTGTTTGATAACCACATTTGAGGGGATCATTGCAAAAAAACGTGTTTGTGTATGTATTCTGTACATAGGTGTCAGCCCCAAAAATCCGGTCTCGACGTGAGACTCATAGACTCATATTGCAGGGGTGAGGAGAGGTTAGAGGCCAAGAAGAGAAGTCTGGCATTATGATTCAAGATGCAGGACTTTTGGGAGAGGGGGAAAATTAGGTGAGACAAGAAAGCGGCACTTGATCGACAGGTTCAAGAGTGTGTGTCAACGATTCCTATCACTACTTAACATACTGATCCAAACACATCCCACTGCTTGGAATCATTAAGGAGACACTTGGAAGCACCATTGCCAACTAACTGCCGAGCTGCCAAAAAAAGGGCAAACTACCAGAGGAGCTAAATATACCCACCATCAAACACCCCTCATAGCTGATCTATAAGTATTTACAACAAGGAAAGAGTGACCCTATGCCAGGGCACACCCTAAATGGGTATAGACATGGCTAGTAATAAATTCATGAGGTCAGGCTAAGATATTAAACACCCAACCAAGAGTAGTGTTTAAACTGGTGAGGCTGAAATAAGAGGCTCACTCAGTGTAACTCAAAACTTGAGGGCTGTTTCAAGTTTCTCTTTAAAATATAGCTACAGCAATAATTTACAGCAGCAGGTATCTGACACCTTTCTACCTCAACGAGTCTCTGTGCAATACAGAGCACACGCATGAGGCCAAGTCATTTAAGGCCATGCCGCTTTGAATGTGCTGCTAAAAGAAAAGCTGGCACATTCAGGGCTCCAAACTGCCACCAAATTGGTGGCAAATGCTACCAAAAATCTGTCCACTACCACTAAAGAAAATGATTGGTGGCAGTGCTGCCACTTAACTTTCGGTGGTGTTTTTTTAATTATTATTATTATTATTATAATAATAATTATAATCAAATCCTAAAGTCATATTTTAGTTGGTCAGTTGGTCGATTTTTTTTTATTATATATTACCCTTCTTTGAACTACCCACTGGCAGCGTTTCCTTCGCTGTCTCTTGCGCGATATAGCATACCAAAGCAAGAATATTAACGTTTGAAAAAATGTGTACATTGTTTAATATAAAATACCTAAAAAAAGCTTCCACCAGCTTTTGTGCTACTGCTACTAGTGTAAAATGTTAATCTGGAGCCCTGACATTGGAGATTGCAGTGTGGAGCAATGGGAACAGAATTTATTGAGCAGAGTCACACGTGAGTCTCCCATTCACGTGTCAGCAGTCTCATCTCTAGAGCCGTGATCTACGCCCGTGAAATGCCCACAAAATAAAGTGAAAGCCTATATTTATCAGTGTATATTGTTTCCATGTTAGCCTGACCGCTGTAGAGCGGAAAGATTGATCACGCTGGCGCCAGCCTGTTTGAACGGGATCATAAAGTTCCAGTCATTTATGTGTCAATGATAGTTTCATTTAGGTGGTTGTACAGTAAGCTCATCAACATTAGGTAATGTAATCTAATCTTTGAAACAACAAACTTGCATGTCCTACATTTTGCATCTTGCGCAGGTGAAAAAATATGTAAAATTCCAAGGAACCTGTAGCCTATAGTGTCTTCAATTTGCTTTAGACAACGTATGGACCCAGTGTATGTATGTGTGTGTGGTTGTGTACGTGCAATGGGCTGCAATGCTGAGTAAGTGCAGATGTCTGCCAGTCCCATGAGGTGGTAGTGGTGGTGTACTGCAGCTTTTCTCCACTCCTCTGTGCATGTGAAGAGGGATGCACGTGTTCCTGACTAGCCTATAGAGTATTATTAGCATCCTGCCTGCGGCCAAAAAGACTTTACGCCTTCCACAATTCATCTGCTTGCATAAGAGAGCACGCTCCTGTTCTAGAAAATACGCTTACTCAAACAAGTGTCCCCCAACACACACGCACACGTACACACACACGTACACGTAAACACACACACACACACACACACACACACACACACACACACACACACACACTCAATTTACACTCCACTCTACCTTTCTGCAACACATAAACTGTAAATATGTCTTCACTAGCAGTGACAAAGTCCCTTGCATCTTTCAAATGCCCCCCCTCCCCCTCCCTCCCTCCTAGCACCTGGCCCTTACTCACCACCCTGCTCTCCGCTGCAGTGTGGAATTTTCCAACTAGAGCGAGCACTGCAGTGTCTCGGCACGGAGCGAAAGAATAAGGGGAGCGAGAGAGAGAGAGAGGGAGAGAGACTGGTACAGGGTAGCAGCTACCTGATACATAGAAGCATGTCAGACCGCAACTATTTTCTTAACAGCTCATCTCTCCGCACACACAGTGGACAGTCACAGATGGACGAAGTAAAGAGACAAGAAGAAGGCCACTCTGTCCTAGAGTGTCACCATGTCATTGTCACATTGTTAGACGTGCTAATAGGACTGGATCAACTATTTGGCCACAGTATCTTCTCAAGACATGAATTGGGTTGGGGGATGAAAAGCACAATCTATTCTACAGCATAGAGTGCAGTACTTCAAGGTATAATAATAAGCATTAATTATGTTGATTTCCCTTGCCAAGTGATTTGATTAAGGAGTTTAAAGTGACGTGTGCACTTGTCTGAATGCTCTCTATGACCTTTACAACACAAAGGTCGAGAGACCCTACAAAACAAGACATTTCATTCATTCTATTAGCTCTGTAAGACTAAGCCATTCTTCTGCTGTAATGTGCCTGAGAACCCGAAGCCTTAGTACTGACACAGAAAGCGGGGGTGCAACTGTCTCTATAAATACCTAAGACCTAGAGTAGAAGAGAGAAGGAATTCTGCTCTAAGTGCACTCCACGCTTCAGAAAGTGTTGTAAATATGTCTAAAATCAATGGAACTAAATATCATATCTGCAGGCCAGACAGTTAGCCCCAAACAATTTATGACTTGAAAAAGCACAGGCGAAAGATAAGGCAAGTCTCTAGGATGGCTAATAAATCAAGCCATATGCATACGTGCGATGAGAAATTGGGTCATAATCCAGTCAGACTTTCATGTTTCCCACTCCTTAGTGGGATGAATGCTACAGGTAAATTACGTCAAAGAGCAGTGTTTGCATGTGTGTGTCACACTGTGTGTGTGTGTGTGTGTGTGTGTGTGTGTGTAATAGTGCCTGCGTTAAAAAATACGGTTGAGAAGGTTTTACTGCAGCCAACGAGGATAATCAGTGTAATGGCTTTTAAGGACAATTGTGTGCGTCTGTGTGCATAAGTGAGGGTGGTCAAAGGTGTACGTCAGCAGCAGTGTGTCAGAGGCTCCAGCACTGCTGTGCTAAGCAAACTCGGCACACCCTTAGCTGGGCACGACGCACTACAGACTCATCATCACTAGTCCAAATACTTCATCCACCCACAGAATTTGTGTTTGGTCATACCTCGTCTACAGAAAAAGAGCATTCAATCACTGAGCAATCGCTCATATTCTCACAAAAAAGCTGACACTGGCATGACTACGCCAGCACATTCTGAAAGTAGACCAAACACTATTGGGCAGATTTTAATCCCACAAAAACAGTATCAAGCCAGTCAATCTAAAAAAAGATTGTAATCTTTTCAGAAAACACTCAATAAGATAGGCGTATTCGGTATTATGAAATGGTTGTGCGCATTCCTTTTTTAATTCTACCTGTAAATCGTTTCAAGGGCAACAGTTTCTAAATAGCCGTGCTGTCACAGTCAGCAGCTCAGGGCAGCCTGGAATACATGTCCATATAAGAACTGTTAGATGCCACACCGAGGGGGCACGCACGGGGGGCCTTGGTAGGTAGAAAGGGTTGCCTAATCAACACAGGGAGCAAAGAAAAGGTATCTGCGCCCATTCGGTAAAAAAACTAAATAAACATGTACCAAATCCCAGTCATTCCTCCCTAAATCCATCCTCCGTTCCTCGTCTTCTTTTCGGGGTCTTGGGGAAACCCCTGGGCCTTCAGATCTATCCACACTGCCCCCAACAGAAACCAAGGAAGGGCGAGACAGAACAACGAGCGTCTCAGAAACCTAATGCAGGCTGACGTGGTGGCTGGTGCTGCTAGCTAGGAAATACATCGTAAATGGATACACCTAGGCCTATATCAAACTCACACAGGCGCAGGGTCCTTCTGCAAATGAAACTTCACTGCAATGTCGGTCGATGTCCTAATTCCTAAAGTAGAAGCTACTGCATGCTATAGGCGCCCCTATGCCATATTGAATAATCCCACTAGCCACCTGGCACCGATAGACTACTTGAGGAGAGTTTCAGCCTGCCTGATTCTGTGTGCTCTCTCGGTCCTCACCAGTTGTCGCATAATGGTGACCTGTGGCCCTGTCCCTCCACCTAGATCCCGGGGATTAGAGCGGCTTACAGGGAAGGCGACAGGGATGTGGGAAGCAGCAGACATTTGGCCCACTCTTCAGAGAATAGACGAGAAGAGAACAATGGGAACAACTGAATGAGGGCATGCCAGAGAGGCACTGGCTTACAGCCTATTACACACACCATTCAACATGAACATTATCCATCAAACACCATGGGTGCATCAAATAGTAGTCTACCACGTCCCACCTTAGATTTCTTGCTCACGTAACAAGGCAGTAGGCCTACATTTGAGCAAATACTGTCGTTTTCTGTTTCAGACCACATCTTAATGAACTGTAAGGATGTTAGGTAAATGAGATATAATGAAAGATAGCTGGGGGACTTTTTGAGCTTCTTCAAATGTCCAACCTTTCCTGTCTGAGGAAAGACACAGATATCAAGGGGCCTGCTTACTACAATAATTGAAACAGCCCCCTCCAGACCCAGGGGAAAATAAGTGAGAAACTGAGAGGAAGGAACAGGAGCAACCCAGAAAGTTTCCCGGTCGGAGGCCTGATTACAAGAGGGAGGGTTGAGGTAACCGACAGGGAGGCGCTGCTAAAAACAGCTCACCCACTTAATAGCCAAGGAAGAAAGGGGCAAATTAAAGCCTGCGCCAGTGAATGAGAGGACATGCTGACGTTAAAAGAGAACATTTAAATATAGCCAGCCAGAGGAGATCTAAAGAGTGTGAAAGATATAGCCTACTTGCAGCTAGAGTACTTGGTTCAGAAGAAGCCTCTCTTCAGATCTATTAATTTCTTTTATAAACACCTCGCTAGCCTAATACAAAGCTGGCCTGGACCAACAAGGCATCTAGGCCTCAGACATTCTGCTTTACCTGTAAAAAAACAGTCTGACATGCATTGGTAAATTTCAGAATTAGCACAAGACCTGAGTAAATTTGTGTTTTTGGAGGACTGTCTAGTTTCACCCATAGCAGGCAAGAATAATATCAGAATGTATTATGCATTGAAACATTATTTCTCAGAATGGACTGGACCCTGCCCCTGCTAATTCTAAATCCATTAGATTATAATAGAAAGGAACTATACAGAAGCAGACTGCACAAATGAGATATATCACAGCAAAATCCAAATCCATTTACAGTCCGCTAGTCAAGCTGCACACTGTAAAGATACAAAGAGGTCATCATAAGGTGGTCAGGGTGCCTATGAACACTGGCCTTATGTAACTGACTCAATGTATTGAGTCAACCCTTTTCTTAGCTCACTCTCTGGCCCTCTCTTTCTAACAGCAATGCTTGGAGCTCCCAGGGCTCTGGTTCCTGAAGTCTCTGCTCCTTCTCTTGCATAAGCTGGAGGTGATATTCAAGTGAGACATCTCACATCCTGTCAGCACCTCCCGAGCTCCACCAACGCAAGCCCTCGTCAGTTTCACACTTGAGTCATAGACATAATGATTAAACTGACTTATTTCTACAAACGAGTTACGTAATGTCAGTAGTAAAACACATACATGGTAAGTTTGTGTGTGTGTGTGTGTGTGTTGGCTGGCGGTTGGAGTTTACAAGTACATCCATTCTTCATCTACAGCGGGCCAGCATGTCAGCACAGACCCTGCCCCCCTGCAGGGCTCCAGGCAAGCACTATGAGCAAACATCAGCATACCTACCCTGACACCAGGTCAGTGGTTTCTTTCTAGGAAAAGGAATTCTTTCGGATTGGTTAGACTTGCATGATGATCTGAGTACTCTGAGGTTCAGAAGCCCAGCTGGTGCTAAATATAGGCTTTCCAGATATCTCAAGGCCATGGAAACAATTCAAACCTGCACAAAAATATAAACATAAATCAGCAAAGGCAACATAATTACATTGTAGTCAAAATTATTATCCTTAAAATGACATCAACTGAATAAGAAACATTGGTAAATGTATTAATATTACGGAATCCACTATCCAACATAATGGATACAATATTCTCATCGTCTAATTCATTAGACTTTAGTGTTCTTTAAAGTATACTGATCTAGTATAGCGGCAGGCATGCTGGAAGAGCATTACAGAATTGGTATCTACCAGGATGCAGACAGGGCACACGGATGAGGAGCCATCGGGCATCGGTTGCCTGAGCCCCGACTCCCGAGACACACAGGCAGTATTCATTCGTTTCGTATGGCTGAGACATACAGAGGGCCTATTAGCAAACTGCACATTTATTTACCTCTTGTCCTGGAGTTTGCTTCGCTTATTTAGCATCACATTGGCCAATCTCAGTCTGCCTTATTCATTTACATTATAGGAAAACAATACTACAACAAAAAACCGGACATGCGGAACCTAAACTAGCTAACTAACGTGTAAGGTAGTTTGCTAACATACACATTTTATTTTAGCAAATATGTTCGCCACATACTGCTGTAATTTGTTGACATTTAAACAATATCAAGTTGCTATCGACTGTGGCAGGGAGCATTACCAAAATAGCAAAACAATTCCACTTCTTCTAGAGGCTTGACACCATAAAATAAAGACAAGTTAGACCACGATGACCATTCAAACTGTGAGTTTAGCACAATTTCAGTCATTCAATCATTGGCTGATAGCACTAAGTATGACGCGTATTTCACAGACAAGCTAGATCATGCGAGCCGAGTTAAACTACCTCGACATAGTTCGATGACCTCGACCGATCAAATACATTTAATGTAGTCATTTTATATAGGCTAATGCATTATATAAGTTATTTATTATTTGTTTAAGTAATTGCTAAACATGCATATATTTATTTATATTTTTGGGAAGATTAAATAAATGTAGCCTATAAAATAATGTCCACTTTATTTCAGGCCAATCACGTGAATCAGAAACTAAATATTGAATAAATAGTAATCAAGTGCGGTTGTGCAGTGTGTAGTGGATCCCGGTGGTTCCTATGTGTAGTGTGTGCAAAATGAGCTGCGGAGTTTCTCAACAATGCACTGAGCAAAGAAATAAATGAAATAAAAGGAAAATGGGGCAGAGTACACATGAAACTTGATCTGTTTTCAAACCGTGTTCAACACAGGCCTCTAGAGAATGTGACAAAAGTATGCAAATATTAAGGATGGCTCCACATATAATTATCACTCCTAAGAAAGGACACAGCTGATAAGACAAGGGTAACATCCACGTGACTAACTAACTGCACTTGGTCAATCTGTTGTCAATGTCCCTCAACTCTTTCTAGTAACCACTATCTTCTTTCACTTACTTTCTCTGTCTTTCACAGTTAGCTTTTCTGTTTCTCCAACCCATAGCGCCCTTGTCCCTGTATGAAGGAGTGATTAGATCTGTGTAAACATAGACCAGAGCCAGTGCACACACATCATTAGGCCTATATAAACATACAGAGGGAGAAAGCTGATGATGGCCTGCAGTCTCACTGAGACATGGAAGGCTCACCTGGTATTTACCTAACCCGATGTCTGCAGCTGCAGCTGCACCATTCACACACAGAGTAAAGGTCACCTCTGAAAGACCTCACAAAGTCAAAGGCAAAGGTTGACACAGTAATCCTGCTGGATTTTCTACGGGTGCCTGTTGTCTGAGAAACACCATGAGTTAGCAGTCCAAGTTTGGAGGTGTGTTTAAATGGGTCCTGGCCCGGTGGTTTGGCCATGAGTCACATGCCATTATAATCAGAGGACTCATCACTTACTCAAGTCGCCTGTTCTCTTACTGGAAATCATTTAAAGTTACATGTTGGGTTTATGTGCACTGAGTGAGCACACAGTTGCACTCACAACACAGACTCCTCCCCCCAACACCCTTCCCTTAAACACACACACACACACACACACACACAACCACCTATACACACAAGGCACCCCTAGTTTCATTTCCTCAGCTGACAGGCTACAGGATACAGATGCTGGAACAACAGCAACCTGAAATCAACACCTACCAAGAGCGGCCTGACGTGCCTTTGCACACTTAAAGCTCCTTCTCTTATATATCAGCTGCTATAAATACAAGCAATTTCCGCATGTCACGCAAAGGCCTGATATAAACATCTTAGTACCACAAATCCTCATGAAGGAGACTTACTATCACTGCGGCATGGCTCTCAGTGGATCACATTACACCGCCAAACATCAACAACATGAAAGCCAGATGAGAAGATCAGAGAGAGAGAGAAAGGTCATTGAGGACAACCACATGACAAGAGTAAAGCTTTTAACAGGCCCTCAGTGCTGCTTCCTGCTAGCGGCTCTGCTACATTAAAGCACATCTGTGTTTGCACTGTTACATTTTCGATTCTGCGAAAGAGGTGCTGGCAGAACTACAATGCCTAGTTGGACAGTAGCATAGCATCTCTCCAAATGTCTGTTAATTTAGCAAAATGGACCGTGTGTATTCCATCTATGTCTGCTGTTAATAGCTGAGTGTTACCGTTATCACAAAAGTCAGTGCATTTCTCAGAGGTCAAAGTTTGTAACAAGTAACATTATATGAAAGTCACACGTAGTCTCATCTCTGTAAGTGTTCTAGGATGTTGTTTCAATGCAATTAGCATTTGCATAGTGTGTCAGATTTAAAACAATAAAGGATTAACAATCCTTGGGGGACAGAATCACATTTTTGCCAAGCACAAACATTATGCTATTCACATGTTATGTTTGCCGTTATTCTGTGCAGTGGATAGTAAATATTGGCAAATGGTATCAACATGGCAATGATTGGTTACAGCAGCAGAGTAATGTTGTCTGCATAATATTTGTTGGCGATAAGAACAATAGCACAGGGCTGCAGGTGTTCCACAAATACAACGTTCACTGCTGCTGCAGAACAAATACATAATTTGATATGTTTGACCATTGACATCTGTTGAAACAAAAGCGCTGTGCAGTGCAGTTATCCAATGAAAACCTGTAGCAACTCTGAATGCACTGCATTCATATTAATGTTTGCAAAACTTGCGCCAACTTGGCTTTTTATAATGCTGCAATAGTAATGGCGATACAAAATCCTTAAGCAAGCTATAGGAGCAAGTTGGCTACTTCTTATAGGCCTTCATCACAGTTTATAAATGACTAAATTACAAAACGTTCTGTGTCTAATCTGTTTGGGGAGTTTGTGTTATAAGTATGCCTTTAATGGATGCAATTCCCTCTTACAAAAATAGAATAATTTTTCACTTGAGAAACACTTCACATTCTGTTCTCTGCAGCCTGCCAGGTCAATTAACGGAGGTTGACTGAAGTTTTGGAGAGGATAATTGCCTTATTGAATGATGTTTAAGACACTAAGAATGGACATCCTCGAGGAAAGCCTTGTGCAAATTGAAACAGAAAGTGATGCTAGCAGATTTTCATGATCCAATAGTCGAGAATAGGCAGGCCAGGTGTTCAGAAAGTATGATCTTATAATGACCAGGGTAAGACCCGGGTTGTCTGTGTGAAAAGGGGTATTATGGCCCAGGGAAACAGTAGCTATTGTGTGCTTGGCACATCATTTGAGGACACATCTAAAATCAAATGTTGGTTCATGACATAGATGGAAATCTACAGATTAGATCACTGAGATATAATAAATCTACCTGTCACAAGTTTTTGGTTCATCCAGCACCAGAATGAACATTATGCTGCACTTTGTGTACATTCTGTTCTCTATCAAGAGATACAATCAATATCACATAGTAGCATACATGAAGTTAAGTACTAGGACTGTCCGGCATTTAAAATACAATAAGAATGATGGCATGTTGCCATATATATAGTGCCAAATATTTATTTACAGTATATAAAGAAAATATGTTAAATCATCGACCACACACTAGCCCATACACATGCACACACACAATGCTACCCATTCACATTACACCTCACATGCCAGGATGACTCACCCACTGCCTACATCACTTAATGCCCTCTAACAAAAGTATGTAAACTTCTTATTAGACTTCTTAACGGAGGGTGTGCTTTGAAATGCGAAACTTAAATAGAAAAAGTAAATAGGAATACGTAGAGTTGGTTCATTTTAAAAGATACCTTTGAAACAGTTCTTTTTTTTTTTAGAGGGGAGCCAAGATAATACATCCTCTGTGCATTTTTATATTTTGTTATATAATAAAATGACACCCATTACCTGAAAGATAGTGTTCTATAAATCACAATCAAACAAACCCATACACTAAACCACATGCAATGTATTCCCACTGTCTCTTGTTCTCTCTCACATATGCACTTGGGGAAGTTAAGTAAATATAACAGTGAGTCCATTTAAAAGAGGAAAATGTATTTTTTTTCAAGGAAAGACATTTCTTGTTAAGCACAAGGCCCAAACAGGTAGTCCGGACTTCTTTAGTCTGGTAAATGCTGAAAGTTTAAAGTCTTTAGGTGGTTGATTATGATAACAGTACATGCAAGTAAAGCCATGGGTCAAGAGGTCATGGAGTATTACATAGATTTCGACTTTCATACAACACGGAGATACAGTATGACAATTCTTACAGTTACTCATCCTTTGCTTATCGTTCATCTGTCGAACGTTCACACAAACGTTCATGATCTTAGTTGCAGGCGGCACTATATCAAAGTTAATGTTATGGTTCAAAATTCTATATCAGTAGCTGAGTTAAATATATCATAACAAATCTGTCAAAAACAAATTTACGTCAACAGAAGATATAAAACATTTTTATAATGCCAATGTAGTCTTGGACAGGCTGCAATATGTTTTGCACAGTCAACATTGCCCCCTTGTGGCATCAGTCATTAGTCATTTTGTGAAACGTTTGAGTTTTTATAACGATAAATTTAATTGTAATTGCATAAAATTCAGGCATGCCAAAAAGTATATACCATATTTTTTTATTTAAACAGCCTCAATATATTCATCTATATGCCACATAAATTCTACTATAGTTAGAATGTGCCATTTGAGCGTGAATATCACGATTATTTTTCTATGTAGGCTACAGAGATAAATCCACAAGCGTTCACGAACACAGTTTACTAATTTGTATGAACATGAAATGGATTTATAGACGAATTATTAAACAAAACTACAAATGTTACTTAAAAATTACCCCGCTGCCGAAACCCGGGATCGAACCAGGGACATTTAGATCTTCAGTCTAACGCTCTCCCAACTGAGCTATTTCGGCGCCCTGACCAATTTAACAGCAATAC
This sequence comes from Galaxias olidus, assembly GCA_026901105.3. NCBI lineage: Eukaryota > Metazoa > Chordata > Actinopteri > Galaxiiformes > Galaxiidae > Galaxias > Galaxias olidus. The sequence goes on from JAPMUY010005851.1 coordinate 287,617, forward strand.
TTTTATTTGACCACAGTGTGTTGCCGTTTATCCGTGTTTCAATGCTGTAAGTAGCATATTAAAATGTGTTTGTTCATTTGAAATATAGCTTTACGGTGCGTCTAAATTACTGACTTGAACATTGCATCTGTAAAAGCGAAGTGTTGACTTTGATTCATGATATTGAGCTTGTGCAGAATCCCTAATGTGAGAGTAGATTTGATTTTTGTTTATTTTCTTGTCTTTTCCTTTATATTGGTTCTATAGTTCTTGGTGTGCCTTGATTCGAAGTTGAATTGCCTATGTTTTAAATTATGCTTTAGTGCAGAATAGTTTAAAAAAAAAGAAATCCACTCAACACAAGCTATTTTGTCAGTGATATTAAAACATTTGATCTGGGATCGGGCAGACCAAATACGGTTCTTGCCTGATCGGAACCACATACTTAAAATGGCTATACAATTTAATTTGCAGACTTCCCCTTTAAGTTACAAATTTGAAGTGCAGCACGGTGGAAGGCCGTTGGGGCCAAACATGCCTAACAGTATTAATGTGTAGTTATAACCTTAACACTACAATTTGGCATTGTCGACACGCTTTTTTTTACGTGTCAACACGAAGAAAATCTCTGCGTTGACGCCTAAAAAAGCGTGTCGACAGGTAGGAGGGTCCGCAGTAGTGTGCAAATGTTCCTCTCACATGCTTGTAGGCTCCTCATCAGAATGACAGTTATCGTCCACAGGATATGTGCTTGACGAAGGCTTGTTGTCAGTAGGCCTACTACATGGTAGTGAGGTAGCATAACATTTATATTCATATTGCTACATAGCCCCTACATCATCATTTTATAATGGATCAAATTTAGATGTAAGTATGGGACAATGGTCGTTTCAATAATCCCTACTGGAAAATCCAGCTAAAACCATCTTGGATTTAAATCTGGTCTAAACTCAGATGAGCTGGTGGATCATCTTGGTCAAGCTGGTTTGAGCTGGTGGTAGCTGGTCTTGTCTAGCTGTTGGTAGCTGGTATTAGCTGGTGGTAGCTGGTCTACCAGCTGTCAAAAACAAGCTGGTCAACCAGCTACCAGTAGGGATATGCTAATATTTGTTGTTTTTTTGCACCTTGATTGGATGGGAAACATACATTTTTACGCATCAACAGAGAAATTTTGTTTGTGTTGACACATCCACATTTTACTTGAGAACATGTAATAAAGAAACATGTTGACATGGCGCAAATTTTAACACGTAAACAACACGTGAACAACACGTTAACTACGTGCAAACAACATTTTAACTATGAGTTATTTATAAGTTGTTTACGTGTTGATTTTTCACACGTTAACAACACTGTCACCTCACCTCTGAGCTATCTTTCCCAGAAACCCCCATTTACATTATCCTTTGGAGAAGCATAAATCAGTCATTTTTAATGGGTTCACTGGGGGGCAGTGTCGCATTTACTACTCCAGTGTACAGAAAACCCAGTAGAACAAACACAGATATAGAAGCTTAGGGCTTTTACTCCAGAAAATATGGAGCTGATTCCAATTCCAATTGGGAGTCGAGGGAATCGATTCCAAGAATCAATTCCTTAGGGCTTTTAAACTGATTCCGATTCCATGTTTTTGGAGACTGGTGGAGTTATCCACAAGGGACAATTTAGTTGACCAAATAATTGAGACAATAGAAGATGTTGGCACAACATGACTCTACTTCATTTCAAGATCTGCAAATGACCAGTTTCAGTTTTTCCTAAGCACTAGTAGCCAACTGGCTTATATAGCTGGCAGCACAAGCAATTGTCCAGATAGTTGGTGGAGGATAGCATATGAGCTGGTTTGGAAGAGAACAATATTTTTTTATCTCTACCATTCCGTGTACACTGGGCGTTGACACATCTCGTTTCCCTTTAGATTATGAGAGCAGGGGTCTTTTATCTAACCGTACATTATTGCATGCAAACTCATCTTAAATGGCTTTGAGGGATTTTCTCTATCTTTTCCGTTTCTACCCCAGCAAGTCATATAGCTGTAGGAGGAGTGATAGCAGGACTACGCTCTTTAGCAGCAAACTGAAGTAGTTGTCAGCGTGGGTGGTGGTTTGGCTCACATACTTTGCATCTTCATGAACCTGCAGTGTTTACCGTCTGTATTTCATATTTCCAATGGGGTTCTACAGTGTGTTGCTGCGCTGTCCCTCCACTTCTATGTTCCGCTGCCAGCTCCATCCCCTCCTCATTACCCTCTCTTTGCCTTTCCCACTAAGCTCCCCTTCTCTCCTCCAACCATTTTCTTTTCCTCCCTGTCTCTGTTCTCCTCTTTGTCGTTCTTTCTCTCTTCTACTGCTCTCTCTCCCCTTCGAGCCTTCTCCCTCAAGGTGACTTTCCTTCCTTCACAGGCACTGCAGATGTTTTCCCCTTTGTAGAGGAAGGTTTGAGTGTGGATAAGAGATTAGAGAGATTGAAAACATGCGTGCCTGTATGTGTGGGTGTGTAGGTGCTTGTGTGTGTGTGTGTGTGTGTGTGTGTGTGGGGGGGGGGGGGTGCAGGGGTGTCTTATGGGATTAATGGGCATGTATGTGTGAAAACCACTATGTTCATTTCATGTGGAAATCTAATCATAAAACCAATACCCACAATCATAAACGTGCCTGTACGCTCACCCCTCCACACGAGCACACACAAACAAGGACAAGTCATGTGCCCCTCTTTATCACAGATGATCGAAATGTCTAGTGGGGGAGTTGGAGCTGGTGGATGAGTCGTACGAAACAGATTTTGTTTTAAAATGTTCCTGAGCACCAGTATTCATCTTCATTAACACTGCTTCATTAGCATTATGTGTGGCCACACTTCATAGAGACAGCAGGGGTGTAAATAAGTAGAGTTGGTCCCCCCCAGTGAAAAGTAAATACTCGAAGTAACTGGGACATAGCTGCTAAATTTAGGAATCAGTGGAAGAGTGGAATCTGAGGATGTGGAAATAGAGGGACGGGGGACGGGGACGGGGGGGTGGGGTGGGGGGGGGGGGGGGGGGGGGGGGGGGGGGGGGTGGGGGGGGGGGGGTGGCAGTAGGGTCTAATGGTTCAGGAAAGAGGATTATGGAATGACTCCCAGCAGCGTATAGATGCAAGCGGAGAATGTGGCCAGTCCAAGTAAAAAATCGAGAAAAGATTAATGGACAAAGTAAGTCTATCACTATAACTAGCACACTCTATATTTAATAATGTTTCCCATGCTATTACTCAACTTTCTCAATAAGCATACGAATAATGTTGTAAGCTAACTGACGTTAACCTTTTGGTGACAGCTTGATCGACGTCGCAAATAAATACCATTAATGTCAATGATTGATAACAGCTGTTTTCCATGCTGTGAAAAAGTCCCCACCTGACTAATTAAGAACTACTGTACAAAACTAAACATAAACAGTGTGTTCCCCCAATAACACAAATCATCGACATCGCCGTGGATTTAATCCGTTTTAATACAGACTTTGTTCTGCCCTGTTAAGAAATACATTGTGACACAATATAAATCATGTACAATACTAACATTTTTCTATACACATGGTTGTAACTGTACAGCACAGTGTGCACACACATTAACACAAATACATTTAGATGCATGATCTCTTCACTTTGATTTCTCACTCACTAGAGTTCTTCCTCATGGCTGACACACTGTCCAGCAGATGATTCCCACCAAAAAAACAACTATGCAATTTAAACCCCCAAAGAGCTGAATATATCAATATTTACATCCCTGAAAATGTACATATATATATATATATATAAATACACATGAATTATTGTCTTCTGCTCCCAAATGGTGGAGTAGGGATAAAGAGTTGTACAGAAGAAAAGTGTGCCAACAGTTCTCTCAGACAGGGGCATACAAAGTCTTTAGTGTAAATATGGACCTACATCGTGGTTCTACCTAACAAACACCTATCGTACTAAGGGAGGGCTGGTGTGGTGTAATACGCCCTACGTGTTTCAGATGGCGACCTGAAGCCCTGAGGAAGAAGGGACACACAGACACTGTCAAATGTCCGGAGGATCCTGAATGCTGTTTCTAGACCAATCCGCTTGAAAGAAAACGGATATATACTCTGAACCCCATAATTATCAATGATACAGTAAGCTCAGTTCTTTAGAGGCTTTCCCTGCTGGCAAATACTAACTTACATTACTTGCCGTCCGAAGCAGTGACACTGCGTACTATGTGCCTTACAAATACATATTTGACCAAAAACATTCCCATTGATACACTATTTAATTGTAGTAATGGTAAGATTTCACCATTATAACAATTCAAGGTCATATTCACATAGTTGGTCCACATTATTCTTCCGCATTATTCCTATTGTTTGTTTTGATCACACTTGTTTTACCTATAGTGCAGAGACAGCAGGTCATTGTTATCCTCTCCCGTCTGACTAAGCACAAAAGATGAAACCCTTAGTTCACATCCGTAAGGGTCATTGCTAATGTTTATTGCACATATTGATCATACACATGCACACACTCTCTTTCACACACACACACACACACACTTACACTTCCTTCATACTCCCCTACTCGTGATACAACATTGTAAACACAGACAAAAATAGATCAGTCAAAATAATTAAAAACTAAATTAAGGCATGAAAATCAATAAACCTCGCCTAGCTCCTTTTACTTACACTGTCTCTCACTGAGAATATCTGTGTGTGCTGCAAGCAGATATTTGTGTGCTTTCTTTGACTAATGATGAAATGTTAATCAATGCTTAGTAAGCACGCATCTGTGGGCTCTTATGGGAGTGTGTGTGGCTGTGAATGCAGGGGCGTGTATAAAGGGGAGAGAGGGGGTGCACCCCCTCCTCCCCCCTCCCCCATCACTGAAATATGATTGGACCCTCCAACGCCATTGGGCTAGAGTATTGTCAATCTAACAATACCCAACGCTGTTGGGTCAGAGTGCAGGGAATCGCTGCCCGATTCGCTGCCAATCGCTGCTTGTCAATTTAACAATGGCCAACGCCATTGGGTTGCCCCAATAAAGACGACCCTCGCGGTTATTTAAACGCTCCAAAGACTCCCATCATAATATTACGCAGCTAGTTAATTAGCTTACCTAACGTAAATTCGCCAAACTAGTGAGTTGCTGCACCCTATAAGTATGACTTTCCTGTGTTATTTAGCAGCGGTACAATACCCACATAAAGTAATATTTTACTATTTTCTATTTATCTGTTCTTGCTGTTGTTTTAAAGACTAAAGGCACACTCACTTTTGCCAAATTGGCTACAATAAAGTGGTTTCGTTTCGGCCTACCGTTAAATTTGTACTATTGGGGTGTGGTGGGAGGAATTAAGCCCCTGAGTCATACAAGGTATTTACACCATTTGTAAATCCAAAAGCGCCTTCACAATTGAATGATTCAACTAAGTTTGTAAGTTAATGGTTTGTATTTATATAAGTTAACTGAATAATGTATGCCTATGCTTTTTGTTGTAGAACATAATTGTGTTTATTCTGTCTATGTAAACAGTTATTCAATACAAAACGATTTTCAGGCTCTTGTGCAGTACCACTTTTCATGTAATACCACCTGTGTTTGGGCACAGGGCACAGCACAAGAGCCTGAAAATTGAGCCCATTAGTTTCTAAGCCAATGTTCAAGTGTTTATTTCTGATTTAATTCTCTGATTTCCCATGGGCCTTACCCTGACCGGTTCTTGGTCTCCCCTCATTTAAAAAAACCTGGAATCGCCCCTGCATGAATGTGTGTGTGTGTGTGTTCCTGTGTATGTGCAAATGTTAAGTAACTATGGCTGCATTGATGTCACCTAGCGCTTGCCATGCGTTGCCATATCAACATGGTGGCCATCTTGTCAAACAGGGCGCTAATGAGGCCCTGTGTGAGGACAGCAGAGAGTAGCCTTTAATTAGAGCTCAGGGTTCAACCTCCCAACTGACTTTACACACCTGCATGGCGATGAAAAGGGCTCTTGACCTTTCTAAAAGAACAGGCTCTCTATATCTCACTGTCGGCATGCACACACTCCATAACCACTAGCACTCACTCATGTGTACACACCTACTCGCTCATTCCCTCACGGCCTCTGTGAGGCACCGACTAGTGGCATCACTGCCCTCCACCCGTGACTTGCGTCCCTTCCTTTGGCCTCCCCCCTCCACCCAGGAGTTATGTATGACTGTCCCGCCGCTGGGGGCCGGGTCCACCTGCAGCAGGGACACCACCCTCTTCTTCACCCTCGTCTTGAGCGCCACCCGCAGCTTCTGCCTGGTGAAGGCGTAGAGCAGCGGGTGGAAGATGGTGGTGCCGTAGGCCATGGCCAGGAACCAGAGGCGCAGGCGCACCAGGCTGTCGCTGGGGCCCAGACACAGGATCAGCACGTTGACGGCCGACAGCGGCGTCCAGCAGCCCAGAAAGGTGGAGATGATGATGAGGGACATCTTGAAGACGCGGCGCTGGCGCTCCCGTCGGTCCCGGTGTCTGCGCACGGCCCGCCGCAGGGCGATGATGGCCGACACGGAGGCCTGCACGCCCATGGAGGCCCCGGGCGGGGGGGAGGTGGCCTGTGTCGAGGCCGGGGTGTGGGCATCCGCGATGGCGGGTGTGGTGGCCACAGGGGTGGTGGCGGCCGTGGTGATGGCGGTGACGGTGGCGCCGCTGTCAGAGGCGATCAGCGGCACAGTGGAGAGGGGCTGCGGAGAGGTGGGGGTGGGCGTGGGAGAGGGGATGAGGGGAGGGTGGCTGAGGTGCTGGCTCTGGCTTGGGGTGACGCCCTCCGTGGACAGGCCCAGGCCCTTCTTCCTGCGCCGGCGGATTCTGCAGCCCGAGTCCTTGGAGCGTCCGGCGGCGCCGCCCCGCATCATGTGGGAGCCGATGCGGATGTTGAGGGCCTGCAGGATCCGGGAGTAGGTGAACAGCATGACGACCACGGCCGTGAAGAAGCAGGGAACCTGCAGCAGGAGGTGGTAGTACATGGCCAGGCCTGTGTAGTAGCCCTGACCCCCCACGCACAGCAGTGTCCGGTTCTGCCACACTGGAGGCAGCGGGATGGACAAAGAAGTAGGGGGAGAGAAGGAGGGGGAGGAGGAGGAGGAGGGGGAAGAGGAGGAGGAGGATGCTGGAGAGGGGAAGGAGGTGGAGGAGGGAGGGGACAGAGTGGAAGTGGGTCCCGTGGGGAGCTGGGAGACAGAGTCCGCGTCGGGGCTCTCCTGGGCAATGGAGGAGAAGAAGTCGCCCTCCAGGAAGGGCAGGAAGAAGACGGCGAGCGACAGCGCCCACACGGCCGCCAGGAGCAGGGCGGCGCGCCGCGGCGTCAGCAGCCTACTGGCCGGCCGCACCGAGATGTCGTAGCGGTCCAGGCTGATGACCAGCACGTTGACGGCGGTGGCCACGCTGGTGAAGGTGACGCAGGCCTCGTGGAAGCAGCACAGCGTGGCCAGGCTGCCCCCGCCGCTGCCGTCGGCCGGCAGCAGGATGACCGCCACGGTCAGGGGCATGCACAGCACGCACACCAGGATGTCCAGCACGTGCAGGTTGACGGTCACCAGGTTGCTGACCGAGTCCACCAGGTTGGACTGGGCGCAGTAGAGCACCAGCACGGTCAGGTTGCTGCTGAAGCCCAGCACCAGCTCCAGCATCAGCACGGTGGTCAGGGACACCTGGAAGCCCAGGGGATAGGGCGCGTCCCAGCCGTCCCCCGCGGCCCCCGCCACTCCAGCCGCTCCCTCCAGCAGGCCCGCCCCCTGGCCATCGCTGGTCTCCAGGAAATGGCTGTAGGTTTCGGTCTCCATGGACACCGCCACACCGCTTCACACATAGCAACGGCGGCTGCCACGCCAGCCCATGCTCCACCGCTCCGTTTCGCCCGGCTCCAGTGAGACAGCTGCTATGAGAATGAATAGGTCGTCTCACACTGGGGATCTGTGGAGAAAGGGAGGAGGGTGAGGGGAGAAGGAGGGAGGAGAGAAAAAAAAGGAATCAGTTCTACTGGTCTATCTCACTTCCAAAATAACTGCTGTGACTGCACTCAATGACAAGTAGAGAAACTTGCTATGTCAGACAAGTGAAGTGGAGACAACAAAGAGAACGTTTCAACTTCTCTTCTCTTGGCAGACAGGCTGCCAGGATGCGACAGCATATTTTCTCCCGAGCCGTGGGATATGGTTCCTGGCCATGTGGGAGCATAGGGTCTCTCTTAGGTGTGTGTATCCGTGCATGTGATGTGTTGAAGAGTGAAGCACACCTGTGTAAGCGCCGCTAAGAGTCTGCCGCTTTAACAAGCCATCGGGGAGTTGTTGCCTGACTGCTCGGACGCTTACTCGCTACCTTTTTCTCTTCCGTATTGAGTTTGCTCAGCAGCTCCATCGGACCTGCGTACCGACGATCCCGCTGAGAGATAGAGAGAGAGAGTGGGTGGCTGGGTGGGTGGATGCTGGATCCATCCTTGCAAAACGTACATCCATCCTTATATAGGTCAGATGAGAATCACACCATTTCGATCCATAGAAGAGACAGGAAAAACGCAGCGGCATAAGCAGACACCTGGCAGTCACAGCTTAAAGGATAGTCATGGTGATCTGTCTTTAAACGCTCTGTCCTAGCCTAACCCTGCGGAAGCCTCACGAGCGTCTGTTGCGGCACGTGCATGCACGCACATGAAATCTTGAACAAAATGGTTCGATCCGGCTCTAAAACGTCCGCCTTTTGAAACGCTCCTCTCCGTTCTACGGCCTGCGTGAAGTCGACGGTTTATGAGACGAGGTGCTTGCTACCTGAGACGGCCTGGGATGTCTGCCTGGGAGCCCGTGGTGAAGAGCGTGTGTACATAGAAGTCACCCAACTGAGAATGGCAACAGGTAATGGTTCTTTCTGAGGGACACCTAATAAAGACAAATGGGTCAATAAGCCACAGACAGACCGAGGCACATAAACAAGGCCAGAGCAGAGGACGCGCTCTCTGCCAGCATACACGGCTCTCGCCTCCCTCTCTCTCTCTGTCTCTCTCTCTCTCTCTCTCTCTCTCTCGCTCCAAACATTTCCATCCTCCCTCCACCTTCTCAGCCTCTGTATTTATGATGGCCCTTCTACATCCCCAGATTCCCAAGACATGGTTAAAATGTGCATCATGTTGGCCCAGGATGATTGGATGCCCTCCCGTAGGATTTGCAGTGAAAGCTACAGTCCTGCACCTAATGAAAGCCTCTTGACTGGTGTGTTCCAGTACCCCCCCCCCCCTCCCCTCCCAAAAAAAAACACGTTTCAATACGAAAGCTACACTACAGTAATCTCCGTGTCAAACAAACCTAGTGTTTTCACCCACTTCCCCTCAGTAATAATAGGTATCGTTGTTCTAGCCTCTTTATTCCGTAGTTTTATAGCAGTGGAGGAGACCTTGAGGCACAGCAGTCCCTCGCACACAGCAGGACACTTGTCCTCCTGATCCACTAATGGCTCCGTGGGGTTTGGGGTGCCGCTGGAACATCGATGTAAGGTATCATTGATCGGCCAATTTACCTTGCCTGAGGCAACAGAAACCTCGCTCTAAAACAGCTCGCGCTTGCGCTCTGTTTTGATGCGGCTACCATGTTAGAGACTGATCTGAAATTCTATAAACCCCCTAGATTGCATGGCAGGCATAGAAGGCTAGTACTGCTACCCTGTTACACATCTGTGTTTGGTGATATTGGTGTAATATACCTCAGGCTGTTTTTTAGAAACTTACACTAAAATGTGGACTAAAAGACAGAATTGTAGATGCACTATTTCAACAAATCGGTTGACTCAAAAAACAAACTTTTCAAATGAATTAGCCATAAGGACCTTTTTCTCAATATAGTGGGATCAGTGTTAATGCTATTAACCTATTTTGGTAGACATAGCAAGATATATTCAAAGAAATATTTTTTTTCCAAAATTTAAGCTATGGAAAATAATAAGTAGTGTTACCTCAAAACCTGTTGAAATGCCTAATCCTTCACATTTGTAAATGTGTAAGCTTCTATGTTAAGCCACCATTTAGGTCTTGCAGTGCAACACCGTAGTAAAGCAGAATACCATTTGTCAGTGAGTGTTATGGGAGCTTTCTTTTGATGTACTCATCACTTGAGTGATCAAACACACCAGACACTGATTACAAATTAAAAAAAAAACATGCCAGACAAGTCAACAAGCAGCTGATTACACAGGGGTTTCAAGTGGCAAAGAATGTCCTCTGTGGGGTTGGGATCACAATGCAAGGGAGACGATTCAGCTGAGATGCAAGTGTAAGCGTTGTTTGGCCAAGGGTAAAGTAGCATTACATGAGTACGTGCCACGGTAGAGTGAGGACGAAACGCACACATCATAACAGGCATGCAAAGTATGTGATCTCCACAGAGCGATGAACTCACAATCATTCACATTCGAGACTGTTCCTTGTTGACAGGATCTAGACGAGCCGAATGGATGCGGCGGGAAACCAAAAACCCATCCGTCTCTTTAAACAAAAGAACATCATCAGCTCTCTCTTAACAGTCTTTGCCATTCATTACCGATGATTGCGGCGAGCACTCATCTACTGAGCACTAAGCAGACTGGGGAGCTGACATCACAGCAAACGTCTGCTGTTCTACAACCAAGTGGTAATCAGTTGTTCACAACCGTCGGTGTGAACAAACAGGGAGTGAAACGTGCACACGTCGAGCGCAGCCAGCGCTCTGATTGAGTATCCCATCAGGGCTCGCGCACTTTCAAGATGAGCAGCTGAGCTTACGAGCATGGGGCAGAGCCCGTGATGCCCGTGGTTTTGACAGGGGAGGGGTGGGGGGAGAAGAAGGGGAGGGAGGAAAGGAGACGATCCATCAGCGTCGCGCGGCGCACGCACCCGTGAGCGCTGGGGGCCAGGCTCCGAGGAGGCTGGAGATTGGCGCCCCTCGATTCGGTGAAAGGTGGCCCCAGGTGCACTCTGACAGGTGGCTGTGGCTGTGGCCCGGTGACATTCCGCTTCTTCTCTATCTGCACCGGCACGCCGCTCATTAATTTCCGTCTCAAACTTGCCCTACCACAATGTTTGTGTGTTTGTATGCATGTGTGTCTCTCTCTCGCTCTGTGTGTGTGTGTGTGTGTGTGTGTGTGTATATAAAGTGGTCAGTCCCAAGGGGCAGTGGGAGACAGTAACTAGCAGCAAGGTGACACGCCGCTGACACAATGCCCAGCAGGCCGGTGATTGACAGCCCAGACAAAGAGGAATGGGACAGGCAGGAGACAAGGGAACATCCAGCTCAGGATATATTTAGAAGTAACCCTAATAATGGACTGATATGGCAAACATCTCCCTGAAGTCATACAAGATGGATGACAGCCCAGCTCCAAGTGCAAGCTCTTTTTTCAAGCAAGGCAACTCGTGCAAACCCACAAGATCCAGGGTGACTGTCATCAACTGAGTCTGGCCAGAGCTCAGCAGAGTCCGCTTAGATAGATAGTATTGATGTGTCTGAATACTATGTTCCCTCTTGATTAGTTTGCTGTCCCCTGGGAATCAATGTCTATCAACTGGTGCCTTCCACCAGAAGGTCCTCAAAGCTATAAGCCATTGGTGTACAATCATGATTCCTACTGGACTTTAATGGGTTCTGCTAGGGTTTCAATGAAAAATAAACTCCAGCTAATCTAGTTAAAGGTTGACTTTTATTGCCAACACTTTGGGAAAACAATAAAATGTGTGCTTTTGACGGCCTAACTGCTCACAAAAAGCTTTTTGAAAACAGAAAATGGGGGCCTTATCTGGCCTGATAAAGTGGAGGCTCAGGTGTAACTGTTTTCATTGACGTGGCTGACAGTCTGACCAAAGAGTCCTGTGGAAGTCTTGGAAAGCGGCCGTTCCTCCCTGCTACCTGGACACTGTTGCCAGGGAAGGGAAAGAGGGGTTGAGTGACAGGTAGACATGCTCCTATAGTCACAGTGTGACAGGAGCCAATCTATAAACAGACCCCGCTGTCCCCGTGACAAACTCACAAGCAAACAAACGTGCACACAAACAAACAAACAAACAAGCTCTGTGACACGCAGCAAGAGTGCGTCTGTGCACAGCACAGGCTCTGAGAATGGGAACACAGCTTTTCAGATAAAATCTCTGGCCAGGGCTTCAATCTCTTCTATTGTGCGAAGGGACACCATTAAAAAGAATTGACAAAAATAGAGACTTCACTGAAAATATAAAAATGATTTGCCATTGTCCAACACGACGCAAGCACTGACAGTTTTCATATGCTAAATAAATAAAATCTATGACAAGGTAATTTCACAGCATGATACAAACATATTTACTGCAGGTACTCGAAAGAACCTGGATTTATTACCTGACAAGAATTTCAGAAAATGAATTGGAGCAATTTGCGCCAATTACTCTACAGAAAGTGCCCATGTATGAGAGTAAAAGAAAGAGACAGGAAAGGAAAAGAAGATCAAGAGAGCAAGCGATCACAAAAAGAAAGAGTGAGAGAGAAAGAGAGAGAGAGAGAGAGAGAGAGAGAGAGAGAGAGAGAGAGAGAGAGAGAGAGAGAGAGAGAGAGAGAGAGAGAGAGAGAGAGAGAGAGAGAGAGAGAGAGAGAGAGAGAGAGAGAGAGAGAGAGAGGGGGGAGGGGAGGATGGGGTGTGTGTAGCCTGCTGACTCATGGCTGTCTTAGGTGTTTCCAATGTCCGCAGTGAGACAATCGATCAAAGCCTTAATATTCACACTCAATTCATGGCGCAGGCACCGCTGACAGCCAGCAGCAACCTGCCGGGCCAACTGCCTCCCGGGAGGCCCACCCATCCGCAGGCCAGGAACTTCCAAAAACACGGTCACTGGAGCTGCCCTGTCTTTTCCACCTTTCTGAGCAGTCGCTACGTCTTCCACCCAAAACCCGAGTCACACTGTTGTGCTCAGCAGCGCTGCGGTTTCCTGGAGCGTCTGCTAGAGCAAAGCAGAAGACCCCATTAGGCTCTGCCAGCCCGTTTGGCCCCGTGAAGATCCCCAAGTCCCCGCACAAGGAATGACACACGCAGCTGCCAAACATGCGCAAGAGCACACACGTGTGCGCGAACACACACAGGCGCACATACACACAGACAAATACACACACACAAACACACACACACACACACACACACACACACACACAGGCACACACACACATAGTACACTACCAATCACTATCATGCTCCGCAGGTAGTAGTGAAGATATATTACCATTAGAAGGGACTGACATCTTGTGTCTTTAGAGACTGAATCCCAACCCCACTTGTGCTTGAAATGAGACCGGGAGAGAGGGAAGGAGAGAAAAAAAGATGGAGGAAAGGAGGGAGGGAGTGATGGATGGGCAGAACGTGTGGAGGTATAAATGGATGTTGAGTCGTGTACGCAGTGGAGGGGAATGTTTGTGCCCTGCTCACACCCTTCATCCATCTCTTCTTTGAGCAGTCTCAGTCGCTCCTCCTCTCATTCTTTCTCATTTGTCATCTTCTGTACCAAGAGCCTGCACCTGGGTTCTCTCTAAATATTGCACAAGCCAACTTTCCTCATACACATTGGGATAGATTCTCTGACTTATTACTGATTTCATGTATTGTGTACATAAAGTAGCGCTCGCAGAGACACCTTGACGCCACTGCAGTAAATAAATAAAACCAAGTGAACAACTAGTCACCGTACATCACACAAATCTGGATTGGCTCGGGGACCATCAATAGCCAGGTGCCGTGACGGCCCCCATATCTCATCTCCAACAAAGCAGCTCTATGAGAACGACTGTCTGACGAGGACCTTGCTCTCCAGGTAACCCCGAGTCACCCTTGCATCTGCCTGATGGATCTCGCTGGCATTTTGTTTGACTGAAAAGGGAGCGAGAAAAAAACCCACCCCCACATCGCCAACACCCATGCCACGCTCAACAAGCAAGCCTGTAATTTAGTCATTACAAGTGCCAACCCATCAATAAGCCCAATCAAGGGCTGCGGCAAAATCATAGCTCTTTAAAAAGAAAAAGAATGAAAATCAAGTGTGGAAACTGGTGAAATCAAGCTGGAGTCGAGTTGGGTTGAGTCATACCCCGGGGAAGTGGCGAGGACAGCGATAATGGCGTGGCAAAGTTTTGTGAAAGAAAGACAGTGTGTGTAAAAAAGAGAATAAGAGGGCGACATAATCAAATGCATATTTACATTCCTATGTGCCATTGTCCGTACTGTGCTGTGAACCACTGAACAGCGATGACGTGTCCACAAACACGGTTGGCCCCTAAATGGACCTCTGGATGGAGTTGGCGGGGTAAGTAGACTACCTCATCACGTAACGTCCTTGTTAAGGGATCGTTCTATTTTCTGAAGGCATTACTCATTTTCTAATTGGTCTTGCCCAGTGTCATTACCACATGTAAACAGGATGCTACTCATTTCCGTCTGCAGAGGCAGCTGACTCACTGTGCCTCAGTAATGCTAAGGAGAAGTAGTCCTAAGTGTGTTTGTCACCCATTAATCGCACCACGTCGCAATGTTCTCGGAGTGCTTATTCCCAGCTAAAAAATTTGAAAAAAATGAATCATGGATTCTTGGAATCATAGATTTTGTGTCAGGATGTTGTTGTCCCCAGACACCAGTCTGATATCATAGCTTTAAATCTGTCTGATACTGGAGCCAAAGTCCAAAGTTAGATAGCTAGGGACTTCGCCCAAGAGAAGCGAAAGAGAGAGAAGAGAAAGGAGATTAGGTAAATCAAAAGAGTCAAGCTGGTGTGAGAGCAAAAAAGAAAAAAAACGATGCACTGAATAGAACTGACACAAAGAAAAAGAAAGAGATCGAAGACTGCAGTGCTTGGTTCAAACGATAAAGTTGTTTCTCACCAGAAGGCAATTAAAGCTCAATTAATGCCATTTATCTCCTGCCGACAAGCCATCATTAGGGCAGGAGGGGTTGGGGACCAGGGTCAGTGCAGCCAGACCCACTGGCCTAGCAGACCATGATGACAGACCTCCACACCCTCAGGACAGGGAGACCAGCATGTGGCCTGGACACACTGCTATGGACACAGACACACACACACGCGCTTGCCCACCCGCGCACACACACACACACACACACACACACACACACACACACACACACACACACACACACACACACACACACACACACACACACACACACACACACATACAGTGTTTCATTTACTCTCTCTCTTTCTCCCTCCTCTAGGTCTATCTCTCCCTAGTCCTCCCACTCCACCCTGCTGGTGATTTATCTTTCCATCTCTCCATTGCGCTGGCTTCTCACCGGCCCCACCCCTGTCAGTGGACTTTTGTCCTATCTCTCTTTTGGATCACCCTCCTCTCTCTTTCTCCATTCTCTCCTTATGCTGGGTAGAGAAATCTCATTATTCGCTATCTTAGATCTGGGAGTGTTTTCCGGCGGGCTTTTTAATTTACCAACCGTCAAGCTTAGGTGAGATTGAGACTACGTCTGTCTGTGAAACGACTCCTTAAAATTGACCCACTCAATAAAATATCTTTGTTTTTTTTTATTTGACAATTTGGTTTCTGAAGAGGTTGAGCTCAATGGTCCAGAGATGAATGTCGACCTAGGCAAAGTGAAAGTGTTGGATCCTGAATGACAGGGTTTCTCCAGCCAGGTATACAAAGGACTGGACTCACAACTCTGAAATGTATCACCAAAAAAGGCTAATCAATCAATTATTTACAAATAAACACAGACATTTGGTTACTGTACTACCAGTACAGAATATACGGAAAATTAGATTTTAAAATCCACAGTTCTCAATTTTTCAACACTGTGTGATTGATGTCCCATGCTAGTGCCAGAAATATTTCCATGATGCATAAAAATCAAAGCCTGTCAGAAGAGAGGATTTAAATAAGAACATCTCCTGGATGTGAGGGATCAGATCAATAAGGAATGTAACCACACTCATGAAGCTGAAATAGCCTGTGACAGCTCAGCTCGAGTACGGTTCAGCATCCTAGCTGGAGAGACTGGCACACTTTGTAGCATATTCCCTCACTGCCATCATCAAAGCGTCCATAAATACACACGCACAGAGACACATACAAACAAGAACCCGCACACATGCGCGTTGTAACCACACGGTAGAATGAATAGGTTTTTTAGAAATAGTCCCTCAGGGATGTACAGCAGGAAGTCCCCAGGGAGGGATGGAGAGGAGGGGACCAGTAGATACGAGATAATCACAAATACAGCATGGAGCACATACAAATACAAAATTACTTTTCCAGTTCATGATAAGAATGTTAGTCTTTTCGGCTCACGGAGCTGTTGAGCAAGACGTTATTACAAGGATGCTCACAGTTATTTATTAAAATCCCTTAATATCCACAGCACTGTACTAAAAGGTAATTGGACTAAGGGTTATCTGCTAGTGAACGAGTCGGAAACCATTAAATCCTGCCGTGTTACAACAACACAATTACACCAACCTGGATAGTTCACATTGATAATGTAACCCCCCTCCAAAAAAAATAAAATAATACAAAATAAAAAAAATACCAGGACTACAATAATCTTTGTTGGTCTACTAGATGTAACAGTGTATGTCTGCACAGAAAATTAAACATGCGGCATTCTCACGCAAAGACACAAAAACATTATGCTAAATAGATGTATAATGTCTCCCAGATCCAAAACCACAACTGGACCAATATCACTATCCTAGAGAGAGTAGACACACGTTATCAATAGATATAAAAAAAAAAAGCACAACAGCTTTAAACTATCGAGATCAAGTATCATAACGAACACGGAAAAGGGTGTTAAAAGCACTCTTGTCCACATTGCAGGCCCAGGACGCTCAAACACTTCAGAGCTGCTATAACAATGTTTGTTTACCAGGTCCCCCCAGTCCACAATGGAGCTTAAGCTCTTACCCCGGTTTCATGTTTTATTTCCATATTCCAACAATATAGCATTTTTTGTTACATTCGAATTATATAATAATTAACTTAATTGCTTCAGGCTTAAATGCCTTTTGTAAAACATACTTGTTAAATACCATATTTTTGCAGCTTCCGCCACTTACAGTTTATTCCCATTCTCAAAACCATTCATATGGTCCAGAAACAAATACATTTTAAGTATTCGATTTACCTTTTTGCGCTGGTTTACGGGGGGAATTCCTCTTACATTCTACTGCAAGTGTATACGCGCTGCGCTATTTCTCACACGGACCGCCGATTCACTCCAGCGCGCTCCAGGACAGCCGGCTGTCAGCGCACGACGTGACCAGAATTATATCCCGTCTTTGGGATGTCATAAATGATATGCTACAGTGCGGGATTGGAATAAAGAATTCTCACGGGGCTCGAAAGGAAAGTTTCCAATGACATTTTCTCACATATACCGATTTATTCTAAGTGTGTTGCCCTTTTCTTCTCAGCATCATCGATCCAATTTATCTCCAGTGACGATTGAAGCTTAAACATCCCACACATGGTTCCGTCCAACGCATAGATTATGCACTGCAGCGACTTGCCGCGTGTAGTAGCACAGCCTTTTCGTTCTTCGACCAATATGGTCACTATCTGCAGGCAGAGGGGGAGGGAGTGAAGACGAGTAGGCTGATGGAGAGGGGCTGTAAAGGTTTTTTGTTGGAGGGGGATGGAGACGGGATGGCGAAGGAGGAGGGGGGATTGTGCGTGGCGGGTAGTGTTACAAGGACAACCGGAGAGTCCTCAAGGGTGAACACAGCCGTGTAGTAATTCAGCGTCATCCCCCAATTCCTGACATTTTTTGTGCTTTCACACTCATACATGCAGGTGCAGCGATTACACCCACTTCATCTCATCTCATCTCCAGCGGGATTAGACTGCGGGTTGATGATGAGGGGATGACAGGTGTGCTTCTGCATATTTCCTTTAGGCGTGCAGGTGAAACACTTAACATTAATGCTACAAATCAGGGCAATTTTTTTGTTATTGTTGCAGTTTTCTGCACAATAGCTCAATCAAGAAAGATGGGCCATAAAGAACTCAGAATGACCCCAGTCAGTCACATGGGTGTTATGGTACTGACAGGGAGGGAAAAAAAAATCTTTCACACACATTGTGTTAATATGTCAGTAACAACATGACCAAATGTCAACCGATGATAAAAGATATCCCAAAATTCAATCTTATTGAGTGTGAATGTTATCTACAAACCCAAGGGAAGATGACATCTTCCTGTAAATTTGTCACAAGGATGAGGGACCTTTAGGATAGGAAAAGAATAGCCTACAGGCAGCCGCTGCACTGCTAAGGCTTCCCACAGAGCAGTTCAAGCGACATTGGGGCCCAGCCAGTTGACCTTGAACCATAACGGAAGGTTTCAAACGGTTTGGCATCTATTGGTTTTCACACATGCCTGTAACAGGTTTAATTATTCATTTCTATGGGTGCTCAGCAGCAACATTTATTACAACATACATGAAGTGGTAAGATCAGAGCAGCTTCAGCTTGAGTTTAAGTGCTGCTTAAACTGACATGCCAATAATCTATTTAAAAATTAAGTTTGAAAGATCCCACTCTTTGACATCAGCTTCATCCAAATATAAAAGGTTCTCTTGTAGTCTCTCGATGAATTAACTTAGATATAAAAAACATTTATTGACTATATAAAATAAATAGTTTATACATTTCTGATCTTTTGTGATGCAAAATTTAAAACTTCCACAATTTGCCCACTGCAATTAGTCCCACTGATTTTACATTGATCATAGACTACAAAAGGTGCATGGAACAATGAAAACATAGTGTTTACTTTATAATTGTAATAAATGGAATAACCGAGGCTACCTTTAAGCTAGAGATACTGAGATCTTAAACCTTGCCTTTTCATAGGCAAAAGTAAGTCTTGTGTAACATGTAGGCCTATGCTTAGAGTAATAGTAGTTTTATTTTGTGAGCATCATTTTATACCGGAAAGTATTTTCAGGACGGCAGGATGGCATAGCAGGATGACGTGGCTTTTTTTTTCAATGTGATTTTCAGGTGACAGCAGTTTTGCAGAAATGCAACACGGAGATAGCAAGAGATCAGCAGCGCCTGCCAAACTCCCACATACCATACGCTAGTGTCCGTTAGCCAAGAAAATGAAGAACGCACTAACCCACCACCACCACTCACCCAAACACAGTCACTGCAAAAACAAACACGCATCCATTCAATATGCCAACTTGAATCAAACAGTGTGTGCCCCTGCCCTATATTATTTAGCGATGCAGGGCAGTGACTCCAAACAGCATGGGCAATCGAAAATAGTTGAAGTTAATATTGTCTTAATCATTTATAACGTTGTAATGTATAAAGTGTGATTATAAGCACTTTACAAATGATGTGTTGATTAATACGTCATCATTGAACAGTGTGCATGTGTGTGTGTGTGTGTGTGTGTGTGTGTGTGTGTGTGTGCGTGCGTGTGTGTGTGTGCGTGTGTGTGTGTGTATGTATGTGTGTGTGTGTGTGTGTGTGTGTGTTACTGTGGTGATAAGAGTGACAGCAGCTCCCTTTGATTGGACCTCCACATCTCTGGTCCTTGCTGATCTTCTGATGATCTGCTCCTGATGTATGAGACTAGACTTAAACACACATGGGGGCCCTTACCAGTCTCAACACAGCTTTGCTTTAAATCACCCAGGCCAGGGCAGGCCAAATCAGAGGGACCGAAACACATCCACGTAGGCATGGCCCTCAGACACACACACACACACACACACACACACACACACACACACACACACACACACACACACACACACACACACACACACACACACACACACACAAACAACACACAAAAAAAACACACACAAAAAAAACACACACACACACACACCCACACACAGACACACACACACACACACACACACACACACACAAACACACACAAACACGAGCTCACACACACAAACACGAGCACATACACACACACACACACACACACACACACACACACACACACACACACACACACAGACGCACGGACACACGCACGGACACACTCGAGCGCTAATGCAGTGTGTTATTGCGACGTTACGACAGCCAGGAGAAGAAAGAACTCCCATTAGGGGGCTTAAGGAGTGACCAGGGAGGGCGATGATTATCTCTCTGGCTTAGATTCGTCTCCTGAGGCAATATTGACGTTTTCTCAAAACATTGTACAGAAAAAACAAAATACAAGCACCAACACATTGGAAAGAGGAGAAGTGTGTGCTTAAGCTGTGACTCGCATTCAGGCCCCGTTTGCCCGTGTCCTTGGCGGAGCCAGCGACGCCCCCCGCACAGATAAGACCGGTGGCCGACCTTATTAGAGACAGGGACCGGGAGGAGACCAGCTGGAGTGAACAATAAAAACACACGGCCGGTGCAGATTAAAATGCCACAATGCCGTTGCACATCCGCCCACGACTCGGAAGGGAACACGGACACGTCAGGGACCGGGGGAAGCGACGGGCAGAGGGGAGGAAGAAGAAAGGGAGAGTCAGAGGAGGGACCTCAGAGCGAGGCGGCTAAGCCATTTAGCTAGCGCGCACGGGAGAGAGCACTGACGTCCGAGCGTTTCGACCACGCGGCCGGAGGAAAAACGCGAGAGAAAGGAGGCGAGCGGAACATACTAATGGGGTTTCATCTCCTTGACACGGTGTCACCCGGGAAGGAAAGATTGAATGATGTATACACGTGTGGATTAGGATGAGGACAATGGTGAGATGGAGGGAGGGCTGACGGGCAGACGTGAAGTGCCCTGACCTTGAGCTGGAGTCCACGGTGGAAAGGGCTAGTGGAGTCTGAGGCGGCTGTGCAGAGAGAGAGAGGAGAGAGAGAGAGAGAGGAGAGAGAGAGAGAGAGGGGGGGGGATTATAGGAGAAGACGTGGATTGGATAAGACAGCCAATGAAGAGAAAGACAGAGGGAGGGAGCGAGGGCAAAAGAGAGAACGAGAGAGTGAGAGAGAGAGAGAGAGAGAGAGAGAGAGAGAGAGAGAGAGAGAGAGAGAGAGAGAGAGAGAGAGAGAGAGAGAGAGAGAGAGAGAGAGAGAGAGAGAGAGAGAGAGAGAGGGGGGGGATTATAGGAGAAGACGTGGATTGGATAAGACAGCCAATGAAGAGAAAGACAGAGGGAGGGAGCGAGGGCAAAAGAGAGAACGAGAAGTGTGTGTGAGAGAGAGAGAGAGAGAGAGAGAGAGAGAGAGAGAGAGAGAGAGAGAGAGAGAGAGAGAGAGGGGGGAGAGAGAGAAGATCAGCAGCAGCTGTTTGATCAGACTGGATCCAATTAGGGCGTTGAATCATTGACGAGGGGAGCTAAATTTAAACAGCAGAAAGCCATGGGCCAGAGAGGAGCGCTTTCTCTGAAATGCCACCTCTGAAGTGTGTTTGTATAATGACGGGCCTCACCGTAGGGGAGAGTGACAGCTTGATGTACCCTCTCATTAGCCTGCACACTGGCCCAGCTCCGGGCCGCGACACACCTGCTGTAGCCCGTCCGGTGTTTGGACGTGGTTTCCATACCTTTGCGTGGCCCACCGGTCACTGAATGCCAAGCGAGGCGATTGTGTATTGTTGCGTAACGCGCTTCTCATCCGGTACCTCTGTCGGTCTGACAGCACACGTGTGGCTGCGGGAAGCATCGGCAAATGTCGGCATGTTGTTAGCGCTAGCATGACAGGGCTGCAGCGCACGCGTGCGCCTGTCCGGCCAGATCGAACCGCCGGGGGACCGGTGACAGACCGGAGGAGGAGAAGCGTGCTGACTTTTCACTTCAACACCCCCCCACCACGTCTGCCCCTAACAGCCCCCCCCCCCCCCCCCGCCCTATGTCCCCCTAACACCCCCCACCCCATGTCCCACTAACACCCCCCCCCCCACACACACACCCCATGTCCCCCTAACCCCACCTTCCTCCCCCAAGCAGCTCCACCACCATCCTCTCCAGGCTGTTGCCCCAGGACAACCGGTCACCCATGCACCTATCTGCCCCACAGCCCCCACTCCCCTCCCTGCTTCCTCTCCCTCCCGTCATCCCCCTCTCCCCGTGCCCCCCCTCCACTCCCTCAGGCCCGTCTGTTCTCTCCCTCCACTACGCTTCACTTCTTTGGTGAATCGCGTGAGGAGCCCACCTGAGAGACGTGACAGAGCCACAAAGCCACTGACACTCGGCAACAGCCGTGAATGCCAACCGGAGAGCTCGGATGAAAACGCTACTCGTCTTGGAGCGCCATAAAGGATTCCTGAGCCTAGCCAGAGTGTCCTAGTTCAATTTTTGTTTCACTCAGTTGGGCTCAGGGTGTCATTTGACTGCCAGCCAGGGCATGAAGCCAAAGCTGCAGGAGACAAAGTGTGCATTCTGACTGAAAGAGACGCGGCCCCGGAGTCCAGCCATCTCACCTGACACGCTGATACACACGACGCCTCTGCTCCGGAGACAGCAGCCTCACGCCAATAGGAATACACTCGCTGTGACAGGCAAGTGGAGGAGAACAAGACTGTTCTTTTCTGACCTTGCCTTTACACTTCACGACGTTCCACACACACACACACACACACACACACACACACACACACACACACACACACACACACACACACACACACACACACACACAAAACCTTTGATCAATAGCAGCCTTTTTCAAATTCCCAGACACCCAGTCACGCAATATTTTTGAAGGATCGCTACAAAAGTATCGAGTATGCTACTCAAAGGGGCCCTTGCGTGTGAAGCAAAGACAATTATGGCTAAAAAGAACATCCATACTTTCAAGCCTCCTGTACTCCTACACCTCAGGTAATCCTTTAGTTCCTTTGTCTTATTTTCTTTGTTCCTTCTCTATGTTAAAATGCTAGTCAAAGGTGCCCTTCTCATAGAGGCAATGTGATGCATCAATAGTTAGTATTTAATTACTTAAAGCAGCAATCAACTTGTGGCAGGGTGAATGAGTGTGATGGGAAAAAAGAGAAGCAATTCCAGTAATCACCCCAAGAGAATGGATAGGCTCTTTGAAGTATTTAGGCAACTTTGACACAAACAAAGGGTTCCGCTAGCATAAGAAACATGGATTAATTAAATTACTCCTAAATTAAAGAAAGTAGTGCAAGGATTAAGAGTCTGCTATACTGTAGTTAACCAATACTTTTTAAGTCCGTTAAGTAATTAAAAAATGGTTGTGTTTTCATCGTTCCACAACACTGAAGCAAAAAAGTCTCTTTCTACCTGTGATGTTGTTACAGCATGGTAAACAGCATCTTATCAATCCATGGGTTCTTCTCTTCAAGAACCCATATTTAACTAAAATAAATCATTCATGGGCCTATAACTATACATTAGATAGATCAGATTAGATCAGATTAGATAGATAGATGAAACAGTTTCTTTTTGTAATGATAAACATTTCTGTGGCAACCATGTTCCGTGGAACTTTAAACATCTGAGGTGTTAAGACTAGTTTGAACTGAGATAGGTATGGCAGTGAATCTCGGATCTGGTCACAGCCGTCCAGCGTCTGGGACGAGACCTAGCAACAAGGAAAAGACTCTGGACGAGACCTAGCAACAAGGAAAAGACCCTGGATCCTCTGACACTCTGGTTGCCATCTTGGCCGAGGTCACTAAGTAGTGCTCAAGGCTTGGCGGAAGTCAGGGGTCGTTCCAGAGCAGTCAGGCCGACATTGCCGTGGCCTGCGTGTCAGCGCTGGCTGTTGATGGGAGCGGGGAGGGGGGTGTAATTGGAGTGCGGGGTGGAACGGGACAGGAGTGTCCTTTCCGTCTCGGCCTCCTCACCAAATAACACATCATTTCAACCACTCCTTGCTTCCTGCTCAGCTGCACAATTATACCCTTTCCAGGGAGAAAGTACGGGCCGGAGGGACGGAGAGAAAGAAAGAGTGGAGAGAAAAAGAAAAGAGATCGGGGCGGGGAAGGGACGTGCCCCTTTTTTCCCCCTCTTCAAAGTTGACGCTGCCAAAAAGAGCACTGAACCGCAGCCCGTCACCGTCACTGACCGAAGGCAACAGTGAAGCCGAGGAACACCTGAGTCCACAGTGTGACTCCGTCTGGAAAGAGGCAAGATTAGGCCAGGCACAAAATAACGGTGTGTGAGGGACGATGAGGCTGGCTAGTGTATAGAGAGGGTAAGGCTAGAGGCGTGGCACAAAAACAACCGCAATAAAACTCTGTCCGTCAACAGTTAGCACAAATTGGAAGTGGGAAGAGAGGTGCTGAATGACAGCTGGTGGAGATGAGAAATGGCGTATGTTAATGTGGGCATGTGAGCCAGAGACAGCCCTGGAGAGATGGCTCCTAGCACTGAGGCATTCAGGTGGCCCATCATAATGTCATAAATGAAGACAATATGCTAATGACAGACTCCTCTGCCGAAGAGGGAGAAAAAATAGCAGCCACAACATCAACAACAGCTTGTCTAGGAGCCTGTGAATGCTTAAGAGAGATAAAGAAAGGGAGACAGAGAGAGAGAGAGTGAGAGAGAGAGAGAGAGAGAGAAAGAGAGTTAGAGAGCGAGAGAGAGACAGAGAGAGAGAGAGAGACAGCGAGAGAGAGAGAGAGAGAGAGAGAGAGTGAGAGAGAGCAAAAGAGAGAGAGAGAGAAAGAGAGAGCGAGCGAGAGAGAGAGAGAGAGAGAGAGAGCGAGAGAGAGAGAGAGAGAGCGAGAGAGTCAGAACAAAATGCAAAAGTGGATGCCGCCTCGTTTTTTTTTAAAAACAAACATGTAATCTCCTAACCTGCATAGATAGTTAAAAGGTTCCACAGCCCCGTCACACACTCCTTTCGCACGCTCTAAGTGCTTCGTGGTCTCTTAAGGGGTCTTTCAATCTTACCAGAGCTTTGAAACATAACATCAAGCACAATTCTGCCACCCACGAGCAAAAAAAATGATGATAATTTTAAGACACTGTGAAAGAGACAGAGAATCCACTAAGAGGACTGGGGGTAATACCCGTTTCTAATTCTAATTAGCTTGCAGGGAAACTGCGGCTGGGTAGAGCCCAAAGCCCTGTGAAGAACGCAGAGGTTTAAATCAATAGGCCGTATGTAAATGCTTACACAGGCATTATGCTGTGCGGCCAAAGTCAAAGAATGGCGGGACAGAGAAAACTCTCAGTGGCCCCTTCCACTGTCTCAATCCCCTACGTCTGACGAGCCACAGATAGATTAGGTCCCCTCAGAAATACATTCGCTAAAGATAGGGAAGGTTTCACGGTATTGCATAGGTAGACAGACCGACAAACACACACACACACACGCACACACACACAAACGTAAACAGAATCAGAGTCCCCACGCACATGGTGTACAGCATGCACACACCTTAGTCCTAGGAGAGTTGAGAGAATGTAATAAAGTTACATAGATAATATTATTAGGGCTCAGAGAGGGTAAAGAATGATGTAAGTCGAAAGTATGCCTAGCAAAATTCCATTGCCATAGCAACAGCCTTAGTACTTGGAGAGGGAAGTGGGCGGGTAAGGGGGGAGGGAGGGAGCCATAGAGAGTGGGAGAGAGAGTGGGAGAGAGAGAGAGAGAGAGAGAGCTGGGAGAGTGACTTGTTGGCATGCTCCGTTCTACTCTTGGCTTGTTCCCCCCTTTCCTGCACAGACCCCGCGGCTTCAACAGTCAAGGTCACTCCAGAGGAATTGGGAACAAGTCCTTAATGTGTTTGTGCATACTCCAAAACAAGAACGAAGACGCGCTACCGGTTCCGACAGACAGAGGGAGCCACCACTGAGCTGTGGCCGTGGGTTAGCATTCCTGTGGATGATGACGCTGCCGTGCCTTGCTGACATGCCGTGGTGACCTTGAAAGGTCACTGGGGGGAAAACAATCACCAGTCAAAACACAAAGAACAGACTTTTTTCCCAGGTCTTTCATGTGTTTACAGAAATCTAATATTTTGTGTGTACGCAAACACACCAGACAATTGCAGTGCAACAGCACATGCATAATGCATGAGTATAAAATTTGAATACAAATGATCAAGAAAACCCCCCACTGCTGGTGATGGTATATATTTGCAGCTCAACGTTTAGCATTTAGACGGGGACTAGATTCGTTTTCAATTAGAACTGGAGTGAATCATCCCCATAACACTCAGAGGCATGCGTAAACACATTGCCCCCTGAAGGACAGCCACCCCAGTCATGAAAAGAGGGGAACATGACCCAGTATACGATCCAAACCAACGAGGCACAAACACTCAGCAGTGCCCGAGGTCTGAATTTAAACTAAGTGAACAGTGATCAGAAACAGAAATGTGATCAAAGTCCTGCGGCAGCGTTGACACTCCAACCCCGCCAACCCACCCAGCCTGCAGAATCACAAAGTATAAAGACCCCGAGGAAACAGGAGTGGAAACAGTCCCCCTTATCCTCTGTCTGTGCAGGACTCTCCCTTTGATAGAGCTCAGTGGTAATGGTTGTTAAAATCTGACAGATTTGTGATTTGCCGGATATACCGGAGGCCGAACCCTCACATAAACGTATCACCCTCACATAAAGGATACATGTTGTCATATTTCTATGGCCGTTTTTATATCTGTGTGAGTGTGTGTACAAATCTACACACACACAAGGGCAACCTCCGCTCCCCCAACACAGATCCTGAATGACAGTTACAGACAAGAGGAACGAAGCAGATTGAGGGGTGGTGGGCTGAGGGGCAGAGAAGTGTGACGAAGACTTAACATATTCAGGTCTAAAGCCTGCCATTGTGCATGCTAAGCATAAACACACACAGAAATAGCTCCGCTATAGTCAACAGGTACGTTATCAACACTGACAAAAGGAGGTGTGCACCCCCCTGTAAAGTGCTTTGTTGCGGCTGATGAGCCGATGTGCTGCTGTAGTACACACCAGTGGAGCCCCTCCTCACCTCCTCCTCTTCCTCACCTCCTCCTCCTCCTCGGTCTCCATCCTTTCCCCATAAACACATTGCCTCTCAGACATCCCTCGGAAATAGGAAGCACATGGAAGGTGGCTGTATGTGGAAAGTAGATAGAGAAGTGGAGCAAAAAGTGTCCCAAAAAGGCCGCCGCTGCCGCTCTGGGCTCGCCTCTGTGTCAAGTGTGAGTGTGTCCCTGACCAGACCTCATCGGGGGAAATCAGTGGAGGGCAGGAGACCACGGAGGACCAGGGGAGGGTGAGTCACGCCTGACAGGCACAAAATCCTCTCATTAATAAAATATTCTGATGTAATTAGAACACTTAGTCCACTCACAGGTACACGTACACACACACACACACACACACACACACACACACACGCGCGCGCGCGCACCGACACTACATGGACATGTATCCAAACTAAATAATTTTCTTAATTCCCCCATGAATAATACTTTTCAAGATTATTGATAGAAAACAAATATGATAGGAAATCATTTTCAAATTATTTGGTTTATTAAAATTTCCAGTCATGATGAATATTTCAGAGCCATTATATTTTCAAACTAAGCACCAAACATAAAGCACCAATTTTTAATCCTCAATATACAATACAAAAATACCTTTTCTCTGGCAGATAACCATTATATGTCAACATAATACAGTACGGTATGCAATACTTTTTTCCAGGAAGTAAGAATATACAAATATATGTACATTAGATTAACATAATATTAGGCTTGCCTCATTATACACGGACATCAACAGCTCTGTACATCTGGACAGACTTTGGTGTCATATAAATTACCTGTGTCGTATCATAAAATATTGCAAATATGACATTACACACAACTGAGAAACAAGAGAAGACCTAGGGATACTAAACGTTTGACAAATAAGTCCAAAATCTAAAATCAATAAATAGGAAAATAAACATCGTGAACTGTAAGAAACTCACACATGTCTTCAGAGGCTGACGCAAAAGAACGTTTGTTGACGGTAGAGGTCGATTCTTTTTATGTGCTGTGAATACATGTTGACCATCAGCCTTCCACTAAACCCTACCACGTTGAAAAAGAAAAAGATCTGACACACGTTGAAGTTCAGCTATCCAAAGCATGCCTTTGATCATCGTTCCTTCGTCAAAGAAGATTCATCTACAAAACGAAAAAAATGAAAAGTCAAAAAAAGGAAGTCTGAATGCGAGCTGCAGAATGTAGGTCACACATTGTCTCAAACGTGCTGTGTGCTTCTCTGTGAGGAAGAGAAGGTATGTGTGTGTGCGCGGGCGTGCGTGTGTTTGTGAGTCTCTCCAGTGATGTCATGTGTTTACCTGCAGCCGTCCCCAGGCAGAGCTCCAAACACTGCTCGGGCTCCAGGAAGCGGTTGGCGTTGCCCTCACAGCCGCTGTAGATGAAGGGCCTGCATGTCCGCAGCTGGCTGTTGAAGTACCAGCGCAGCGTGTAGTGTCCACAGCTACCTTCATCCATGGGCAAGGAGCATGGGTCTACTGACGATGGGAAATGCACGCGCGCGCGCACACACACACACACACACACACACACACACACACACACACACACACACACACACACACACACACACACACACACAAACACACACACACAGAATATAAAATGTATGAGAGGAGAGGCTAGAGACAAAAGGTTATAGAATGATAACAAGTTAAAATTAAAGGCAGCAGAGAAGGAAGGGCAAATTGATTGATTGTTATGCTACACAGTCTACCCATTACTTTTTAACAAACTGTGAATGTTAGTCTAGAAGTTTAAACTTCTTTAGAAACAGAAACATCAGATCATAGAGCATAGAGGAAAATCCCAGCAGTGAATTGAGCATACAGCCGATGAGTCAGGCAATGTATGCTGAGGGTTGCTTTAGGTCAGCTCTATTCGAGCTTAATGGAACTGAAACATTATCATTTATTGAATTTTCAATTTTAAAATGTACTTTTGGACTCCTAAGTGGAGACCGCTATGTGAAGCTGATGAGAGATGCAGACAGAGGCAGGAGGGCGGAAATCCTTGGAGGAAGCCTGAATTACCTTGCCCATCGACCTCCCTCTTAGGCCTGACTAACTTGGGTGCCACAGGCTTGGGCACGACTGTTTTGGTCTTGGCTTGTTTCAATACACCAACTTTGACCGGTTTAGGATTGACCTTTTTCACAGGCACAACTTTCACTGACTTGTTCTGCACTGCTTCCAGACCGTCCCCTGTAACAGGTGCATCTGGCAACAGGCAAGACACACATAAAAACACAAAAACACACACAGCAACAACAAAACAGATTCCTGTAAGGAACCATCAGACAAACTAATGACACATAATGTAAAGTCGCAGTCAAAGATCGAAAACGTTACTAACATTAAACGCACACACGTTGACCACATCGAACAACACCAACAGGAACAACAATAATGCCTCGGACCGTGCCAGGCTGGGTCTGTGTGGAGGGTGTATTTTAGAGACAATGGCCTACCCCCAGTGCTGTTCACTGAGCGGGTGAGGGAATGGACGGCCTCCTGCATGGCCAAGGGGTCGTCGTAGTTCTCGATGGAGTAGATGTGCTCGTAGTCCGGGTCGTTACTGTTCATCACCACGCGCAACTCACGGCCTGCAACACACACACACGCGTTCACACGCCAGGGCCAATGAAAACCCACAACCGCACAACTCTGAACCGAGCGAGGGGTGCGGGAAGGGGGGCAGGGGGGGGGGGGCGAAGACAAAGACAGTCCTGGAGTCCTCTGTTTTCTTCCAGAGAAAACCACCCTTCAGTTCAGAGGTCTCCATCCACACAGACCAGACGCGGGTTGGTTAGCACAGGACAAGACAGGACGGAATAACGAGGCTGGTGAGGGCTGAAAGAACAGACAGACACACACTCACCCTCCTTGACCAGTTCTCCCTCTGGCCGGACCCCGAGAAGCTTGGCTTGGGTGCGGGCTCGACCGTCTGGGACATTTCCTGAGAGAACCGGAGAGGACAGGGAGGGGCCATGAGGGGAGCCGGGGGTGGGCATGAGGGACACCGGAGGAAGAGGAGGCAGGAAAGAGATAAGCAGGAGGAGGGAGACAACCAGGAAGACCAGCAAACAGACGGGAAGCAGGAGGAACGATTTAGAGGTTAACGCGTACCCTAAACGACAGGCCAACATATACTTCCGACTTCCAACATATACCCAAAAAAGAAATTACAACGTTGTGTAGATTAGAACAGCAACAGACACCACAAGCCAAATACAAAACAGGTTTAATCTCAAGAGCCTCGTCTGTGTGTGTGTTTGTTTTATTAGTCTCTCTAAGCGTTATGTCAACACAAAGCAAAGAAAGGTCGAGGCGCACGCTCATCCGGCTCCACTTTGGAGCTCCACTTAGCGGGACGGCCGGGGAGCGAAGCAAACACCGGTGCCCTTGTAGAGTGTCCCATCCCGGCCTGTCCCGCGCCAGCTGGGGGTCTGCGGCCCACTCACCTCCACACGCTGGCACACAGAGGGGGGGGTGGGGGGGGGGGGGGAGCAGAGGACACGAGTCAGGAGGTCGCCACACATTTTATCTGGATTGCTTTGCACACTAAGAGGAGATGGCTGGGGTAAACACACTGGGTGTGGTGACTGAATGAACTCAGAGAGCAGGGAGGAGGTGGGATATAATAAGGGAGAGTATTCTGGCTCTATCTGGCTTTGGGACGTTGAGACTCACCACAGTGCTGACTCATCTCTGTCCGAACGTACGACCGGATCTCATCCTCCTGAATAAAGCACAAATGTGCAGGCACATGTCATGCGCGTGTGCATTTCACACAGTATGAACAGTATGTATGTGACGGCTTTTGGTCAGGGTCTTCCAATGTGGCCCTGAGCCTGAGGTGAAGCACTGACCATCATGCCTGGCTCTCCTCTGTCTCCTTTGGGGCCACCTGGGCCCAGGTCTCCCTGAAGGGCAAACGGGTCACAGAACATCTCACATCTCACAGGAAACACATCTATTGACCATCGAGTAGCTCAAACAGTGGCTGCGTCTCAATACCCACACTACCATAGTATGACACTATATAGTAAGCCAAAAAAAGCAGGATGTCCTACTGCATCCGGTCGCATTTTGCAGTATGTAAGCCAGCATGCTTTTCTGGCTATTCTGACCCAAAATGCTCTGCGAAGCGGAAGATACTGCACGTCGACTCGCCGCACCGATGGAGCAGCAATGATTTTTTTCTAATTTGGCGCTATGGACTGCGACAAATGTTATGATGAAGAAGTATGTCCCAATTGTGTGCCCACTGCATGCGACAGTACGTACTTGGCAAGGGCAGCAGCAGCACCTACTAAAAGTAAAAAGTAGTAGTATGCGATTTGAGACGCAGCGAAAGTGTCCATATGGTGCAGAGCAGAACTCACATGTTCTCCCCTCTCTCCTGGTATCCCTGGGATACCGCGTGGGCCCAACATGGCCGGACCAATCGGCCCGCGCTCCCCCTGAGACCAAACACACCATGTCAAAGCCAGGAAACAGTCAAGACAAATACACCAAACCAAAACAACAATTGTGCTGGTACACTCAATTTGAAGGGGATGCGAATTAGTACTTTCACTTTTAGATGTGTTTATTTATTTGCCCTTCAGCCATGGATCATACTGTAGATAAACACATGAACCCTCTGGCCCTCTGGGAAAGAGAGTATGGCCGACGTTAGCTCACATGTTGTCATGCTGACAGGACGCTGTTACCTTCTGGCCTTGGATTCCCTCTGGACCTTTTGGCCCCGTCGGTCCCTGTGGGCCGGTCAGGCCAGGGGGCCCGTCTGCTCCCAGGGGCCCTGCGGGGCCAGGCATACCGGAGGAGCCCTGTACGGTTACACAGCACACACTCAGGACAGATCCGTGTCCGATGTGAGGATGGGCCAGTGGTAGGGCATCAGCAGCAGTTGGTGTATCAGTCAACATACTACAGGAGTAAGACACTCACCCTTTCACCCTTTTCTCCCTGTGCTCCCTTGGGTCCTTGAATTCCATCAATTCCCCTGTCACCCTACGAATGACAAATGGTTACGCAGTGATATACCAACACAGCCAATCCTTTAGACATAGCGGTAGGAATTATCTGTATGGTATATACACACACACACACACACACACACACACACACACACACACACACACACACACACACAAAGATAGGGTATATACCTTGGGGCCCATGATTCCCTCTTTCCCCGGGCTTCCAATGGGTCCTGGAATGCCTGTATCCCCCTAAAAGACACACAGAGCCAAACAACAGACAACCGCTGTACTGAGAGCGGGGCAACCAGCAGGCGGCTGCTGCACACATGCAGTGGAGACGCCACCCTCTCGTTTGACTGTGATCTATCATCAACCTTTCTGATGTTTGGTTCGGAGTGGTTTGTGTGTCTGACGGAACTACGCTTACCTGCTCTCCTTTCCTCCCTTGCAGGCCAGCTCGCCCGTGGGTCCCTGCTTCCCCCTGCACAGACATGCACACAGGTAGACAGTCAAACACTGGCGAAAAGCATCAGCACACTAACACTTTGACAGTGTCTCCTACTGTGTGAGCAGACAGGAACAGACAATGGCAAAAGCACGCTAGATTTATGTCGTAAACTAAGAGGTTTATTACACTAGCCATCGACCTAAGTGTCAAGAGACTCCCGCCGCTATTAGGTCATTTACACTATCCCGTTAAATGTAGACGTATTACTTATTCCACACAGTCTCACCTTTTCTCCTCTGGGTCCGTCTGCGCCGCACGCCCCCTTGGGTCCTCGGTCACCCTGGTAACCGATGGGTTATAGATAGACAGAGGCAGATGTTGAAGGCTGGCACTCACAAGAGTAGGTAATAATACGGACTCTCATGCACCTGGCATTCTGCATGCACGCACACACGCACAAGCACACATACACACACAAAACCCTCCCTCACCCTGGACTAACTTAAAGCAAGTAAGAAAATCCTTCAGCTGTTTATAGTTTTATCATCAGCGTCAACAAACAATGGGAAAGGAACAACGACCCTGGGTTCTAGACTGACGGTGTTCAGAATGTACAAAGAATGTCGGAGCAGGTCTTGGTGTCATGGCTCTTGGCTCTGTTTGTCCAACCAAATGCTGACCACGGTTCAGTAAGCACGAGCAACGCGTCAATCTGACAAACACTGCTTCTGGGGGGCAGATAATGGAAAATGGATGACTTTTGGGCCCTGGGAGAGTCGTCAACGGTCTGATGTCGTGAGGTCTGGATTAGTCCCACCAAATCCAGATTAGCATGCTCCCGTTGCACGTCCGTTTGCCTGCCGAAGGTCATCCCTAAAACAGAGCGGGAGCTGGACCTCGTCAGCAGGTGTTTGTTTGCTGTCTCGTACTGCGGTACTGGACTGCCTCAGGCAGTGGGAAGAGGGATGGGCTCTGATTCTGGCAGAGTGCCGTCAAGATGTACAAGCAGCACCACAACCATTTCCTCTCAGGTATTAATAGAGAGCGTGACGATGAAAGCGGACGCTATTTCAGGGAAAATTTATACTAATCCTCCTGCGCAATGACGTCAGTTTTGGTGCCGTTGTGGAGCTCTGACCGCCTGCGTTTCCTGTGAAGCTGGCACGGCAGCCTGAAGGCTGTCTCAAGGTTGGAAGCAAACTTTTTAAAGAGCGAGTCGAACAAACACACACACACACACGGAAAGAGAGACGCACAGACAGTGAAAACAGTTACACCTCCTCCGTGAGTAATAAATAATACAAGCACAAGCAAACAGGCACACACACCTTTATTCCTCGCATGCCGGAAACTCCCAATTCTCCCCTCTCCCCCTTGAGGCCTGCTAGTCCGTCTTTACCAGAATTCCCCTGAAAAACAATCAGACATTTTATCCTTCATCCATGTCAGCAGCGAGTCCATTCCACAAGGAACGACACACGTTCAGTGTATTCAGTAGGCGAATGAGAGGCTCACTGATTCCCCTGGTATTCCGGGCTGTCCTGCTTCTCCCTGCAGACACAAAGACAGACACTGGTTGGCTAGAGCTCCCTGTCATCCATATACATGGGTATGGACTACAGAGTGGATCCAGGAAATCACATGCCTTCTGTCCGCCGGGGCCTCGGGCTCCTGGGAACCCCGTGGAGCCCCTGTCCCCTGGCTCTCCTCTGATACCCTGTGGGTGATACAAACACACACACACACACACACACACACACACACACACACACACACACACACACACACACACACACACACACACACACACACACACACACACACACACACAATAAATCCATGAAAAGCGGATCATGGGGAACACGTCACAGGTTTCTTGTTGCGCTCTATTAACAAGCATAGTCACCGTCTCTCCTGTTGGACCATCCTCGCCCTTCACACCTTTATCTCCCTGGCCTCCTTTGGGTCCTCGGTTTCCCTGGAACAGAAAGGATATTATTCACAACCATCAACACCCACAAGAAGAACAGACTTTTTTGGAAGTCTCATGCCAGCCGTAGGTGTACGTGGGCTACTGAGGGTGGAGCCTGGTGACTCACAATGTCTCCGTGGCTGCCCTTCTCTCCAGGCGGTCCCCCCACCAGGACCGTGTCCCCCTGTGGAAGACAACGGGACAATGGACAGCAGATCAGCGATGGACAGGGAGGATTTTTAGGACGACGGTCGGGATTTCAATCCCGCTGCCGGGCTCTCTTATTCCCTCTCCCCCTCTTATCACTCTCTTCCTTTGCCAATTGGTCCTGTTCCCCTGGAATCCTTCAGAGACTATTCTGGCTTAATTAACTATTGTTCTCAACCATTCCAATTTTGTACATTCTCTGCCCTCGACATTCTTTTTAACATTCTCCGTATTGATTGACAGAAATCCACTTTTACCCAAAACACATGCACACACGGCCACACACGCACATATACAAACACACACACACACACACACACACACACACACACACACACACACACACACACACGCATGTCCTGTACCACGCATTGAACATTAAAATGCATACCTTTTCTCCTTTGTCACCTTGTGGCCCCAATTCGCCCTGAGAAGAATTAAGAGCAGGACTCGGTATTCATGCATATCCAATTTGGTTCACTATTTTACATGAGCAGAATTCTCAGGGGACAATGAGAGCATGACGGCACATGAAATAGCTAGAAGAGGGGGGCTATAGTCACCTTCTCGCCCCGTTCTCCTCGGCTGCCTGGGGGGCCCTGAGAAAAACAAGTGTGTTCGCACGGACATACAATTTTACTTTCTGGACGTTCATAACATGTGCAGCCACAATGCATGCAATAACAGCCACCGTCCAGAAGCACTCCAGTGGGTCACAGTGCCAGGTACAGAACACCATCATGTCTAGCTATACTTTAATTGGTGAGAGTAGCTACAGACCCCGAAAGCGGACCTGGACGGACCAGGGCCATCTCCCGGAGCTAAACGTTTTCCCGAGGTTACCTGGCAACTAATGTGAGAGTGGGCGCAGCATGTGGACTTTAAAACGCTGGGAGAGAGTGAAGCACCCTCCAGCCTCACTTGAGAAGCCAGACTAATGCTCACCGATGCCGCGTAGGTAGCTTGTTACTAGCGTATCTCTATATTGATCGGGAAGGAATGGCAAAAACTTGTTGGAAGCAAGCTGCTGTACATGACGTGTGTGACGCTATATAGAAGTGTATATGACAACTATGTGGAAGTGTATAGGATTCTATATAGAAGTGTATAGGACACTATGTGGAAGTGTATAGAATGCCATATAGAAGTGTATAGGATGAGTGGCGCAGCATGAAGACCATGGCTCTGGCAGAGAGACCAGGCAGGGGGTGAGTCAGGAGTGGAGAGGTGTGTAAGCAGGGACGCAGACGCACAGAGCGTGGCTGGAGGGTGACGTGTTTGGCCTGCACGGCTTGGCGAGTTGGACAGCTTCCTGTCTCTCCACGGAGGTGAACCCGTTGGCTCATTCATAAATACGCCTAGCACACACATACATTAGCTAGATTCTTAAACACTCGGTCACGGCGTAAAACGCTGTATTTACACTCAGGCCTCTCTCCCCGTCCTGCCCGGCACGTCCGTCTTCTCCCTAGGAGCAGAGGAGAAACACGCTGCGTTTAAGGAAGGAGTCCCGGGGAGGATTGGGAGCTGTGTCGCTGCAGGGGGTGGGGGAGGGGGTGGGGGGAGAGTCATCTTACCCTGGGACCTGCCGCTCCTCTCTCTCCTCTCAACCCCGGGGCACCCACGCCGGCCTCCCCCTGGCCAAGAGGAAACGACACGTTCAGTTAAACTCATTCAGCGGTGGTCCGTCTGTTAGCTCACGGATCCGTACGTCAACTCACCTTCTCCCCGCTGGGTCCGGCAGCACCCTGGGTGCCCTGGGACACACAACACAACGCCCACGTGAATCACACACTCTCTCCCTCTCCAGAAGTCACGTACACGTAGTCAAGGGACCAAACAAAGACTCACCGCTTGTCCGGGGGGTCCGGAAGGGCCGGCGGTGCCGGGGTTGCCTGCTCGGCCGGGAAACCCTTGTAGCCCCTTAAAGAACAGAACCATACCAGAACCATGGTTACAGACACTAAAACACACGGTGGAATTCACAGTGAAAGCACACAGCGGCGCAGCAGGTCAGGGACTGCTCTCACCCGCTCTCCTAGAGGTCCTGCAGGGCCTGCCGGCCCCACCTCTCCTCTCAGGCCGGCCAGCCCAGCTGCCCCTGCTCGGCCCTGGGGCCCGGGGGGGCCGGCTGGTCCGGGGAGGCCGGAATCCCCCTGGATGAAAACACACACGACACACACACACACTTGAACACACACTTGAACACATAGCTTTTATGTATTTTTCCATTAGCGAGTACAATGTGGGTGATTTGGCTTCAACACTACAGCGGGATTGAGTTTGTTTGTACATAAGGTCCTAGCCCGGGTGTGAATTGTGCAGCGCTCACCTTTAAACCCTGAGGGCCAGTCTGACCAGGAGGGCCTGCTAATCCCAGACCATTCACTCCCTGCAACACAGTAAACCTGTCAACCCTGACTCAGCGATAGAACACACACACACACACACACACACACACACACACACACACACATACACACACACACACACACACAACCATGATGGTCTTACCTTGTCACCTTTCGGTCCTGCCGGTCCTCGCGGCCCCTAGGAGAAAGACAAACGGAGAGGCGTCGGAGATGGGTTTGATGACTTAAGTTACTGACCACATCAAAGGGGCGTCCAGAGGGCAACTCACAGTTTCGCCTGCCGCTCCATCCTCCCCTGCTTCCCCCTATTCCAACACAGACGGACACAGAGCACACTGTCACGCATTCTGCTTTCTAAGTGTGAACTGGTGCATGCAGAGCTGGAGCACAGCCTAATGATCTCACTCACTCTCTCTCCTTTGAGGCCCGACGAACCCTTGTCTCCCCTCTCACCCTGTGGGACGACAATTAGAGCACGGCATTGCAACAACAACAAAAAGAACCTGCACTATTTTCCTACTTTAGTGCCTGGAGGTATCCCTTACCTCGCTGAGGCTGGGGGTAATGTGTTGCTAATATGAAGGGACTCACCCGGCCGCCAGGGAGGCCCCTCTCTCCTGAAGTCCCCGGTAGCGTCAGACCAGGAGGACCCTGCACCCAGCACAACCAGCAGACTCTGAGTTACATGAGCGTCACCTTCTGCCGTGATAATCCAGCCTACTACCTGCACCTCTCTGTGCAGGGAGTCCGTCAGGACAGACTGGCTACAACCGGTCCAAGCTCGCAGTGATGTGGCATGACCTCATCCAATCATTAATTATACCCTCAATTTCATTATATATCAACGTTTCTAATCTGCATAAAACTCCGAAGTCAGTTTGCATCGAAGCAACTCTGTTCCACGGGAAAGGCCAGGGTAGAAAAAAAAGGCTACGGATGAGCCAGTTACTGTAACCATGACAATATCACCTACCAGGGCTCCTTTTGGTCCAGGGGGTCCTGCCACAGCCTGTGAGGGGGAGGGACCAAACGAGGGAGGGTGGACATAACAGCAATTAGACAATCCCGTGTTCAGTTATAGCAGCTCCCATCTTCCAAACACAGGTGTCGAAAGGACACGGTTAGTCGTGAGCTTTCGTGCCCACACAGACCTTACCTCGGGGCAAGTGGTTCTGCAGGGCTTTGCAAGGCATCAAACATGTGATACATGCAGACATCACTTTCCATTGAATTATGTATGTCTGTACATGTCTCCAACACGCGCACACACACACACACACACACACACACACACACACACACACTTCAACCCTAAATATAACCTCCCTATCTCAACATTCCCTCACCTTCCCTGGGGGGCCGCTATCTCCAAGCTCCCCCTTAAACCCAGCAGGGCCTTGGGGTCCAGCAATGCCCTGAGGAAGGAGGAAAGAATGCAATTAGGACAGTGGGAGTATTAAATCGTGTTTAACATACTGCTGTCTAAAACAATCAGCAGACACACACACGCGCGCGCGCACACACACACACACACACACACACACACACACACACACACACACACACACACCTGTTTCCCTGGTAAGCCAGCCGCTCCCTCTTTCCCCGGCACGCCATCCCTGCCTGGGACCCCTGGTTTTCCTCCTTCTCCCTGTGGAGAGAAGCAGATGGTGCATCGCATAATTCAGGACTATAGTGCTCCCAGGCCAGTCAGTGCATGCATTGTATTCCTCTGCGGTGTACTCACCACTTGTCCTGATAGTCCCGGTGGTCCCTGGGGACCCTAGTGAGGGAGAAAACAGTGTCAAAACCTCCAATTTTACTCAACACATTTTACTGAGCGGCGGATGAAGGGTTGAGGGGAAACATATTTACAATACAAGGAAAAACTGCACACCACAGGCATCCTATGAATTTGCAGGAGAAATCTTTGGCGTATATCCAAATCAACAGTTTGTCATGCTGCTGCAGGGAAGTGATTAATGGCATGACTCACCACAGCTCCTGGGGGACCTGGAGGTCCAGGCAGCCCCGTGCTTCCCTGAGCACCGGGAGGGCCCTGTGGAGGGAAACAATCACCGTCAAACTCGCGCACCGCAGCTGTTTGCACGGCAACAGCATGCCGTGCGGCAGCGAGGCGCTGACTGCTGGACCGCTGGCTCGTCATTAGAATAACGTGGAATAATCATTTGCTTCACAGTAATTATTTTTGACGGAGTTGCGGGGAAAGGGCAACGGGAGTCCTCTAATGAATTCCCTGGCGGAGGAAGTCCCCGCAGTCTCACCTGAACACCGACACCTGGCCCTCCTTGGTTGCCCTGTAAAAGGCATAGCACAGCTGTCAGCTCTCTGGAGGTTCAGCAGCAGCATCACTCTGCTAAGCCACGGCTACATTAGCCCCTGCACCTCAATATGTAACATTATAATTATAATTATGATACAAGAGGGCTCACCTTTAATCCCGCTGGACCCGGAGGCCCGTTGGTTCCGATCGGACCCTGCGGTTAGGACAGATATGTTTTGTGTGATAATACAGCGTAGGTTGGGGTGGTCCATGCTAGTACATTAGCATGGGGCCGTGAGAGAGCAGTGCATGTGATGGAGTTCGTTTATTATGTGTGGCTGTGCTGTACTTACCGTCGGCCCTCTGGCGCCTGGCTCTCCAGGGTTCCCCTGCAATCAACACACAGGAACAAGCTATACTCACATCCACAGTGACAATGCTCTCTCAAGCAAAACACACACTCATGCAACGGACAAAATAAGTACCTGTTTCATGCACAAATAAATGACATGTTATTAATCAAAACGGCTGAACTATCTCTAAGCCTGTGTAACAAAGCTACATTTTATGTCATCACGTTACGATCATCTTATTGACTAAAATGAATGGCAACGTAAACCCACACAATGGCAACTTTAACACACACAAACATACAAAAGACAGCACACCACCAACAATAGACGTCGGAAACACATGAAAAGCAGAGAGGGGGTAAGCAGCACGCATCGAAAAGCGGACGTAGCTGCATGCACATCAAGCGCTCTCAAGTTTGCCAAATCCCACCAGAGTTTCCATATGGCCTCACTCCTGTTAGTATTCTCCACAGTGCTGCGTCCACTGTATTTGGGGCAAGGCTGCAGCGTGGCATACCAACTCAAGCCCTTCCAACAAATCGGTGGCGCTTTAGATATTAAAGCAAAAAAAAAAAAAGATGGTACGCGGGCACTTTGGGAACAGGTGGTGCGGATGAATATTTCATGAGGCCCAGATCAAGGGGCCACCTCTGTCTCTGTCTCTCATGTCAGACCCCCGGCTCACCAGGGGACGTGACTGAGCCTGACACTGTGGGAAACATGAGGAGGATCCATGGCCTCCTAAGCGGCGGAGCCCATTCTGGTGGCAAGGCCGCTCTCTTTCCTCTGCTACAGTTATATAGGAGCCATGTCTGTGCAACCACCTGCTCCGTGTGTGTGTGTGTGTGTACGTGCGTGCAAAACCCAGTCTGCTCCCACCCTGTCCTACCATAGCTCTAGGTAACACGCAGACAGCAGCACAACAGAGAACCTACCGGTCTGCCCAGCACTCCAGGAAACCCTGGCAGGCCCTAGAGAGGGAGAGGATGACAGAGAGAGAGAGATAGAGGGGCAAGGAGGAAGACAGGGGGACGGAGGGAACGTGTGGGCGGGTGACATGGTCGGAAAGAGGGGTGACAAACAAAAAGAGAAAAGGGAATGGGGAAAGAGTGGGTGCATACGGGGGAGAAAGGACAGTGAGGGGTTAGAGGCAGAGCTGCAACAGGTTACTGTCTACGGGTCTTTGGGCAACCTCAGCCCAGGAAGAGGGGGTAGGGGGTGCGCAAGACAGAGCTCATTCGGCCTAGCAGTGCCGGCAGCCAATCCCTGGGTTTTTCCTACGCAGCTCAAGCCCAAGGGCAGGCTGCACAGCTGGGCTACAGTTACTCACTGCTTGGCCTTGTAGACCCGCTGATCCTGGCGGACCCTGCTCCGATATCAGAGGAGAGGAAATGGAAGGCGTGAGTGAACGATCCCCTCTCCTCCCCCCCCCCCTCCTTTTTCTCACTCTATCCATCGCTTTGCATCTTCTCCGGCAGCTGTTAGTCACTCACATTCCCTTACTCACCAGACAGACATTCTGGGCTGGTGCGGATCATTATAAATATTAATCTGTCCCCAGTCTGTCTGAGTAAATCTGCTTAACTTCCCACAGAAAAAGCTACAAAAAGCAACCAAGAAAATGGCAGCGTCTCCCTTTGATGTCTTGAGCCCTGCTGAATACTTTGAAACAGACGAGTAGGTGCAGTGCATACAAAATGGCATCGAATATGACTATTGAGACACACAGGCAACCCAATAGGGAATTGTAACAAAATACAGTAATATTGCTTTTGGTTATAACAAGAAACGTAAAAAAAAACACAGTATCATACGATGACATGAAAAACGTTTATCAAAAGAGGACTGTGATATCTTAGCAGCTAGGGAGTACTATCTAATCAAATCAATAATGCTTTAAATCCAATTACTGTTGCATTATGGGAGCCTAAT
The DNA here is from genome assembly GCA_026901105.3 of Galaxias olidus. NCBI lineage: Eukaryota > Metazoa > Chordata > Actinopteri > Galaxiiformes > Galaxiidae > Galaxias > Galaxias olidus. The sequence goes on from JAPMUY010005851.1 coordinate 329,120, forward strand.
AATCAGTCACGCGAGACCACTCCACTTACCGGCTTCCCATCCTGACCAGGCTTTCCAGACTCTCCTGCTGTTCCCTGAAACAACACACCAGAACACATCCTCTCTGTATTTCTGCAAAATGGCTACTGCTGTATTAGTACATGTTTCAGTTCAATACGATTAAGTTCATGTCAGAGAACGTGTAGGAGCTGGATCCCGTTTTGGTGACGCCCACTCACCTGGAATCCATCCCGTCCCTTTTCCCCCACCTCTCCCCTCTCTCCCTTTTCACCTCGCTGCCCGGCAAAACCCTGCAACAGAAACACTTCATGAGTCTGTATTCACTGAGGATGGTGTAGTGATGCAAACAGTACGTGGTACACAGCTACGGATCTTACCCGGTCTCCTTTGGGTCCCGGTGGTCCTTGAATGCCTGCATCTCCTTTCTGTCCTGCAAGTCCAGGAAGACCTCTGGGACCCGTGACCCCAGGCCCAGTCGAATCCGCAGAGGTCCCCTACAACCAAACACACACACACACACACACACACACACACACACACACACACACACACACACACACACACACAATCAAGCATACACAATAAAAAAAAACACACACACACACACACACACACACACACGCACATACACGCATAGAAAAAGCAAACACACACACCCCTTTTGGTACTGTTGTGAATTTCCCCAGCTTATAATCAATAGTATATTTGTTTGTTTTTCTGTCGTCCTCTCTATAGAATATCACTGCTGTGACATGAAGTGAGCGACACAATGAGTCGGAGTCCACATGACGAGGGAGCTCACCTTAGGACCAGCAGGACCCACGGCTCCCGGTAACCCTGACTGGCCCTGAAACAGAGCAGTCTAACTTTACCAGAATGAGAAGGCCGTGCACGCTGTACGGTCGTATGGTTATCATTGTTGTGACACATTAAGCTGGTCATAAAGGGAATGAAGTGTGTGAATATATGAAGATTAATGTGGTCGCTGGTGTCATCACTCACAGTTTCTCCTTTGTCTCCTCTCAGTCCTCTCTCCCCCTGAAACACATACATGACTTCAACTGTCATACATGTCAAAATACACTGGACCCATTATTCTATCATCTCACCGTCCCCCTGTCTGTCTTTCTTTCTTTCTTTCTTTCTTTCTTTCTTTCTTTCTTTCTTTCTTTCTTTCTTTCTTTCTTCCTATTTTCCCTATATTTCACCTTCTCTATTTCTTCTTCGTGTTGTTACCTTAGCTCCTGGCACGCCAGCCTCTCCAGTCTCTCCTGCTATCCCAGCAGCACCTGGTTTCCCAGGCTTGCCTGGCTGTCCATCCAGTCCTGGGGGCCCCTCCACGCCTCGTTCACCAATGGCTCTCCCGGTGGGTCCTGGGGGTCCTGAAACCCCCTGCTCCCCAGTCTCTCCCTTCAGTCCTCTCTCCCCAGGCGGTCCGCGAGCACCCTAATCAATGGAGGGGCTTAGCATTGGTGACCGACAAAAACTCCCAACAGCCATATACTGGGTAGACGTACACTGCAGAACGGGTGAAAGAAATACTTCAGTCACCAGCTTGTCTACTCAACATGCGCCACTCACGTCTGCTCCACTGGATCCAGGCAGGCCGCTCTGGCCCTTCTCTCCTCGCTCGCCCTTCTCCGGCACCTGGGGCTCTGTCGGCCCAAACTGGTCCTTTCTCTCCACCACCACCTTCAGGTCGGACACCTGCGGGACCGCCAGGGGACAGAGGTGGGTTACCAGGACGTCACCACATCCAGCTGCCTCTGCCGATCGCTCTGTAAGCCGAGTGGAGGACGAGCGCTTCCACGTACCTTAATGCCCAGGTTGAGCAGGGCCCTCTGCACGTCCTGCAAGGAGGGAGACAGAAAACAGCCGTCAGGAGGGGGCAGCTGGCTCTAGTTCTACTGACTACGGGGCACGGAGGTTCTTACCACTGCGGTTCCCGCTTTGCCAGGGCTGCCGACCTCTCCTGGGTCTCCCTGCCAACACACGGCTCAGATCAGCATTTCATTTCAACTCCTATCCTCAGACTCATGGAACGTATATTCCAATAACATGCCTCACCCTTTCTCCTTGAGCGCCAGCGGGGCCTCGCTCCCCCTACAGCGAAAACATTCATGAAATGGTTATGGAACCCACAGAGCCATTATTTCCCCAGCACCACTGAGATAAATTGAGCGTTGGGCTGGGTAAGATGAGGCGCTGCCTTACCCTGGTTCCTGCTTCTCCCCGGAGCCCCGGCGTGCCCTGAGAGACGGAGAGACGGAGCGAATTCAGCACACGCCGACAGACAGTCCTACATGGCTAGACGACGGAGATGATGATGGGGTACACGTTCAAAGGAGACGCGCCGTACTCACCGGTGCCCCTGCAGGCCCCTGGGGGCCTGGAATAGCTGGAGCCGGCGCTCCTTTAGGGTACACCACCTGACAAAGAAGGGTGGCGCTGGGTTACCGTGACACTAATGACTTCAGAGAGAAATGTCACCCAAAATGTCATGCGCGCCGATGCAGACAGAGGCCTGGCACAGTGGGAGCCTTACCTGTCCTGGAGGTCCGATGACTCCAGGGACCCCCTGGGCCCCAGGAAGTCCGGAAGGCCCCGCAGGCCCGGGCACGCCCCGGTCTCCCTTCAGCCCATCCTGGCCCTGGGAGGGGGCGGACAACCAGAGAGCTAAAGCAGACCCTCAGGCCTACAGACGGCCACTCTGCTCTGCTAGCAGACTAGAGCTAAACAGTAGAAAAAGAGCCTGATCCCTGACCAAGCCCCACTCTTCCGATGTCCAGGAGATATTTAGCAGGAATTTGCACATGAAACCCGGCCCTCTGACATTCGGGTGCCCCCCTGAAGAGGCTCCGTCTCAGAGGCTGAGCGTGATTACCAGACACTCGAGCGTCTTTCTGTAACCGCCTGCCACGAGAGCCATCGATTGGCCACTGAAGCGAGGGTGTGACGGTAATATCAACGCCAGCGTAAGCTACGGTTAACAAACACACGCTCGGAAAGGGGAACTGATGATGAGAGGAGGAGAAAAAGGGGAAGAGCTAATGAGCCTTACTAAGGAGGAATGGATCGATAAACCGGGCGGAGAAAGGAAAGAGAGACAGCGGCAGAGAGAGATGGCGGGCGGTGGGGGGGTGTTGAGAGAGATGGAACGCGCAACACAGTCAGACTAGAAGGGCAGAGTCGGGGAGGAGGAGGAGGAGAAGACAAAGAGGAAGTGTTTCTAGTAGAGTCAAAGTCCCACTCACGTCTCTTCCGGCCACTCCAGATTCTCCTCTGTCGCCCTGTGGGTTATAGATATAAAAAAAAACACCAGCGTTAGCTCTCCAGAGACAAAGAAGAGCGACACATTAACAGGACTACATAACCTAAATAAAACAAAGAGAACGAGGCAAACCAATGCGCTGTGCATCAATAAGACCGGACTGACCTTTCGGCCGTCCTCCCCCGGCACGCCATCCTCACCCTGCAAACACAAACACAAAGCCATTTACAACGCGGACACCACCAGCTCCACATTAGGCCCTTTACACAGCCGCGTGGTGAACAATGCCCAGCCGGCTGTGGCTGCACTCTGATAACCCAGGCCTGTTGTGGTGGGTGATTATCCCATTAGCAACTTACTTAAGGCTCTACCAGCCAGTTATTATGTAGCGGGCCCACTGAGGTGAAATAAAAGCCTCACTTTTGATCACTGCACTTCCACCCGGGGAGACGGCAAACTCCTAATGGTAATTACACGGAGCGCGCGCCAGAAATCCAATCAGCGGCCGCCGTCAAGCCTCCCACACCCACCCTGCCTGAACAGCACCCCATTCTGAGGGGCTGCATTGAAATCACTGAGACAATGCGCAGACATGATTGTCCCTAAATCACGCTAGTTATCCTTTGTTGAGGGTGCTGGAGTACGTCGGGGAAAGAATTAATCAGCCAGGGAAGTCAGAGTGACAACCCTTTCGCTTTTCAAATCACCAGCTTCCCAGGATTCCCAGGTTTTCCGTCCGCTCCCGATTTTCCCTGAAAGCACAAGGAGACCAGGGATGAGATGAGGTTCCGCTGCACGGGTACAATAGATGGAGCGTGCGCTTTCCTGGTCTGGGTTTATGTTTGTCAGGGTGTGTGTGTGTGTGCGTGTGCGTGTGCGTGTGCTCTCACAGGAAGGCCTGCATCTCCCTGGGCACCGGTGGGACCTACGGGCCCCTGGGGTCCTCTCTGTCCTGCCAGCCCCTGGGGAAACAGAGCAACACACAGCGTGACGGGACGGTGATGTCTCAATCTCCACGGCTCCACAGTGCCCTCTGCAGCCACGCCACAGCAGGTGCGCGGAGACGAACCGGACGATGAACGACAAAACTGAACGCGGCCGCGCCACTCACGTCTCTCCCTGGGTCCCCTTGTTTTCCTGGTTCTCCCTGCAACGCCAACGAGAGAGCAAATGAAAGGCGGCAATATGGCCGGGGGTTAACACCAAAATGCTGCTGCTGCTGCTGCGGCGGCAGAGTGTTGGCTCGCGCGGGGCGGAGGCCGCGGTACTCACCCTCTGCCCGGCTGGGCCTTGAGGCCCCGGCTTGCCGTCCCCGCCGGGCCGTCCGTCTGTCCCGGCCGCCCCCCTCTCCCCCTACACACACAGTCAGAAAGTTAACGGACAGAAACACCGGGAGGTCCCACAAAAGCTGCTCTGCCCCGGCCTGGTAAGGCGCTACTGTGAACGGCTTCTGTTGAGCCGGGCTCACTGCGCTTCATCCCACTGGGAATCTGCCGATAGGGACACAGGCCCCGGTGAAATGAAGGACAGTGGTCCCGGCCAAATCAACAAGACAGTACTGGACACCCCCTCGGCGTTTGGCAAATGGGCCTGATAATTAGCAAGGTAGAGTATATAGGACAGAGGGAAGAGACCACGCTGATCCAATTCCAACCTTGTCGCCTGGGGCTCCTCTTTCTCCCGTTTCCCCCTGTGAGTGAAAAGATAGAAAAAAATCAACCAGACAGTGGAATAAGAAATATGAAAGAGGGAGAGATAGAAAAAGATAGGGAGAAAAAAGAGAAAGAAAGATAGAAGAGAGAGAGACAGAGAGGGAGAAAGAGCAAGAGCAGGAACAGAGAATCTATCAGAAGGGATACGGGGTACGGTCTGAGCGGCTACGAGAGATGACTAACTTACTCTGCCTCCCGCTGGTCCACGCAGCCCCTCGGCCCCCTGCAGAGACACAAACAGAGCAGAGGCGTGAACGCAAGGTCACCCTCCCACACAGCCCAGCCGTCAAAGAGACACCAGGGGTCAGCACACGCCTGATGCGACGCGACCCCAATAGGTCGGAGACGTCAGTAGGGAAGTACAGACAACGGGGGGGCCAACTCACCCGCGGTCCTTGGGGCCCGGCAGCCCCGCCCTCGCCCTTCTGACCTTTGGCCCCGTTCTCCCCGGGGTCGCCGGCGTCGCCCTGAGGAAAAGGAAGTGCTTTCAGATTAAGAGCGGTCGCGATGGCTTAACGGGCACAGCTTGATGGCCGGGAGCCAAGCTCTCCACTGGTAAAACACAGAGGGCGTGGTGACAGAAGGGCCCGTGTAACATCTGTGGAGGCTCAGAGATCAGGGGCAGAGGCGTACGTGCAGAACGCAGCTTACCTTGCACGTCCGCGGGTTACCTTCGTGAAGAGTGTTTTGTTCGACAGTTCAGAGTTATGAAGTAAATTGGCAGGGTCAGTTCCTACCTTTTCCCCCAGGAGTCCTTGCATCGTCGTCTCGACGCTGGCCTGGAGAGAGGACAGAGACACAGGTGGAGAGTGGACGCTCAGTGACACGGCTCGCCTCTCTTCCCCTTGTATACGGAGCTGATTGCTAATCGGAACGTGAGCCACAGGACATGAATGGCGCTGATTTCGCAGCGGCCCTGTGCTCAATGCGCCAACTGTTCCTTTATGTAACTCGACTCACAAACGGATAAAAAAAACGTGGCCGACTAGAAATGACTGGACTCACCGCTTTCCCCGGAGGGCCAGGCGGGCCTTTCGCTCCCTGGAAACAAAGACGGAGAAGGAAGACATGAATCAGCAGGTTGGATCTACGTAATCAGATAATGTGCACTGTCTGTGTAGCAGACCTCGTCTCCCTTATCGCCTCGTGGCCCACCGGGTCCTGGGCTGCCCTGTGGAGAACACACAGGGCCGTGACCACTCAGGCAGCGACCCCACAAACCATGTCACACGGTGCTATCATAGTGTAGGGTCAATGCTGAAAAGCTGTCGAGTGTTACGACCCGTGACTGTGGCGCTCACATTTCGTCCATTCTCTCCTGGGTCTCCGATGTCTCCCTTTTCTCCTAACTGTCCCGGCAAACCTGGCAGTCCCTGTGGAGGGTCAAAACAGCAACTCACCCGACTTCACTCGACAAACAATAAATCTGATACAACGTATACCATTTGTGTAATTTATGATATGAAGTGTTTAGTAATAAAATACAAATTATAGCAGAAAACATCATCTTTCAAAGAAGGGGAGTTAAATGTTACAGTTCATTGGAGGTGGCAGGTGAAGGTGAAAGTGGGGAAAGTCCCAGAGTCTGGTGTACTCACCCTCAGTCCTCTCTCCCCCGTCTTCCCAGGAAGTCCATTCTCACCCTGACGGCCAGAGGACGTTCATTCAGCTCAAATAAATCAAGAACAACAGCAGCCCCATCGTATATCTCCCTCAAACTCGCCACATAAACTATGAGCCATTCCTAAATCATAAAGAGTCCCCCCTTGTCCGATTCGGCTGATAAACATCCCTCTGTACAGTTCAATCATTGTCTAGTTTCTTTTTATCCTAGCCTGCACGTGTGACTAGGGCAAAAGGAAAAGTCGCAGTGAAACAGAAAAACACTTGTAATGGAGCGGATGTACTCTGAATACAACAGGAGGAACATGGCGAGGGGTGGGGAGGGAATGACCAATAATGATCAGGACTTACACTGAGGCCGTCATCACCCTTGCCGCCTCGTTCTCCCTGTAACACACGGAGAGGAATCGTTCAAGGCCAACGTGGCGTCACAGTGGAACAAGATGACGTCTAAGGGAATTACTTTGTAACATGCGTTTCTACTATGCTGCATGTACTAATATACAAGACAGCATAGTATAAATCATAGATATAGAAAGAGACTGTGAACACTTTGCCCAGTAATAGATAACATAGATGCTTTACGTTTTAACGTGCCTCTGGAGTTGCATCGTGGGATGAAAGACAGGGAGAGAGAGAGAGAGAGAGAGAAAGAGAGTGAGATATAGAAAGAGATAAAGAGAGAGAAAGAGAAAGATGCATTATTGCATCAGTTAAGTCAAGGTCAAATATGTCATTATTAATTGACAAACATGACATCTAACAGCAGCGTGCAAGCAGAGGAGTAGGGGTTCCATGTTATAATAGGAGTCAGCATTAGCAGTGAAAGTAGAGGAGTAGGGGTTCCATGTTATAATAGGAGTCAGCATTAGCAGTGAAAGCAGAGGAGTAGGGGTTCCATGTTATAATAGGAGTCAGCATTAGCAGTGAAAGTAGAGGAGTAGGGGTTCCATGTTATAATAGGAGTCAGCATTAGCAGTGAAAGCAGAGGAGTAGGGGTTCCATGTTATAATAGGAGTCAGCATTAGCAGTGAAAGTAGTTGATAGTCTGGCAGTCATCCTGCAGTTTGTCAATAAAGCCAATGACTGAGGCCTCACAGGCTTTTCTGGAGCTATAGAAACTAAACAAAAGCTTAGTGTGAGTTTTAGAGTCGTGCTGTGTGTTGGGGTCTTCTCCAGGGAAGGGCTCACCGCTTTCCCAGGCAGACCGTTCTTCCCTGGGGGTCCGGGGCGGCCGTCCTCCCCCGGCACTCCTGCTTCTCCTGTGTCCCCCTAAAAAACACAAGGCAGCTGCATCACCACTGTCTGGCCTAGAGATTTAATCTCACACCAACTTGGCTTTCTTCCCTGCAGCTCCTTCAATAGCACTTTGTGTTGGATATGAACATTCCTCCGGGGGGAAGTTTGAAAGGACAAAAGCATCTCACCTTGGCACCAGCTTTTCCATTTATGCCAGAGGGTCCCTAGAGAAGAAGGCATATGTTTATGGATATGCACACTGCCAGGCTGGGGGTGTATAGGGCACGACCTACACAGTCAGCAGGCAATCAAAGACACTGGCCATGAATAATGGATGAGATTGACAGAAATACATCAGAGGTGTTTGCAGTTTGCCGTTTTCACAAACAACGGCGTGCGACTGTGAGAAATCTGGACTCACCCTATCCCCAGCGTCTCCTTTAGGGCCCGACTGGCCTGGGGCCCCTGACCCTGGGAAACCCTATGGGGGAGAGCGATATGAAAGAACCATGAACACTGAAAGTCAAATAACTGTTTCAGTCCAATTCCATTTTAAACCATTTAGACATTTCATTCCATTTAGGGGTCATCGTCATTGTGTGGGTGCTAACTCACCCGGTCCCCTTTCTGGCCTGAAGGGCCTGGATCTCCTGCGCTCCCGCTCGGACCAGGCAGGCCCAGGTCACCCTGACAGACAACGGGAGGAGGTTAAGGATGGAGAAGGAAGTGGGCACACTAGGTACTGTCATTAGGTTACATGTTGGGTGGTCACCGGGGTGTATGACGTACCTGGTCACCCTTCTTCCCCGGCAGCCCCGGGCCCTGGACAAGTAGCACAAACAAACAAAAAAGCGTTAAGGTGAAGACTGTGACTTTAAAGTACTGGTCACCGTCATGACCTCACCTGACCTTTGACCTATCTAAAACACTTGTACTGCGCTGTGTGCTGTGGCCCTGTTGAACTGGTGTGGGTTCAATAAAAGAGGTTGGATGAGACGACTCACACTTCTGCCAGGCTCCCCTTTGGCGCCCTCGTTTCCCTGGAAACAGACAGAGGAAGTGGTTAGACTGTGCACTCGTGTCTTGCCACTGGGCCGAGAAGGAACAAGAGCCACTCCGGCTGAGTCACGGTGGCATTGATCGACTGGCTTGTGAAACAGTGGCTCACCCTTTCTCCCTGGGGTCCACTGGGGCCTGGCAAACCCTGAGGACGGAGACAACGCGTAAGACAATCAACACACCGACACCCGGAGCTCTTATGGGGGACGACTGAGGAGGCACAGGACACGTAAAAGACAAAGACGGATAAAAACGGAGAAGAAGTTGGACTCCGGGCCACTCACCCTGAGCCCTGCTACTCCAGCAGCACCTGGCTTCCCCGACTCGCCCTGTAAAGACACACCACACCCGTTAGACGGGGAGAACAATGGCCCACGCGCCAGGAAGTCACCTGAGGACGTCTGGCTCAGTCGTAGCTGATTGAATGGATTGAGCAGCGTCTGCACTCACTCTCTCTCCGGCTGGGCCGGCCAGTCCCCTCTCCCCCTGTAGAGAGGACACAGCTGTTCAAACCAAGGTAGAGCACTTACACGCACTATAAATCACGGGCTGGCATCAACGTGCGCGCGCACACACACACACACACACACACACACACACACACACACACACACACACACACACACACACACACACACACACACACACACACACACACTTACCCTGTCTCCTTGTGATCCAGCTTCACCAGGTTGGCCCCGGTCACCCTAAGAAAACACATAAATAAGTTATCTGTCCTTTTAGTGCGTCAAACATTAACAACCAATAGGATGAGCTTAGGCTCACCTTACTGCCGTTCTCTCCAGGTGGCCCCCGTGGGCCCTGAGAAACAGAGATAGTGGTCAGGTCACAGAACAGAACACTTACTGAACCAGCAACCACAGGCTTTAGTAGCACTGTGTCCAATGTTGATATTGTTTTATCCATCGCAGATGGACAAGCGATAGAATGTTTGCACTACCCTGTCACCAGGCTCTCCAGCCCTGCCCTGAGGTCCTGGCAATCCTTCCGCACTCTCCCCCTGCAACATAACAAGCAGTCACTGCACACTGATGAACACAAACACACACAACTCTTCAAAGCACAAACACACGCGCACACACAAACACACACACACACACACACACACACTCACATAAACACACACAAAGCCTGCACCTACCCGGTCTCCTTTGGGTCCCTGTGATCCTGTGAGCCCTCTTGGACCCTGAGGCCCTGGAGCTCCATCCGCCCCCTGATGACAAATTACATATTTCTTTAAGCCAAACACACACACACACACACACACACACACACACACACACACACACACACACACACACACACACACAGATGCTTACGGAAGACCCACGTCAGCACAGTGTAAGTGCTGAACAGAGCTTACCCTGTCGCCCCTATCGCCTTTGGCAGACGCCGCACCACTCGCTCCAGCAGGTCCCTGTCAGCAGAGAGACACAGATAAGAAAGCCAGGTGAGAGACAGTGTTGCTTCTATTTCTGCAGTAGGAAGAAAAGGTGCTGAATCAGTAACTCACCCTCTCTCCGGCACTGCCTTTGTCTCCCTGGAATAATAGAAAGAGATTGTGAAAGAAAAAGAGAATAAGCATTATGACAAATTAACAGAAACCTCAGAATGCTTTAACATTCACCTGTAGACCTTCGTCTTGCTTGTTTCTAAATTTCCCCTGTCCAAAAGTCTTCCCCTTTCCAAGAGATTGACCCCCACCAACACACGCTCACACACACACACACACACACACACACAAACACACTATTAACTGCATAACCCAACCAACACACGTACAAACACACACACACACACACACACACACACACACACACACACACACACACACACACACACACACACACACACACACACACACACACACACACACACACTATTTCTGTTCTACACAGTCTGAACATCAAGGCCTCATGGAAACCATGGGATACTGGTTGTCAAGGAAACGGGCCGAAGGCCAGGATCAGCACAAAAAAAAAATCCTAGAACTCTATATCGAACATGGCAGAAAAAGTGAGCCCATTGAAATTCTTCCACAGTACTCGTTTATATATATGTATTCAAGTCAGACACTAAAACTTTCTTCTTGGGCTAGAATCAGGTCTCCATCTCCCCTCAGCCAGACTACTGTGATGAGAGCAATCAAGGGCCTGAAATGCCTTTTTGAGAATTCATTCCAACGAGCAGTTGAAAGACCTGGGGATATTTTTAAAGTGAGGCCATCGTTCTCAAACGACAGCAATCCAAAAACTATCGAGGTACATCAACGGGTGGGTCTGCTCACGGAGCGGGCCACAGCCCAATTCTGCCCTCATGTGGCCAGTTTGGGCGTTGCCGCGTGCACCTCCCTCTGTGCCATGAGGCTTTAATCCCTGAACACAGTTGGTCTGGCAGGGGCTGATAAGGGAATGCTGAAGTCAGCACTCCCAACAGGGTAAGGCAGCATTACCTAAATCTGTCCTCTCTTACTTCAGGACTTTTCCACAGTGGGTGATCTAAAGACTCAAGATGTACAAAGTGTTCTCCTGCTCTTAGTCTGTTACGGAGAGCAGAGGTAATTTAAGGACAGGGACCTTGATGGAGAGGCCTGGTGTGCCTGGTATTCCAGGGTTGCCATTTTGTCCTGGGTTGCCTGACGATCCGATGGCCCCCTTGGGACCGTCGCTGCCAGGGCGTCCCGTTGTACCCTGGCGGATAAAACAAACTAGCCGTATTGGTTCTCAGAACGCAGGGTCGTAGTCATTAAAAACCCGCGTGAGCGAGTGGGAATGTGAGGGGATGGGAGCTGGTGTCTCACCGGTATTCCTGGGATTCCTGGCTCTCCTTTCCTACCAGGAAGACCTCCACCCGATTCAACTGTTCCGGGTTCCCCCTGAAAAAAAGCACCAAAGCAGCTTGAATGCATTCGATTGCATGCATGTGCAAAAAGACAGACACAAACACATTAACAGCCACAACAGATGAGTTTGTGCTCATGGTTCCACATCGTAGACACAAAGATCAGAGAAGATGAGAACTCACCCTGGTGCCCTTCTCCCCCTTTGGCCCCGTAGACCCTGTCCCCCCGGGCAGACCCTGGAACACAATGGGATGAAAAACAGTGACCACACTAACACACACACATTCACACACATGCGACCACACACACACATGCACAAGCACAAATGACATGCGCAAACACACACAAACACACACACACACACACACACACACACACACAAACACACACACAACCACACACGCAACCACACACGCAACCACACACGCAACCACACACACACACAGCCACACTCATGCAACCACACACGCAACCACACACGCAACCACACACACGCAACCACACACACACACACAACCACATACGCAAACACAAACAACGACATGCGCAAACACACACTTACACTCCCATACTCCTCACAAAACCAGGCAACTACATACGCACACAGACACACACACTCACACATGCACACACCACATGTTAGAAAGAACACAACGGACCGTCTACCAGGGGGATACTCACAGGGTCTCCTCTGTTGCCAGGTATCCCCTGAGAACCCTGAGGAAGTAAACACACACACACACACACACACACACACTGTAAACCTAGTGCAGAAGAACAGCTTGACAGACATATGGAGATAGCAAAGGAATCATGGGAGCGTCAGATGAGGTTCTAATATAGAACTCACCGGAACCCCTCCAGGCCCGGGGGCCCCTGATCGTCCCGGTAACCCCTGACCCCCATCTAAGCCAGGGAAACCCTGAGGAGAGAACCAGCCACACAGTGCCCAATCAGATCTGAAGGAGACTACTCAAGAGCAAGGATACTGTCACGCTCTCGATGTGCTACTGTGATTATTGCTGTAAGTTAGCTCTGTTAATCATGTGTATGCAGGGTGTATCCCGGAGCTCTTGTACTTACCCTGTCCCCTTTTTCCCCTCTGACCCCAACTGAAGTACCTGGTGGGCCTGGCTGCCCCTCTGGTCCTCGGGGACCTTCCCTTCCAGGTATACCATCCCGACCCTGCCACACACACACACACACACACAGAAACAAACAAACAAACAAGGAAACACACATGCCAAAGTTCAAGGGTTAATCAGATATTCCAAATCCAATACACTTGGGCCTTATTCTCTACTTAAAAACGCCTTTGACACGGTCATGGCTTTTGTCAATGTACGCCAGTGATTAGACAGACACCCAAACTGTTCCAGGACAAAATGTTCCTGCCCCACTGAAAAGAATCACCACCATGGTTCACGGTTGACAGCGTGGCTGACTCACAGGCTCTCCTTTGCGGCCATCCACACCGTCCCTGCCTCTCTCCCCCTGAGGAAGAAAAGAACGACCTGGTCAGTCCAGCTAAGGAACAGCCTATGGACGGACAACAACAACAACAACAACAACAACAGTGTCAACACAATGGTGATTCATGTTCTGCACCTTCTCTCCTCGCGGTCCAGTCGGCCCCTGGGACACATGAACAAAGGCTGCGGTTACTTACAATAACAACAGAAAAAAACGTTCTACAAAACCGGACTAGATGAGGATATGGGATACTACTAGAAGAAAGAGAAAAACACTAGTCCTTCCACTTAGTAAAGGCTAGCATTAAGCGGTTTCATTTTGTCTATCCTAGTGTGGCCAACATAAAAGTCGCTCAGTACACATCTGTTAAAATAAAAAGCACATCAGCATTTGCATAATCATGTGCTTGGTATATAAACCACTGAGCTGTTAAGACCGTTCAAAGAATACGTTTGAATAGTTTATAAAGGGGATTGTGTGGTGACAACTTACCGGAGGGCACTGTTGGTTACACGTTGGCCCTGGGTCTACCTACACAAACACACAGGAACAAAAACACACTTCAATAGACCATCTTAAACGTGTCTGAAATCGCCATTAAAACATTGGCTCTAACGTCTGGACCAAAGTCTTGGTCCTCAGCCCCTTTAGGGCGGCCGGCCCAGCCTCTACCTCAGGTATCCTGGCAACGCCACACAGCAGGTCCGCCAGGTCGGCGTGCAGCGCGGAGAGCTGGGAGCCGTCGCGGGCGAAGAGGAGGTTCTGGGGGCTTCCGTCCGTCACCGCCCGCCGCAGCTCCTCGCGGTCCGCTCTGCCTATCCCCACGGCCAGCACGGTCACACCTGGACAGAACAGCACGGCACAGCATGGCACACCCATATACTGTTGACTGGATGCGAGGGGCTGAGAAAATGTGTATTTTTAAGTCAAAGAAAGAGTGAAACTGAGTCACACCTTTGACAGCACAGTACACTTATATACTGATATAGATATAGTGTTTGCGAGGTGCTGATAAAATAGTAATTGTTCTCATCAACGTAAGTCAGAGAATGAGTTCAAACTGAGCGCGACAGTGAAGTGACAAAGGGCCCGCCACAAACCCCCACCTGGGGCTCGAAGAGCGTTGGCTCCCAGAGTGAGGTTGTCCGTGGAGCGGCCGTCCGTAATGATGACCACGGCCCCAGGCACTGTGGGTCTCCGCCCGGCAGAGCTGCTCAGCAGGTAGTCTCTGGTGTAGGTCAAAGCTTGGCCTGTAGGGGGAGACAGAGAGCTACAGATCCGCCAACCAGCTCCCTACAGTACCCTCAACACAAACACCGTGTCTGGGGAGAACCCTGGGCAGAGAGAAGAGACCTAACCTCACCTATGTTGTTCCCCGGGCTCTCATCAAATTGGGTGGACAGGATCTCCTGCAGCAGCGTCTGGCTGTTGCTGTGGCGATTGAGCAGGAATCCGATCTGAGGTTGTCTGCCGTATGTGACAAGGCCCATCTAGAAGGTTTGGACAGCACAACATACCTCAACATCTCAATCCAACCAAACGAGACTAGAAGTGAAGCAGAGAAGACTGTGAACATGGTCCAGTTTGATCATGTTCAACGGAGTGGTCTGGTTGAGTCTTAGATGAGAGAGATACTACAGGGAGATGGGTTCAGATCCAACCAAGCGCCTTGACCGTACCTGGGAGTCGCGGGGACTGATGGTAGTGAGCGAGCCGGCTGCACTCGTGATCAGAGCCAGGATAGCATCCCTTAGCGCCCGGTCACGCGAGGACGGGACCACAAACACCACGTCCAGTCGACCCCCCACACACACTAGACACACACACAAAAGCTGGACATATCATTACCGGGCGAATGGAAATGGACGCATTTACAGTCCCCATGGGAAATACAGAAATCATTTAAACATTTCTTAACAAAACGGGGGAAAATACATCACATGTAGAGGTAAAGATTCCCCTTTCATGGTATAGGTGTACCGACAGTGAGGCGCTCATAAGACAGGAAAACGTAATGGAGATGCTAGTTCCAAAGGAGGAGTCACCTGTGCGCTCCTCCACCGAGGCCTCCTGGCCCGGGCCGCTGCTGTAGGTGGGCTGCAGGGTGAAGCGGTAGCGGAGGCCCAGACGCAGACCGGTCACCCGGTAAGAGCTGGACGAGCCGGGCAGCGAGACCGACTGGTCGGACCCAGGGTCTGGCAAAACACAACGGCACCCACACAGTCAGCAGCGGCGACGTTTGTTTCCCAGCCTTTTGTCTAATGACAAACCGGGTCTGGACGGTACCTCTCAGCTCTCGCCAGCGCAGCACGTATCCCGCCGCCGTGCTCAGCGACCGCCAACCCAGCAGCACCGAGTTCTGCGTGATCTCGGTCACGCGCAGGTCCGCCGGCGGTTGCGTGGGGTATTCCCCGGCTGCACACAGAGATTCAGGTATGAGTCAGCCCCCAGGTGGACAGAGAGCCATGCAGACGGAGGAGGACGGTGGGGGACTTACGGGTGCTGAAGAAAATAGTCACGGGGTAGCCTTCGCGGTTCTGCACCAGAGCCTTGACCTGTACAAGGTACTCCACCCCCGGGTCCAGCTCATCCAACTCCACTGACGTCGCGTCGCCCGCCACCAGCTGACTCCGCTCCCCTCCGCCTAGAGCACAGGGCTAAATCACTGACGTGGCACAAAATGGCTGCCCATTCTGAACAAGTATTATATATGAACAATGATGAAGTAGAAGAAGTATGAATAATATATTTATAATGGTGGACTGAAAGGTCCATAAACCAAATAATTACAGTAGCAAAATGACATGAAATCAACAGATATTGCCTAAACGGACGCAAAATGCAGATATCTCACCATCCACCCGTTTCCATAACACGCGGTAGGCTGTGGCTCCCTGGACTCCAACCCACGTCACTCGAACAATGTTTCCAAAAGACTCCTGAACGACTAGCGACGTAACATTCCCTACGAGGATTTGTTCTGATACTACATAGACTCACACAAACACAAACACACACACACCTTTTACTTAAGCATATGGTTTGCGGCGTGAGGAGAAGGCACATGTCGCCTGCAAGGAAATGGCTTATTGAGTGTGGCACCTGTTCTGGTGTTAACAGTGGTGGGAGTTCCTTCCCTCGAGCCGACGAAAGAAGAGACTGACACCTGGTAGGGGGAGTCGGCCTGAAGCCCGTCTATCTGGAAGGTGGTGACGTCGGCCCCCACAGTTCTGTAGCCCTCCTCTCCTACACAGAACATCCAGAAGGCCATGGGATAATGGAGTCAGTGAGCCTCCTTTCCCACAGACACAGTAAACAACAGCCTTTTGGAAGCTTTCCATGAGCAATGTAACGTCTGGGCCACTAAGTGCAATTCGACTGTAACAAAGACGCTATTTAAAAAAAAAATCAAATAAACACTTTACCCCAGACGTAAATAAGGATCTAAAACGATTCACAATAAGGTAATAATAAAGGAAGGTGTTGTATTAACTGTGCAATTGAGATGTTTTCGTCCTAATCAGATCAGTCACTTTAGAAACCTTTCCGACGGGGAGGATTATGTTTCTCGTGGCCGTTTTGGCCTTCCTCTAGTCACACTTGCCATCTCCACGCCGCCACGTGATCTTGTAGCCGGTGGTCTGGGGGACGCGCGTCCAGGAAATGAGTATTCTGTCGGAGGTGATGTCCGTGACGCGGACGACGGGGAGCGTCCCCGATGGGGACTTGGGGTTGGTCCTGGCCGAGATGCTGACCACCTCCCCCACGCGCTCACCGGTCACAACCGCCACGCCAATCACGATGGACTCGTCCGGCACCAAGCCCTCTATGAGGTAGGCCGTGGTCTCTGGCTCTAGGTCGATGGACTGTTCGCCACCTGTACAGAGGAAAGACTAGTAAGTAACAAACAGCACGCATCTCTAGGCATTATAGAGAAGGTTGATGTATGAAAAAAGAGAGCGAGAGCGATGGCTCCAGACGAGAGAGGGAAAGATGCTGCGGCGGCTCATGCATCAAAATAATATTGTTGCCTCTTCAAGAGCGCATCTACCAGACATCCTTACTTACTGCTGCCTTGCCTCCATGACACTCTGTACCCTGTCACCCCAGCAACGCCCGTCCACGCTACTCGGACTCTCCGACCGTTGGCGTTGGTCACTCGCAGGTTGGTCACTCTGCCAAAGCTTTGATCTACGAAAAAGTCAATCAACCAAGATCAAACCCTAACCTTGTTGAATAGCGTCAGGACGTTTTCAGTCAAGTTGATCTGATGCACCCAGGGAGC
Organism: Galaxias olidus; assembly: GCA_026901105.3. Classification (NCBI taxonomy): domain Eukaryota; kingdom Metazoa; phylum Chordata; class Actinopteri; order Galaxiiformes; family Galaxiidae; genus Galaxias; species Galaxias olidus. The sequence continues at coordinate 346,645 of JAPMUY010005851.1, forward strand.
CACTGACTCACCTGCAACTGCGTCTCGACAGTGGAATCATTGCAATGTGCATGTATGAAAGTACCTCGCGCGCTAGCTGTCTACTGTATACAGCAAAGACTCATGTTATGTTAAGCAGCGTGTGTGTGTGTGTGTGTGTGTGTGTGTGTGTGTGTGTCTGTGTGTGCACGTGCCCATGTGTGTGTGTGTCCCTCCCACCTGTTTTGATGGTGACAGTCACCGGGGCTCCCTGATTGGCCCCCACCAGGGCTGTGACACGGACCGTGTAGGAGACTCCCTCGCTAAGGTTCCTCAGGTCAACGGTGGTCTGGTTCCCAGAGACAACACGCGTTTCCTCTGATCCGGCTGAGCAAAGAGAAAGCAGCGACGTCTGTTACCACCACACACCCACGGACAGCCCACGACTGAACGTTCTCTCTCTATATATGTATGTATGTAGGTGTGTGTGTGTAGGTATGTATGTATGTATGTACTGCATAAATTCACACCAGGTGTTGCATTACTTTTTCCCATAGTAAAAAAGAGTGTCTCATTGCAATCGTACTTTGAGAGTTGATGATGAGGATGCGGTACTGTGTTGCGCCGACCACCCCAGTCCATCCCAGTCGGACGGTGCTCCCAAGAGACTCCACCACGCGCAGGTTGGACACCGTGCCGACGGGCGTACCCTCTGTAGACACAAACCCCCCAAAACACCAGAGCAAAGTAAATTCACTGAAGACGGTCAAGGCGGTCATTTTGTGCTACATTGCATACAGCTACATCACCTTGTGGGCAATGCATCAAATACACAGACTAATCCATACGATGTGGAATCTTTGGGTCGAGCCAAAGTGAAACAAATGATGAGGAACACGATGGGCATTTGTTGTTATTTTCTTCATATCCAGCTTGGGAGTGTAAACCCATAGTCGTACATCCAAACCTGTCCGCCCGCCCACCTGCCCTCTTCTCCAGAGCCTGCCCGCCCCAGCTCCCCCGTCCCTGACCTGTTGGGAGAGCAGAGACGGGCGTCCCCTCTTCGCGGTCCTCAAACTGGGTGAACAGAGTGATGGCGTACTGCGTGCTGGGCTGCAGGCCTTTCAGGTCAAAGTTGGTGGTGCTCCTGGGGAAGGTCTGCGTCTGGAGAGCGCCCCCTGCAGACACACACACCACACACACACTCTCAACATGTCGTATGGCTTAAAGCGTGCGGAAACACTCAAGTCTGTGGTGGGGTGACGCGCGGGTCGATCTGTCTTGTCCGCGCGGGTGTCTGCGTGCCCGACCTTGGGCCGGCCTCCATTCCAGACGGTAGCCGATGGCCGACTGGATGCGGTTCCAGGAGAGGCGGATGGTGACGGGGTCGACGCCAGTGGCTCTTAAGACCTGCTGCTCCAGACGCTCTGGGTCACAACACACGATGACAAACATCTGTCAGCAGCCACCAGGAGGCAGCTAACTATCGGCTACATTCAAAAGCACTTCTAAAAACTACATTTAACCAAAAGCAGAAGTCACTGGTATGGAGATAAAGGAAAGAAAACTGGAGGGAGATCAAGTAAAGGTTGTTTCTCCAAGTACAACACTTTTTGGGACACAGTAGGAGATGTGCTTCCGTTTGTTAGGGGGCAGGTCATGTGGCGGGCTACCTATTCTGAAGCGAGCGGTTGCGACGGGGCCCTCCGTGTCGGAGTCGTAGATGGGGATGACCGTGACGATGTACTCCGTGTCCTGCTGCAGGTTCTGTATAGTGTGGGCCTCGCTGTCGCCCGCCACCTCCACAGTGTCCACCTCCCGACCTGGGCGCCGCCACAGACAGAAGTAGCAGAGGTACCCACACACACTTCCATGATCTCATTTTCTAATGTGATATTAGCTCAAAGTGTCACCCACAGCAAAAAAACGATCAAAATGTTACACCAGAGGGGAAATATAGTGCATGTGGATTATAGTACAAAGCATCCCCTACTGAAATATGAATAACACATATTTTATAACCGAGAGGGGAAGCTTAAACCATTGCCCCCTGTAGTATGAATAACTCATATTTATCTGTCTATATAATGGAGGTGGAGTGATCATGTTGATGGCGAGGTGGGTGTGCGTCTGCTGCTGACCTGGGGATGGCCCCCAGACCAAACGGAATCTTCTGACCCCACGCACTTTCTTCCACTGCACGCGCACACTGCGCGCGTCCACCGTGTTCACAGACAGCTGAGCCACCGCATCCAGGCGCCCTGCCGGGCACAGAGAGGGTTGGAAGCGTTATGGCGTCGTGAACGTTCATGGTCACCACAAGAGGGCAGTATAGCTAATCCAAACTAAAGGGAGCGTCTGGGGAATGGGCGTTACGCGGCGTGGCGCAGCCTGAGGTGTCTCGGATAAGACGATGTTTTGAACGCCTTCCAACAGTTGCTCAACACGGGTCGGCTGTGAGAAGGCCATTTCAAAAGGCACTTTCCTTGCGGTTTTCTCACCGCAACTCGGGTCCCGATGGTTCCCAGGGCGGCCGGGTGACAGAGGCTTACGCGGTGAGAGGGAGGAGGGCGTACTCACGTGTTCGGGCGGTGAGGGTGGAGGGCGCGGGGGAGTTCCGAGGGAGCAGCGGGTAGAGGTTGACCACGTACTCCGTGTCCGCCTGGAGCCCCTCCAGCGTTGCCGAGGAGCGTTCTGCAGGTAGGGTCTGCTCCAGTAGCTGGGCCGCCGGCTGACCTGCTCCCCCCCCACACACAACCAATCACAGAACACTGGTCAGGACTCAAGGACATCTCCTCAGCAAATTATGGAAGAACGACTAAGATGGGGGCCGGTTGTGTAAAACGCTATGCAGACACAGACTTTGGAAATGTAAACTAATTGTCGTTGTAAAATCATTACAAACTTGGTGGAGAATAGAGGAGAGTGTTCGCTTGTGTGCTTTAATCACAAAAACCCTGGTGCGCTTTACCTGCCCCACCCAGCTCCTCCCATATAAACATGTTGCCATGGCAACCCGGAGCTTCCAGAGGAATGTGCAGCCCTAAGCGCTGGGCGCTGATCGTACTGGAACAGGCCATCGGTAGAGGCTGTGATGGCGCGTTCTGTCTGCCTGCTCTTTGGATCCGTCAGTGGGGCTGTAATCGCTCTCGAAACCGGTTAAAGCAGGAGCAGGTGGAGGCAACGCCCCGCTCCCGACAGAACACACTGACCTTTTCAACGGAGCCCACACACGCACCCACACGCCAGCCTGGGACGAGTGTGCCAGCCTGGGCCTCGCGTGAGGTGGTGCTCCAGGTGAGACTGGAGCTCCTGCCACGCCCTTGACAGCAGCGAGAGCGCAGCAGGACAGAGCTGGCTCGCCCAGCGAGAGAAATCCACCCCCAGGCAATGCTTTTCCCCTTTCATTACAATAACCATATAGCACTCTTGTTTTCAGGATTATGCCTCGTGACACACCCTGTCTCCAGCCACCGCGTTTGACAACGTAACCTTCACAACAGCTCTCCACACCAATTAGGTTCTCTTTCTCTCCCTTTGTCCCTGTTCTTTTTTTAGGAGGGAAGACGTAGGATATATTTGTGGTGATAATCAGGCGATAAATAATGTCAGTGACAGCCAGAGCCCGGGGCCAGCTAGAGCAGAACAAGACGCAGCCGTTTCACATCCAGCCATGAACTCTATAAATCCAGACCTGGAATGGAAATGTGATCCCGAAGGTTAAGCATTATCCTTATCAACCACGATCTCCCTCTCCTTCTCCTCCCCTCCTCCTATTCTCTGACATCTCCTGCCCTGCCAACGACGCGATGAGAGTGTCTATCTGCAGCAGAGAGTACGATTGACAGGTAACATAATGAGTTGACAAGAGGGAAGCTAATGTACAGCAGACCACAGAGCTGTCAGAGTATTTTGCTTAGTTTACATCATGGGGGGAGTCCACTGTGCGTGTGTGTGTGTGTGTGTGTGTGTGTGTGTGTGTGTGTGTGTGTGTGTGTGTGTGTGAGGGTGTGTGTAAGGGTGTGTGTGTGTGAGGGTGTGTGTGTGTGAGTGTGTGTGTGTGTGAGGGTGTGTGTGTGTGAGGCTGTGTGTGTGTGTGTGTGTGTGTGTGTGTGTGTGTGAGGGTGTGTGTGTGTGTGAGGGTGTGTGTGAGGGTGTGTGTGAGGGTGTGTGTCTGTGTGAGGGTGTGTGTGAGGGTGTGTGTGTGTGTGAGGGTGTGTGTGAGGGTGTGTGTGTGGGTGTGTGTGTGTGAGGGTGTGTGTGTGAGGGTGTGTGTGAGGGTGTGTGTGAGGGTGTGTGTCTGTGTGAGGGTGTGTGTGAGGGTGTGTGTGAGGGTGTGTGTCTGTGTGAGGGTGTGTGTGTGTGTGTGTGAGTGTGTGTGTCTGTGAGGGTATGTGAGTGTGGGTGTGTGTGAGGGTATGTGAGGGTGTGTGTGAGTGTGTGTGTGTGTGTGTGAGGGTGTGTGTGAGGGTGTGTGTGAGGGTGTGTGTGAGGGTGTGTGTTTGTGTGAGGGTGTGTGTGAGGGTGTGTGTCTGTGTGAGGGTGTGTGAGGGTGTGTGTGAGGGTGTGTGTGAGGGTGTGTGTGAGGGTGTGTGTGTGTGTGTGAGGGTGTGTGTGAGGGTGTGGTGTGGCGTCTGACCCCTCGGTCCGTAGGTGAGCCGGTAGCCCCGGAGAGGGGAAGACGGAGCGTCCCAGGCCACCGACAGGGAAAAGAAATCGGCTTGAACGAGGCGTAGACCGCCCACCCCTGCCTGGGACTCTGAGGGCAGAGAAAGAGAAGGGGAAAGAATGAGAGGTGCAACAACAGTGGAACGCTGTTTTAAAGTAATGGTATTGTCTCCCACAGGTATTAGAAGTTATAATGTTATAAAATTATAAAGTTATAAAGTTATAATTAAATTATAATGTGTGTGTGTGTGTGTGTGTGTTTATGAAGCCCTTCGTTGCCTAGTAGCGTGACTCACTGGTTTTTTGTTTGGCGGACACAGACTCCCCCGGGCCGCTGGGATACTGGGCGATGACGGTCACCAGGTAGTCTGTGCCAGACCTCAGCTCTCGGGCCTGGTAGTTCCTGGTGCCTGCAGACACCGTCTCCTATGGAGGAACATTACACGTCACAGAACCACGCGGCACACACATGAGCTACGTGTTCTAACGGCTATCTGACGCCAGGGTCGATCCAGGGCATCCGGCTCTGCCAGTATACACAGACAGGAATTCCACCCGGCTCCATGCCATGTTTAATCAGATGGAAGCTTAATCATGTCTAGATCCACCCATTAGACATGTCCATACACAGACCGTGAACAGATCTGTCTCTAGCGTCGTCATAAAAGAAGCCTCACTATGCTCTCTGCTAAGAAATGTGCCACTACTAGCTGCAGCTTCATTTCAGTGAGCTAATGCAGACCCTAGGTAAAAATGCAAATATTTGCCCACCTGACGCATCTCTGATGTGATTGGCTGGCCCAGGCCAGAGAGGGGTGTGTATTGCACTACGTAGCCACTCACAGGCCCTCCTGCAGAATTCCAGCGGAACCTCAGCCAATCAGAGTTTTGGCTTATGAACTGGAGGTTAGATGGGCCAGAGAAGGCCTCTGTTAGGATAGGAAAGAGGGAAGGTGAGGAGGTTGATAAAAAGGGTGATAACCACAGTGACATTTTGGACACATTTTGACGGACAGATTCATGAAGACACAGACCCTGTCAGTGTTGGTTACGTTTGTATGTTTATTGAGATTTTTGTGTTTCCAGATCTTGGCTATCAGTGTTCACTCATTTAATTAAATTAATCTGACAACGGCTCAAAAATTAAGCTGCTAGCATTTTTCTGCCAAATATCTTGTTAAATTATTAGCTTCCTTGAAAAAAAGCCTTCCATCATCTGAAAGTAAACGGCAACTAAAAAAGTTCAAAATAACCCAAGGTTTACTTGGTGCCAAAAGTGAAAATCTAATACCAAATGGTTCCAGATTCACAGTCCTCTTTAAAACGTTTATGTTTGTTGTAGTGTACGGAGAGGATACAAGCAGTTACCATCGCCAGCGTAGGTGCCTCCTGAACTGGAGCAGACTTTTGGGCTCAGCAGGGGAAGTAGTGTGTTCATCAGCTTAAAGTCCCTCACAAAGGAGATGAAATCATTGGTGGGCTGGGACGCGATCTGAGACAACTCAGTCCTATCAGCATTCTTTATACCTACCCGAAAGAAACAACCGACATGCCATTGAAGACATATCTAATAACACCTGTATCACATTAGAACGTAGGAAATAGGAGATTTGTAGATGATAGCCTTATTAAGGGCTTAATCTTTTAGCTTTTAGTTTTCAAATTGGGAATTGGAATTATGATTGTAGAAACGCAGTCAACTAAAAGTAAAAACACAAGAAATACGTGAACTCTGCTATACGTGACTACTAAAAAGTTGCCAAGTTTTACAGTTTTTTTTCTTTATTAAAGAAAAATACAAAAATGTGCACCAATTAAATCTCCAAAAATAGTTTTTTCTTTCTTTTCTCATACTTAAACATTTCAAATTAAATATGATTTCCTGGAAACCTCAGCCTAGTTACTTACCCACGGCGAATACATTCCCCCCAAGACTGCGCAGCTTCTGAGCCGGGTCCTTGACCTCGTCCTGGGACTTCCCGTCTGTAATCAGCACGGTGATCTGACACAGACACACAGAGAGACAGAGGAAAAGGAAGGCGGACTTGGGTCAAACACCATGCGTTCATTTGAATGTTGAACAACCATTATTTATTCTCGGGTTCCGTTGAGTCAACCTTTGGGACGTCTCGGGCCGTTGATGAGCTAAAGAAGCTGTCCGAGAGAAACTTCAGTGCAGCCCCAGTGCGGGTGTTGCCTCCCTTGTAGTCGATGTTCTCGACAGCGCTGACCAGCTCAGTGCTGTTCTGATGGGTGGTGAAGCGGAACTCCACCCTACCAAGAAAACACATGAGAAAACCAAAACCTCATTAGATCATCTACAAAAACATCATTATCATTATCATTAATAAAAACTACTACTCTGAAATGGTAGCGGAACACTGCTGTCTAACAGAGTGTATGTCTCTATACTGTGAATCACCTGGAGGTGTCGCTGTACTGCACCACCGCAAAGCGTACCCCTGTCGGCCCCACAGCGCTGGCAAAGGGCTTGACGATGCCTGCAATGAAGCCCTTCACCTGCCGGAAGTTCTCTCGGCCAATGCTGGAGGAGCCATCAACCAGGAAGACTATGTCTGCTGCCCGTACATTGTTACACCTGCCTGAGATACACACACACACACACACACACACACACACACACACACACACACACACACACACACACACACACCACGGGGGTGAGTAATGTCAGATTAGGGGAGATGGCGACACCAGAGGAGAGTGAGAGTGGAGAGGGGTCAGCTGGTTACCTTGGGCGTCGCCATGGTGCACTGAGGAGAGCAGGACAGCGAGAGGGAAAGCCCAGCTCCACATCTTTATTGTCTACTGGGAACACACACACACACACACACACACACACACACACACACACACGCACACACGCACACACGCACACACACACACACACACACACACACACACACACACACACACACACACAGACACAAACATACATAAATATATAAATGCGCAGAGACACAAAGATAATTAAATATACACACACTACACACAGACACAAAAATACATGAATGCCCCCTCCCCACACACACACAGAGACACAAAGATACATAAATGCACACACACACACACACACACACACACACACACACACAGACACAAAGACACATAAATACACACTCGCCCACACACAGAGACACAAAGACACATTAATACACACTCGCCCACACACAGAGACACAAAGACACATAAATACACACACATACACACACAGAGACACAAAGACACAAAAATACACACTCGCCCACACACAGAGACACAAAGACACATAAATACACACACATACACACACAGAGACACAAAGACACATAAATACACACACATACACACACAGAGACACAAAGACACAAAAATGCACACACAAACACAGGCTGTTTAGGAGACATGTCATAGGACATTTTTAGGACATATTTTCTGTATTTGGTGCACAAGATACTTTCATACATGTACATGTCTGTAACCGTATCTATTGAGAGACAGACCTCAGAGAAACACGCACAGTAAGGGCAATCTTTTCCCCCGTACTGGAGCAGACAAACACAGGTCCATACAGGTACTTTTAAAAAGACTCCAACATGCCATAAACTAAAACGGCGTGCAGTCTATTTCAAAACCCTTAGAAGTGTACAACCAAACTGTGTCAAAAAACTGTTTTACTATGCCTCTCTACAGTACAGTGAATTTGCTAAACAGAAGGCTCTTAAGATAATTGGGCTCGCATGCTTGTGGCCTGTTGCTCAATGGGCCACGGTGAGAGACGTCTGTTTCACCTCCGTCTTTCTCTCATCTCTGTCCTTGAGCCATTTCCCTCTCGAGAAAGCCCACGCTTGAGTTGCCTGCAGCGGAGGCATGGCAACCGACCGTTCGTGACATCCCCTAATTCACATGGCCATGCGGAACGAGGTGACGGGCAACAGAGGAGCTCCTCGAAAATAACTAACACATGCCGAGCCAAACGACCACGGTCTGTCTGACCATTGGCCCGCTCTGGGAAAACCCTACCGGCAAAACAATTCGATGTATCACAGCGACCGTTAGGGTGCACGTGGGAGACGGAGCAGCAGTGGATGAAAGGGGCTCTGTATGTGAAATCAACCGCATCTGGGGAGTGCAGAGAGTGGCCCCGCATTCTGTAGAGCGTGGGATCTGTGGAGCGCACACAAACACACACACACACACACACGCACACGCGCACACACACACACACACACACATCAAGCGCGGGTATAACAGATCTGGCTAGCTGCCTACAGGCAAGCTGTGTTTAAATCAGGTGAATCACTCTAACCATTGACAGGTTGGGACTGGGTATGGCCTTCCGTCGTTTTTCCAATCTGAAGAAAAAAGGCACAAAAGGCTTTAGATCTCCTTTAATTACTGCTTCCTTACCAACCTTGTCATCCATTCGACCCAGCCCTATGGAATAAGAAGAGACTCAATAAAGAATAATAGCAAAGCGGAAAGCAGACGTTACTGTAGCCCTCCTGTTCCTGATTTCCTTTGTCAGACGCTGAAAACAAACAACCACGCCAGACATCTCCTGAAGGCAGAGACTCATCGTTAGTCTATAATGTTGGGTCCCTTATGATTCAGAGACCACAGAACCACCAACTCCCAAATGTTGCCCCAAACATTGGGCTTAGTATGAATCCTAATGCATTCCAAATGCAGCGCCCCTTCAAGCCTCCAGACCAGTCGAGGACAGACTGATTCTCTGTGTATACACCAATTGGAGCCCGCTGTGTATAAGATGTAGCTCTCTGCAGTTGCTTGGGTTGTGGGAACGTAAAGCCCTACTGACATTTATATCCTTCTCTTCTTTCCTGTTTTTGACCCCTAAAAAGTCTCTTTAGGGTTGAAAAATCAAACCAGGTTTTAAGAACACCGTCTCACCCCAGCCTCCTCACCAGAGGCCATAAGGCAGTTACTACTCAGTAGTACGTTGTTAAACTTCTGATTTTAAAGCCTTAACGGCATTAACCACACTGGTGGAAGACCACAACACCAATAAAGCAAGAAGCAAGTAGACATCTAATAGAATTGTTTCAAGACGGCTCTACCGTGCCCTTTAATTCTCTCTCTCTCTCTCTCTCTCTCTCTCTCTCTCTCTCTCTCTCTCTCTCTCTCTCTCTCTCTCTCTCTCTCTCTCTCTCTCTCTCTCTTCGTACCCCTTTTGGCTCACATCCTCACCCCAGTCTCTGTATATTTACTGATAGGACTGCACGAAATCAGAAACCGAAACCGAAAGAAAAAGCTGTAATTTAGGGGGTAATGTACCCTTTGAAATCACTTTTTATCACTTATTTTTACTACCACATAGCGTGAATCTATGGGCAGCCCGGCAGAGTCTTAACTTGGTACATTCCAGGCCCTACACACCTGGAGTTTTTTATGGCTGAAGTAAGGATATGCCCTCAGTGGCCCACCTGAGAAGAAATCCTAAACAGAGGTTAGAAGGTCAATACCTCCCTTGCAAAGTGTTGCCCTGGGCCTTCATATGCAAATGTGTAAAACGGCATAGAGATATTAAGAGACAGGAGAATGAAAGCAGTATCAGAGAGGGCTCTTTTGCTGAACACTCTGCCCCAGACAGACCAGCAGCAGCAGCAGAACAGAGGCCAAGTAGAGATGCCATTCTCCGAGGGGGGCGGCGGGCAGCCCACTGCACTGAGTTTAGTGAATGTCAGGTCCTCTTGCGCGATATCAGCACGGGAATAGAACAAGGAAAGGGCTGGAGAGGGGCGGGATTCATGTCACATTGAATTATTAAGCTCTGCGTTAGCAAAGTGCTGGGGGAACTTGTGGGCTTGAATTGAAAATATTTCAAACATTTGAGGTCAGACATTTAAGGTTTAAGCCTCTGGTGCCTTTCCAAAATGTGTGGTCTTAACGCGGTAGACCTTGGGTAAGTACTTCAGGCAGGCATCAATTTATGTTTTTTTGAAAATATGACAGGGCTGACCTTCCCCTTTATGGTGGGGTATGGTCAGGGGTCAGGTTCAGGTCAGGATGGCCCAGTAACCCCAGGGCTCCTGGCCTTAGGGACAGCGCAGTGTCTCACACCACGACGTCACTCAGCCTCCTCAGTCAAACCAAACAGGGACACTGTCCCCTAAATCATCATATGACCAATGTAAGGCCAGGCTTAGAAAATAATAAAGATTATTCTTGAGGTATTTGAATGGAGGGTCTTTGACCATAAGGCCTTGTCTTCAAGCTGGAGGATAACACAAGCTTTAGAACAACAGCTATGGGATGTAAACTGCTGGCCAGATAGAATTTATTTCAGCCCCATCATCTGTCTTTCCTTGACCTAACAATGTACATCCGTAAACAATTGTGTCGATGAATCACTTTGCTCTGAGCCACGGAAGAATTGTGCAGTCAACGTTTTTCCACAGCCCCTGGATCATTATGTCCATTCATAATCAAACCCAAATATACTTGTATTGATTTAGTTCATTCACTAACAACAACCTCTGGAAATGCCGTTCTCGTTCCTGACCTCCCAAAAGTCCTTTCTGAGTTAGAGACCTAACGTGTGTGTCTTCACAAAGCCCCAGTGAGTAACGTGGCATGGCAGCTCCTTGGCCAAGAGAACTCGACTTCAAACGGCCTGACAGTAACCAGCAGCAGCTCAGCCTCCACGCACAGAGGGGATGACACACTTGGTACCAGTCCAGATGCTTTTACACCGCCAGAGCAAACAAAAAAGGTCCGGTGCCCGGCATGAAAGGAGGAGAGCCTACCAGACATAAGGGAGTGTGGGCCGACATGGAGGACAGAGGGATTCAAGGTGGAGGAGAGTCCTGAAGATGCAGTAGCCCAGACGTTTCAGAGAAAACATTCTACAGTAGAAACCAGGCTTCTCCCCTCAGGATTTGACTACAACTACTGCCATGGGACTAGGAAGGGAAAGGAATCGAAACACCGTTACCTACTCAGACAAAATGAGTCCCGAAAATTGTTAAATTGAAAGTCTAATTCACCAGATATAGCTAGGTTTGAATTCTGATAAGAGATACAACAGATATTCTATACATAGAGATATACATCACACAGTATGCTCTTTGAGTCTGAATGTTTGGTTGTTGCAATCAACAAAAAAGGTTGGTATGAACCATTGCAGTTACTAATCACATCTGACCCGCCTCTCGTGATTCCTTCTGAAATAATCTTTTTGTTGTTCTTGTATAAATGGCTATGCCTTTTGGCTTTGGAAGTGTTAGTTTGGTTTTCTGAAACCCACAATGCACTTCATGGATGCTGTATGGGATGGCTGTCTCGTGCCTCAGTTTATATTTTTATTTATCACATACACCATATCTTTGCTTGATGGCTGACAGGCAGATACCAAGGCAAGGGAAGGCAAGTGTATTTGTCCAGCACATTTCATAGCACGCGCCAAAGATACTAAATTGTTATTTAGCCCCATTATCATTATAGTTATGGATATGAATATTAATAACCGAAAAACTAAAATGTAACTTCTCTTACCAGATCTGCAAACATTTATAACGATGAAGTTAGGGGGAGCTGACTCGATGAGAATAGTTGCATGATTGCATTTGTCTATACAGATTTCAGTAAAAAAAAAAAAAAAAATTTAATCAATCTTGCTGGAAATCAATTTGTTGCGAGATCTAACGTTTGATTGTGCTAGTTTTGTTGTGTGGATACACCCGGGAGGCCACCAGTGGTTGACATGGGATAATTATTAAGTTTGATAAGTTTGCAGTGTGAGAATACGGTTTGTTCACTCTGTTATTTGTCAGAACAGGAATGGAGAGAGTACAGAGATAGAGCAGTTTTCTATCTCTATCTGAGAGAGTGTCAGGCACTGGCATAGGCTTTGCATTTGGAGCCCACTTGATTGATTGATTAATATGTTTCTGATTATTAAGTCTATAGCTGGAGGTTTGGCATATCAATTGTGTGCTCTATTTGGTATAGGCACTGTTTATGAGACATATAGCACTGCTTCTTATCAAGTCCTTAAGGGGAGAGTAAACAGGCCAGGACAGAATAGGTTTAGGAGTTAATTGGATGCCAGCGTTGTTCCATTTTATCTGTGAATTCTTGGGCTAGAAGTGGGGCTGGGAGGGGGGGGGGGGGACGGGACTGGAGAGACCGACTGGTGGAGGATACGGGGGGAGGGTAACCTGGGTGAGAGAGGTGAAACCACGGGCGGTGATCTGTGTGCAACAAGGTGTGGAACTCATTGATGAAGATAAAAAGGTCTATTAATAGATTTTCTATGCTAGTTTGGGTGGAGGCCATCGGCTGTAAAGATGTTTGCGCAACATTCGCAACAGCTTTATTTAGATTTGCGAAAGCAGAATGAAGATGCATGGCCCGAAAGAAGACCTGTTTGAATCAATTGATTTGTAACTCACTGTTAACACGATCGAAGATTTATAACGACACTCGTACTTCTAAAAATCGCATCCCTTTTGAAAACAGAAATAAGTTGTAAATCTTTTTTTATGGATGCTAAATTAAAGTAACTAATCCCATCTCTTTGGCAAACAGATGTATGTTGCAAATCTTTGTTTATAGATGCATAATTAAAGTCATTTAATTAGCTGCATTGTTCTGTTGACACTTGGGAACAACTGTCACGTGAATCCATAACCAAAACATGTTACTGAATAGTACTCATACACAAGGAAGCTGTTTTTACTCCCACAGCGCCAACTGTCTTAAATCCAAACTACTAACTGAAAGGAGCTTGCATTGTGACTTTCATCTTTGCCATATTTCTCTTTTGAGCAGAACATGTGCAAAACATCACATATTCGCTTATAAGTTAGCAGAAAATGATCCTATCAGATATCGCCTTCAATACACTGAACTTCCTAAAGTGCAAAAATAATTTTCTTGGTAATACCTAAATGTAGGCCCTTAATATTAAACGTTATCCTTTGTGGTTCGATCATTTTTTCAAGTGCGTAACAACTGGTACACAAAAACATCGGTAACATAAATGAGCAAATATGACCCCTGCAAAGGAAGGTAGATTACTTGAGGATATACCTTTATTGACGTTTTGACGCTCACCTGTTCACCTGTAGCATAATCAATCCTCTCGTTAATAACTCCCCTATTTTTGCGGCTAATAAATGATTTTAGGCAAGTTCTCTTCTCAGATGATAATTTATTGCGTCCCCTGTTAGGTGTATGCCCGTTATTGTATTCCTTGTAGAAGTAATTCCCAATCTGTTTGTCAGAATTGCATTTTAGCCAAAGACGACCTGGTTGTGAAGCGGCTCAAGTCTCAATTTTTAATCAGAACTTTGCTTCAGTTGTTCGAATCAAGCAGAGAAGCGCCAGAGTGGTTCAGACTTGTTCAGAAGCCTGAAGGGGAGTCGTGTAAACACCCCCCCCCCCCCCACACACACACACCGCCCCCCCCCCCCACCCCCGCCCCACACACACACACACACACACTTTCTCTCTCTTTCTCTCTCTCTCTCTCTCTCTCTCTCTCTCTCTCTCTCTCTCTCTCTCTCTCTCTCTCTCTCTCTCTCCCTGTCACTCAATAGCATGCATGTTCTTTACACTGGAGTCATATTGGCACGCCCTGATGGAGTTACATATATTCATCGGGTTGGCCTTCAAAGGAAGACAATAGAATATATTTTAGAATATATATTTTCTTAATTGTTTGACTAGAAAATAGGATGTTTTACAGGTGAAATGTTCTCACCAAATTGTATGTCGCATGACTATTAAAATGTTCCCATTTTATTTTATCATAGTGCTTTACTTTAGCTTTTATACCATAGCTTTTTACAGTGGTCTGACATGTTATCATTCTCTCTCAGAGCAGCTAGATTGTTGAAGTCTCCACCTGTGTCCTGCTATCCTGCCTGTGAATTGAGTTAGACACTTTATCTGTGAACTCTGACAGTTTGGGGTTGAGTTCAAGGCGGGGCTGTCATAGGTCGTAGTGCTATTAGCTTCTCATTGACAGATGTTGCATGTTTAAGCATATGCGATTTTGTGTTAAAAAAATCTAACTCTGTCAGGGCATGCTTTCCCACATCAGAGTTTATTTAAAAGATGCTCATCTCTAAATCTTTATACCTCATAAATTCTTCCCATGGTTTGTTGGTTTCTGTGTGTGCGCATCAAGTAAATGTTTGCACTAGAGAGAGAGAGAGAGAGAGAGAGAGAGAGAGAGAGAGAGAGAGAGAGAGAGAGAGAGAGAGAGAGAGAGAGAGAGAGAGAGAGAGTGAATGGGAGAGAGAGGGGGCGAGAAATAGAAAGAGAAAGAGAAAGAGAGGGAGAGAAAGAAGGAGTGTCAAGGGGAAGTCGGTTAAAACTGCCAGGCAGATGTGAAGTGCTTCTCTTTGCCTTTTGAAGCAGTCAACAAAACTCAAACCATGCTGCACCAATAAAAACACATTCCAGCCGTGGACTGTACGTTCTGCTGGCGCTGCCGGCTCAGCTTGCGTTAGCTGACCGAATGGCGGAGGCCTTGGTACAGTCACGCCGCTGTTCTCCAGCCACCTGTGCCGTCTCCTTCAGCTCACGCCTCTCTCCCTCTCTCTTGTACATGTTCAGCAGGTCACCGCGTACCCTGCTTTCAGACAGAGCCAGGCATTATGTTTGATTAATGAATTCTTAGGAAGGACGTATTCTGAATGTTGGATCAAAACAAATTGTAATGCCACTCAAAGGGTATATGTTTGAGCACGTACGTCAGGCAATTAGTGAGAAAGGAAGAGTTATAAATGCTATCGTATGTAACGAATGTTTCGATGCCTCGTGGTTTCCCTACAGAACATGCTGGAGGACATGGAGGGTTTGACTGTCAGTTGCTCTGCAGATGTTCTCGGGGGGTGTGTCCTGCCATAAAACATATTTCAGCAAAGCACGAATGAACGAAGGGCAATGATGTAATCCGCTGCTCCGCATGGATTGCTGGAGGATGGAGGTGCAGCCTAGTCAGCCTGAGAGCGGCTCCCAGCCTCCAGACCCTGGGGGGGGGGGGGGGGGGGTAACAGCAGGCAGCAGGGGGGTACCTCCCTCTGGGACTGTATAACCTGGATGGGTTTCCATGGTCTCCAGGTGCTACCAGGGTAATGCAAATTGGAAAAGGATGTGAACTGTCCTGTTCAAGTGTGAAAAGGTGCAATAGAAGAAAATCAGGCCGTTCTTCATAAATAGGTCTGTCACCAGTTAGGACTGTCAACCGTTGAAGACCCGTCGCCAGTGTATCCGAACAAGAGGTTCCATGCAGTTCAGACTATATCACAATAACATTACGTTCGAGCTCACAGTAGGCCTATGCAACGCTGTGAAGGTGAGTGCTTCGTCGCTGAGATGGCCAAATGAGCCACTGCTCCATGCTCTGTCTCTCCACATAAAGTGATGAACTGCCCAAGCGCTGATGATTGACAGACACCGTGTCTGTGTCTTGGTGTTTTCGTTTCTTCCCGTCTCTTGTCATGAACATCTGTCACGGACACCTTCCATCACTCACCCCACACAGCTTACTCTACCACTCAGATGCAGAGGAACTCTTAAGTCCCTAACACATTACCAAAACGGTGCGTCTTTTCATGCTCTGAGGATTATGGCCTTTTACCTTTCGCAAACACACCTTTGTCCCATTGAGCCGTCGTCTGTCTTGAGTGCAAAACCGGTGACAGACTACAAATCCCCTCGCCCACCGAGGCCCCTGAGGGGTCGGATTAGAGACGTGTCCCTGTGAAGGCTGGAGTCCTCACCCCGAGTGGCTGCTGGAGGAAGCCTGTGAGGCTAGAATGCCTATTGTCTCCCCGTCCCCTCTCGTTCCGAGGAAAGACAGTCGTGGGGCTGGAGCAGCTCCTGAAACCCGTCGCCCGCAGCGTCTTCCTGACACACCACCTGTCCGGCTGACAAACGACACATTGGCTCGTGATCATATCAGCAGCACGCAGATTTAAAAAGGGGTCTTCCACGTGAGTGAAACCAGGTATGAAGACGGCGTGCGTTTGGGATAGGATGAAAGTCATGTGTTGCTTTGAGATGTCTCTGTGTATCAGAGTACTTTTAAAATAGACAGGTCTCGTGAGATCAAATAAGACAACTTGCACCACAGCCTGTAAAATGTTTTAAGTCATCACTGTACAGTAAGACATGCTCTGAAAGGTGTCGGAGTTAACAAAATGGCCTTTTGGATCCGGGCTACGTTGTACAACAGAAACTAAATTTGAGTTTAAGTTGTGTTTGATTCCCATAGTATTTGTGGAGGACTGGATGCTACCATCTGAATCTGAATGGTTGGATCAGTCCACTAGGTTGCCATGGAGAATGGGCCCGATAATGTGATGCGTTCTACGTTCCGTCAGCACTGCCGGTTATGTTAATGCACACCAAACAGCTGTTCAGGTCCAGTCACCCATGCCCAGAACAAACCAGTCCCACATACAAGCCTCTGGACACATTGTGCGGATAGATCCACCCCAGCTGGCTGAGGACTAGGAAACACTGAATGTCTTAAATCAGAAATGTTTTTGTCTGTCCAGACCGGGCTACGTCATCACACATGTTACCCTTTGATGATTCAGAAGTGCGTCTTTCGTTTTTTTGTTTCCTCAATACCGACTGAGGTAGGCGCCATAGTTTTTGACGAGAAGCATATTTTAATATAGGCTGAATGTTCTCACGCAGATGCAGTGGTGGTCTTAAATTCTGGGATAACCCACAGGTATCTGTTTCTGTATTTCTTTCTATGAAGCAAGGTTGTGAGATTAAAATTACATGCAGAGAGATGCTGGAAACAATTTACATTCCTGTTTCTTTGATCTGGTGAATCTTGTCTCGCTAGTTTTTTTTTTTTTGCAGAAAATGCGGAAATTTCATTTAAAATGCAGATATATTGCTTTTAGATTGTTTAATATGTGGTAGCAGGTATGCACAAACATTCAAAAATAGAACACAGAGTGCTATTTAGTGACCAGACAATTAACATTCACACCCTCTAATAAGGGTGAGTTAGGAGAGGTGAGGTATGGTACATTAGTGTGGGTTTAAGTTCAACTTCTTGTAAAAGAAAACAACCCAAAATTAGGGCAGTCCAGCTTGGTGTGTCTGAGAGTGTGTGTGAGTGTCTGTGTGTGTGCTTGTACTACTATATTAGTGAGGACCGAAAATTCACTTTTCACTGTTAAAGTGAGGACATTTTGGAGTTGTGAGGCCAAAATGAGTGGTCCTCACTAATTACTCTCTGTTCTTTAATAGTTGGATTGTTTTAAAATACCTAGTATGAAATAAAAATAATGTTCCTCATGATGAAAGCACATGACCATATTGCATGCCAAAATAAACCAAAACAAAACACATTGCATACATTTTTGACTCGACAATAAACAATATTTTGAACATTATGGTTTGGCTATGGATCACAGTTAAGTTTAAGGTTATGGTATAGGTTATGGTTAGGATTAGGGTTAAAGTCATGTTTTCGTAATAATTTGTAGTAAAATCACTTTCAGGTCCTCACTTAGAATGTGCTACAAAGCTGTGTGTGTGTGTGTTTGGATGTCTTGAAATGAGGTCCAAGCCTGTTTTAAGAAACAATATGTGACCAGTTCAAATGTTTTAAGCACATAAAACATGGAATGGCTACACTGGTCTGCTTTTTACTCCACTGACATGAAGGATTTGTTCTTCACGTCTGGCCATCCTCAGCAGCAATTGTTTGGGAATTTGGGATCCACCTTCTAGACATGTGAAAAACCCTGTTTTAAGCAGGAGGAGTGATATACTGTCTAACTAAATGGCTAAAGAACAGATTCTGTGCACTTGGGTGAAAGGATCTCCTTCTTTTGAGATGGTGAAATTTATGTGTTTCGGCTCTTCAACGCCCCTTCAACTTTCCCTGAACCTGCTTGTGTACGTAATGTGTACAACAGTAGAGGCTTTGTGGTTTAGAGACAAGACCAAGAGATAGAGCCAATGGCATAACAGAGCAGTCAGACATTTTTTTAGGATATTTTTAAAGAAAGATTTGATGACATCAGTACAATTATAGTTACTGTAGCTCAAGCAGTGTAGATTGGAAGTCTGTAGTTTAAAGTTTGGTAATCCACAGGACAGTGTATTAAGTGTAATACAATAGTGGTAATACGGATTACTCAATCTGAATTGAAGAATGCAGCTCTTTTCTTCCAGTTACTTATAAAATGTAATGTACTTAGGTGAGTGTAGTGTATTTTCTAAATCTCAACGTTGAGCCTTCTGTAAATGGCATTGGCTTGATTCAACAAAACTTAAAGAAAGAAGGGGCCTGCTTGAAAACTCCAATGACATATCTGGTCTCAACCCAAATCCTTCCTAAATAGTGGTTTGAAAGGTGGTAATTTTGACTTTATAAAAATTGATGTTATAAAACTGCATCCAGTGCATTTGGAAATGCAAGTAACATTTTTAGACATGACGCCACGGTTAAGCTGATGAAATCAATCAAAAGATTGCAGAAAATCTCTGTAATTATGTCATTTAAAGCAATAAATGACGTGCCTAATTAGAGTTAATGGTAAAGCCACATTATCCAAGCAATTGGGGCATCGAAGCTGGAGGTGTGCTATTACTACTACCTTCCTTTATATTCAGGCATAATGTCTTATTAAGCACTCATATAATTTTGTCCCTGTCTCCTAATTTGAACCTTTTGTCTTTGCCAAGGGACATTTTCCATTGAAAAGGGCAACACTGAGCACCTCTAGTGGCCATGAGATGATAGTGCTGATTAAAGTCCATAATTATATGTCTATATGTGTGAAAAATAAAATAACAGTACATGTTCATTCACATATCTCGCCCAGATTTAGGAGTCTGATATATATATACTGCATATATATATATACTGTATAGGAGGTTAAACAGTTTCCGCTAAGTGATTGATTTGAGAACATGTTAATTCTTTCCCTCCTCTTTTATAATTTCACACCATGCGTTGTCTCTTGTGTAGCGACTTGACTTGGGAATGGAATCGAACGTTGGAGGCTGAATTGAATGCTGCACGTTCACAATGATTATCATTGGTCAACAACGGGCTCTGCTGAACGATGGGCAGCAATATCGAACCAACAGTTCACAACGGGGCCACTAGATGGCAGCACAGGTTATGAAACTTTTTCATTAGCTTGACTTCTTTCTGATGCACAGTTGTCAGTGAGACAAGATAACGTTACTACATGACATGGCAAGGAGTGGAATGCTGCAATGAAGTAAATTATATCCCTCTCTAACATATACATATATCTGATATCTACTGAATATCCATTATCTTTTATCAGTTAGTCAAGCTATTTGCAGGTCAAGGTGTAGATTTGCATCCTTTTCTTTGATTTAATTACAAAATTACGATGACGAGCCTTTTTATTTTTGCAGGGCAATTACCAGGCCAAAACCCTTTGACCTATAACTTATTACCCTGAGTAAATCCAGATCTTATCCGTCTAATCATCTGAAGGTCAGCCTTTGACATTTTCATTGTCAAACCGCATCCACGTTGGACTTTGTTCAATAGAGCTTACATGGAGTGAATCAAATCTCATCAAAGCGGCCGTGTCTATGGTAGAGTAGTCAGAAGACTGGTAACAGGGCCTCGTCAGGCACTCCACCCTCCTGTCTCCTTGTTGTTATCTTCATGTCCAGACCTGTCAGTTCGTGACATGACAGAAAGTGAAGCAATGAAAGGTGTGGATAAAGGAGACTGTGTACACACTACGTGAATGGCATTTAGTTGTGCTGTGTTATGTGTGCGATGTCTTGTTGCATGCTCATTGGGCTAAGCCTGGTTTACCCAAACTGGTGCAAGAGCTGAGGCACTATAACGTCCATTGACGACCCAGTGTTGGAAGAGCAACTGAATAGCTATTCTTTGAAAGGCTTATACTCACCCCATTCAGGGCCTTTTAAATACTCCCTGTTAATGCTTTGTCAGTGAATGTAGTACTAGTAATGCAATAGTAATAAGGTTTTAGGGCCCCTCATTATAGGTAAAAGGGCTACCGCTCCTCAAGAGCCTCTTCAAAAGCATTCAGTCATTCCCTTTGTAGAGAAAGGGGAAGACAAAAGGGCTCCCCACCAGACTTGTGAAGGTGACTGTACCTCGGCCGCACTACTTACCGCGCCGATCGATCAATACGCCGACGCTGTGAGCAGCTGAAGAGCCTCCGACAGGGACCTTTTCTCTGTCTGGCTGCAAGCGGCACAGGGGCATTCTTCCTGGAAAACTAACCTGTAACAAAAGAAAATTCTAGACACATTGAAGGCTTTACTTCTCTTTTTTTAAATAGTCTGGAAACACCAAAGAGATGGTTCCTCTATATCACCATAGGATTATTATTTACTTTGGGACTATGGATCTCATAGCCAGCGATAAGATGAGAGACCCTCCTCCTATATGTCTCCTGTGTTGTGAGCTGGAGCCCTTTGAGGCTGCCTCACAGTGGGCTGATTCCTCTGCTCCTCCCTGACAGGTGATGACAGAGGACTGGCACACTGGCTCTCTTTTACAGAAGCCTCCCTTCCCCTCCCCTCAGTCTGCTCGGGCCTATCTGTCTGACTGGCTGGCTTAACCTCTGCCTCTTCCCCCTGGCTGACCTCCATACACTGAAACCCCCTTTAGTTTGCTGCTGTGTGTTCAGCTTCCTAGCCATGAATGTATGGACACATGTGAGTTCCTGCACAGGCAGAACAAAATTTTGAACAGAAATTATTTATTTATTTTATTTATTTTACAGTGTGGTGCTTGCTATTATGATTATTGTCGCTGGGAATCTCAGAGGATGCTGACACACTAAGTGAGGCGATCCAGGTGGAGTCCCTGCATGCGTCACAGTTTCAGTCCGTGTGTCTGTGCTTGCCTGAGGTGAACCACCACTTGCTGTCTGACTCCCTCACTTTTCTCTCATTCAGTCTTTCCCCATCCATCTGGCAATCACTCCGCCCACTCCTCTTTCCTTTCTTTCTTTCTCTCCCACCTGTGGTCTCTCTTTGACACAACGTTTCTGCTCCCTGTTTAAATATCCTGTGTTTGTCATAGCAAGGTGTTTGTCACCATAGTCCCTGGACTGACCCTCATATACACACTTAAACACAAACACACTTACTCAAGCATCTCCCTAAACACACTGACTCCAAGAACTTACACAAACTATTCATCCAGAAGGTCTGTATCACAGGCCAACAAGGAGTCAGACCCAAACGCAGGTTTTGGCTAAATAGGTTTATCTGACACAAGGAGAAACAGAGGCCAGTAAACATAAAACAATGCAGCAACACAGAACTAAGCTAAGGCAATACAAAACAAGGGAAAACCAACAACCAATGGAAAACAGGGAAACCTAAACAAGATAAGTGTCAGGTGTAAACAATAATCTTATTAGGTCCCCAAATGTCCAGGCCTGTTCAAATCTGTTAAAGCTGAATGAGTTCGAACAATGTCATAAGGAAAACAATTTCCTACCAACGCATTCAACCGCTTTCGAAAAGGGTGATTTCAATAATATATATTTTTTAATATCCATGCATTTGTGAATAATATTTAATAACATTCTGTAAAGTTTCATCTTAATTATTTACATTAATGGGGGCTGGTCACTTGCTATTGGTAAGCCCTCTGGACAGATGTTGGAGGCCTCCAATGTTCTGGGATCTCTGCCCAAAGGGAAGGGAAAGGATAGAAAGAAAGAAAGAAAGAAAGAAAGATTAAATGAGAGAGGATAACTTCCCTTCCACCTGGCTTCACCCTTGAAACACTCCTTTTTGTAAACTCTCCAACATGAGTGTGTGTATACGCGCATGTCTGAATGTGTGTACATACGCCTCTGTGTGCATGGCTCTTGTCTGCGTGGTAGGCTCTGGGCTGCCTAGGCCGGAGGTCATTGGACCCCAGAGCAGGGCTGTCTGTGTGTGTGACCCCTGGGCCTGGCACCCATCACACACAGGAAACAGGCCCCTGGCCCTGGGCTCTACATTAAAACACACAGGAAACGGCGTCTGCACCATGCCTGCACGCCTCGCGTACTCCCCCATCCTCCTCTCCGTTCCCACCCAGAGCACAGAGGGCTGGCCGCCAAGGGCCCATGAACACTCAGCTGACAGCCTGTCTAACTGCTCCGGTCAGTGGGGAGAGTCCCCCAGCCTCCCCCCTCCTAGCGCCCGAGCCTGTCTAGAATCATGGAACCAGCTCGGGCCTCTGGGAGGGCATAGGGGGGTCAAAGTAGAGCGCCCACAAAAGAGGAACACTATGAATGGTGTTAACATTGCAACAACCTCACTGTTAATAACTATGCCATAGCTATGGCAACCATGGGGCACACAAAATGCAGCTCACATTCATGCTGAAAAAGCGAAAGTGACCTGATTTTCAAAGTTCAAAGGCAATGGGTAAAGCAGAAATAATGAGATGCCATGAGATGAAAATACCATCCTCCGTTTCCTCATACACTTTGGACTCCTCTCCCTCTTCCCATTCAACCTTAAGACGACCTTTAGCTCCCAGAGACCAGATAATGAAGGGCTTATCTGTTTACTGTTGATTAATCACAGTCCTTCACTAGCGCTGGTCTAATGGCCCGACTCCAGTGCGGGGGAAAGTGCTCTCTAAAGATATCCTTTTTAGGAAGGTAGAAATACTCTCCATTATTCTCTGAAGCAGTAACCGCTGTTTCATAATATGATCTTTTTTTTGAACGGCCGTTCTACGATGTGAATGCATGTGCTTGCTCTTGAGTGAAAATAACCAGTTTCCTTGACTGTTTCCCTCTCCTGGTTACAGCCTTATTATAATCCAAACTGTCCTTGAAAGCTACCAGGGCATAAATCACCACTTCATGTCCACAGAGCTCTGTTTTTTGTAGATACAAGAAGGCTCTTTATATAGGGAATTGAAAGCCACAAAGAAAACCGAGTACGCAAATGTCAATGACATGAGGACAGGAATACAGTCAAGGGTAGTATGGGTGCATTACTCGCTCATTGAAATTACAACGGGCCCAGTCAGTGCCACCAGGAAAGGTAACGCCAGTTCAGCATGCCCGCATGTCATCTTCCTCCTCCTCTGTCGCCATGGCACCCTCCTGATCAGAAGAGACAGTTCTCACTCTGACCCCGTCCACCATCTGGTCCACATGTGTGGGCGTGCCCACTGCCCCCTGTCTGGAGACCATCCATTATTCTACGACAATTCCTGTATTAGCCGTGAGACAGTCATCCCTCTCTCTCTCTCTCTCTCTCTCTCTCTCTCTCTCTCTCTCTCTCTCTCTCTCTCTCTCTCTCTCTCTCTCTGTCTCTCTCTGTCTCTGTTTCTCTCAGGGTTGAGGTGAGATTTGAACCTCTTTCGGTTAACAGGAAGCAGACGGGCACCCCGACGTATTCCACACAGCTCACCTCCCGCAGGGCTCCGTGTGGGAGAGGGCTGGTGAAATGCACACCCGAAAAAGGGTCTAATTGAACTTTTACGAACCACATGAGAGAACGTGTGCGCAGGCACAGATCAGAGCGTCTGATGAGGGACGGAGGGAGGGGAACAGAAAGAGGGAACACATGTCGGGGAGAGACAGAGTGTGATAGATGGGGGGACGGAGGCAGAGAGAGGGGCCGTGTCAAGTGGCCGATACCGACGTGAGCCTCTTTGATGGCCTTGAGCTGTGAATGGAGAGATGGATGGGAAGGCTGGTCTGCTGAGCTGGGCTGCGGAGCCGACCGTATATCCCAGTGACACGCTGAGCTGTGATCTAATTGAAACTGGAGTCCTGGTGTTTCAGCCCGTTCTGCCTTCCATTAGCCCCCTGGGGCCGAGCGACCTCTCTCTGTGACCCCTGGTGACCTTAGGCCAGGGGCCGGCCTCCTGACTGACACTGACCTGGCTCTCATTACAGATCCATCATTAGCCTCCAGGTAGCGCGTTGCGTTACGAAGATTGTGAGCGTAGACTGAGTAAGAAAGAATTATGTATATATGAATTATGAGTATAGCGTTATGTTTTGTGGCATGTGTGAAGCATATTAATGATAGTAGTACACCTTTTTTGTATAGCAGCTTATATTCAAAGAGAAACAATTGAAACAGTTAATACCATAAAAGAAAATATACATTACATAAAAACAAAAAGCTTAAAGACAATAAAAACCTTTGGAGCTTCTGGTGGCGTAGGCAGTATCACCATTTGTTGTTCGTCTATATTCGGGGAACTCGATAGCCAGAGATAGATTCAAGACATGTTTTCTTTCTGAAGCTCCAGTTCAAAGCAATCATGCTGTGTGTTAGTTTGTATTGGTCTGTTACTGGTGTGGAGGATCAGGTAAATGACAGGTTGGCTCTCATGGAACCTCATCATCTGTGCCTGTATTCAGTTACTCTGCCTGTGGCCTAACCTGACGTGTTCTATTCAGAGGAGATGGGGGGGGGGGGCATGCACATTCATAATGTGTGTGTGTGTGTGTGTGTGTGTGTGTGTGTGTGTGTGTGTGTGTGTGTGTGTGTGCGCGACACCATGTGTCACTGCAATGCATGTCCCAACTAGTTTATATATATCTCGAGACGGCCGTCTGGATCATCTACAACATTCCCTGTAAAAGCCCAAACTATTCAGTCAGATTTTATGTTTGCACTGCCTCTGTCGCTGAGGGCCTAGCAGAATGTACTGTGCTGCTTTAACAGCCCTGGCTAGTGTCCATGGGCTTAATGAGCCCAGGAGAACAACAGTGGTTTACGGAGGGCCGTATCACACTAACAGGCCTCTCACTTTACACCCTGGCTTTAACAGCAGCGCTAGTAGCCCGAGACTCCTCACTCAGGAGTTCAACATCCAGTCACCGTAAACACATTCCACCCTTTGGCCCACTTTGGCCCTCTAGCCTGGCTGGGGCCACTGGCCCGGGTACCGCTACGACGTGCTGCCTCACCAGGATTTAACTCCCTCCTCACCGGCCGGAGTACCGCCGTACACCAAACTCTCAAAGCGAAGGGGGTTTGGAGTGCAGTGAGTCGAACGGGTTGCAGACGGATGAGAGGGACGAGAGGGAAGAACGGAGGGAAGAAAAAGAAGCGTGGCTCGCCGTCTACGTCCTCGCTTGTTATGCAAACAGAGAACCTCACGGGGAGCCGTTCACGTGTTCCGGGCGAGGGTGTACGTGTCATGGCCGCCGAGCGTGTCCGCCGCTCGGCCCAGACCGAACGGGTCAGCGGGTGCCGCTCACACACTGGAGGGGACCCCCAGCTCATTAGAGGGAGCAGAGGCGGGCGCTCACGCTCACATGGAGGGCGGGGGTTTCACCCACCTGTAGATTCAGCCTCAGAGACCGGCCCCACCGGGTCTCACAGGCAGCTCCTCTCTGGTCTTTGCACAGGGTCGTCCTCCGCACGTAGAGGGCCGGGAGTCGGGGGGAGCGGGCAGCACCAGAAACAAACGGTTTGGCCGTGTGGGCAGTGCGGCAGGGCTGAATGGATCTGTTTTCGGCTGGAGCCAGGCTTTTGTCGGCCCACAGGGGCCTGACCTCGAGGTTAACTACTCGACAGAGTGGCCCGGGGCCATAAAGCCAAACGAGAGAGAGAGGACGAGAGAGAGAGAGAGAGAGAGAGAGAGAGAGAGAGAGAGAGAGAGAGAGAGAGAGAGAGAGAGAGTGAGAGAAAGAGAGAGAGAGAGAGAGAGAGCGGGGTCATCGATGGCCAGCCTTGTTAGTGGTGAGGGGCAGGGCTGCTGTCGGTGGTGTGTGTCCGTCAGCCAGCGTGGTTGGAGGGCCGGAGTTCCTTCCCCCAGCTGCATTGTCCTCTGCCCTGGACAGGATGAGACCTCGGCCCCGGCTGTCAGCCAGCGTCGCTCTGAGCACAATGACAGTGGGCCCACTGGGCCAAACGTGTCAGGACTACATGGCATTGTCCATGTTTCCGTGTCATAGGAGCCATGGGTCTTTACACCGCTGTCAATCAGCCGTTGCCTCCTATGTAGAGCAATGAAAAGTATCCCTAGAAGTTACGTTTTGGTCGATAGCCATTCTCAGGCCTATTAAAAAAACATTATAATGTATTTCTGGTTCTGGTTTGAAAATTCACAGAGCCCCATAATCCCTGTGCATTAACTATGTTTGTTTAAGCACATGGTGTTCCACTGAGAACATCTGTGCAACCTTCAGAAGGCCTCTGGACCACACGTCATTCATGCACAGCCTCGGAGCAGCCACTAGTTGTCTTAGTTTTGTTTTGATTCAAAGGCCTGTCCCAGTGTGAAGTCACAAACACATCCAAGTTAATCCTGTAATCCCTCCGAGGGTAGATCCAGTATAACACCATGGACCTGCTAGTCCTGCTTGCTGTTGCTCTCTTCATGTATGACTAATGGGAGCTGTTGATTGATGTAGCCGGGAGATCGTTTGAGCTGGCCTGAAAGTCCTCCAGGATGGTTCAGTGACTTGTGGCTGAGATGGCCAGATCCTCCACAGGGCATATAGTATTGCTCTGCCGGTTTTTAAATCAGGAACACAATTCAGTATGCTCAGCATGTGCTGCCTCTGAGAGATGAGCAAGGTTTGGTAAAAGACTCGGGCGTGCAGACTACTGCTATTATAATTATGTCCTTTGTCCTCAAGGACACGTCAATTTAAACTGTCATAAAAACAGACAAGGAAATAAACCAACTGGGATGACTCATTTAATACTATTCAGAAGTTTCCCATACTTCTCCTAGCTTTGTTAGAGTATACACACTGACAGTGGCCTATCAAACGCCTGGCTTTCAGGCAGTGCTCCGAACAGAGCCACATGTGGACCCCAGCACCTCAGGAGACTTGATCCACGAGAAGGCGATGCTCCATTACACTGCAACCTCTGACCCTCCCCAGCAGGCAGCCGACCTGTGTGACACCCCCACCCTACATGGCCGAGTGGACCGTTCAGTAGAGTGGTACGCTCCGGAGCGGGGAGAGGGCAGGCGAGAGGCTGCAGCCGCTCCAAGGTCCAAGGCTCCTCGCAGGTCCAGCTTTGTTGGATTCCTGCGGAATGGAGGGCCGTTTCCTGCCCCTCGCAGGAAGCGCTCCTATTGGAAACAGATTTTCTCTGACAGCTGCCTGTGATCTCAGGGCCAGCTGAAGCATCTCGGCCTTTCTCTCTTTCTCCACTCAAGGTTAGATTGAAGGAGGGAGGCAGGAAGGGAGGGAGGGAAAGGAAGGCAGGGCGGGAGGGAGAGAGAGGTGGAAGAAGGGAGGGGGTAGCTTTGAAACTCATATATCCCTCATCTGATGTTAGCATGGGTTCATTTCCCTGCGTTACTTGACTTTTTTTGTAATGCCAGTGGGTTTTTCTTTATTTTCAACCCCCCCCCCCCCCCCCCCCATCCCACATCTTCTCTGGTACATCGCCTTGGATGGCTGCTGCTCGTGTTTCACTGCCGCGCTCTCGGCTTTTCAAATGTAAACAGACGGGAGGCTGGCTGGCTGGCTGGCTTGGTGGAGGAGTACAGGAGTACAGAGAGTCCCCCCCTAAACTTCAGCCGAGTGGCGGGGCTCCATGCGGGGCTCCATCTAGATTGACCAGGGGCCCCAGCCCCAACATAAATACAGAACACGACACGCCATCGCCGCGTTTTCTAAACCCCTGCTCGGATGGAGGGAGTTAACATCTGAGCCCCGGAGTGCAAACACCCAGTCATCTGTAGGGTATATAAAACTGTCAGGAGAAACCTAACTGACCCTGGCGTCAACCCAAACACAGGCATCCTGCAGCTCTCAACACACACACACACACACACACACACACACACACAAGCACGGACACACACAAACACGGACACACACAAGCACACAAGCACGTACACACACGCTCTCACACACCGCTGGCTGGCACGGCACAGTGCTGACAGAATATGTCAAATAAATAGTGCATGTGATGGAGCATACTGTGTTGGTGTCTGCTGGAGAGTGACTGGAGAGTTCTGTTCAGTGAGGCCAGGGACGTCACAGCGAGAATAGGGAATTGGAAATGGCCGGTTATGTAAGAACTGGAAATAAAACAGAGGTTCAGCCCCTTCAGCATGCGATGGTTGCGTAAGAGCTTTGTCAAAGACGTCTGGTTTCATTGTTGTTCACTCGTGCTTTTGCTGTGTTTATTTATACAACTGCAATGGCATCCGATTAGATCACCCTGAAATAGAATTTGCGGTTCCAGTGACAGCAAATTGATGGCAAAAGTGTCCAAGGCTGCAGCCATCAAGATTTCAAAAGCAATAGAAAGCAAAAAAAGAATGTCCTTTCTATTTTTTCCGATCATTTCTTTGCCGGTTCGGGGCGAAGACATGTTGTGGCGAAGCATTAGAAGGAGATAGTTTTGTCTGGATCATTGTGTGTGTGTGTGTGCCAGTAATGGTGTGTTAGACTATTTTTCCAGTGCTCCTCAGCAGGATGAACTCACCCCACCACAGATGGTTCCTCCATTGGCTGTCCAGGTATCACCCAGTAGCCAATGGTCCCTCTGACAGGGGCTATAGCCAGGATTACCATGGTGATAACCCTGGGGTCAAGGGAAGTGTGCCAGGGGAGGGACCCCCCACACTGAGGCAGGCTCCCCAGGGTCCATCCTACTGGGGCTCTGGACACCATTGTTTACCTCATGTCATCTGGTCTTTGGATCACATGCTCTACGGTCAAAACGGTGATCTTCTGCCGGAACACAAGAGTCAAGCTAAAGTCAATTTTTAAGAAAACAATGTTTTGCTAATGAAAACTGTAATTTGCTTTTAGTTCAACCAACAAACTTCTAATTAGTTTAAACAAAAGTGATTTCTTTATTTGGTCTTGTTTGAGTCTTTTAAAGGTTCAGCTGTAGAAGAGGACAAATTGAGAGTACTTGAGAACATTCTTTCTCCCTAAAATGTGAAAAGCAAGGTATTATACATCTCCCAAAAAACTAACTCATTGTTTTTTGTTATTCTTTGTTATGGGGCACTCTGAAAGTGGATACCCATGTGGCTGCCCTCCGCACAGGTAACTTGTCCCCCTGGTTAGTCGGCCGCCATTGTGTTTGTGCCGTGGTGTGCTGTGGTTGATTGTGGATGATTTGCCCCCTTTCCTCCCGGTGTTGAGTTTCCCCCGCGGCTAATCCCAAACTGATTCAAGGCTTTGGCTTTCCTTTCAGTCAATTCTTCTGCCCTGCTGCGTGTCACTTGGGCCTTCTTCAAAGCCTTTGTCCCACCCGGCTGGTGGCCGGGCCTCCGCTTACCTACCAGGTGCTCCTAATGAGCTGTGGGTGTCCCGGCAACCAAGCAGGTGAGCTGGGTCCTGAGAAACAGGGGCAATGTGGGTGTATTGTACTATTCAGTGCCCAACAAGCGGGGTGCTAGGCCATCAAAACAACTCTCACGAGTTGGCTCCTGGTTTTTCCACACCGCATACCTTAAGCTAAAGTATACCTCAAAATGACAGCATAACCCCAGCATCAACCGCTACAAAATGTTTCACTCGCCAATGATTACAGCCCTCTCGTGTCTGTGTGTCTGTGTGTGTGTGTGTGTGTGTGTGCGCGCGTCTGTGAATGCATGCATCCTCCCATCAACAAAATGAAAGAGACCACAGCATTTCTTCACTGAGATGGTGTTCTTCCTGCGTTCCCTCCGTCTGTTTGAGAGCGTGAGGGTGTTCACAATGCTCCTAACTGGGAACAAGGGAGTCCCAATCTAGGGTTAGTGGGATAGAGGTCTTCCTCCCATCATATTTTATCCAAGGGTGTGCCGCGCTGCCAAAACGACCCACTGCTATGTATGTGGCTCCAGGGGTGTGTGCTGCAACTCGCTGTTTGGGAAAGAATGTGAGCTCTAGCTCATTTTGTTCCTTCACCACTGGCTATATTTAAACATAGAGGACTTCCACTGAGGCAAACCAGATACTTTGTTCACGGATCAAAGGGGAGGTTGTTTTTGGCGGGGCCCACCGATGAAGCACTGGGAGTGGGGCGATGAGCTCTGCAGCCTGGTCCTCTCTCTTAACCACATCCACCAGCAGCAGCACCAGCCTGATCCTCTCTGTGGTCTGGCCTCCTCCTCCTGGTGGAGCTGCTAGCTGTGGTCAGCGTCACTAGGGGCCAAAGCCTCTCCTTTGGTACCAGGCCCATGGCAACAGCAGGACGAAACATCAGGCTTGGTTGGAAATGAGTAGGGGTACAAGGCAACCACTGATATTCGTGCAACTACTACTCTAAATACAAACTATATTGTTTATCAAACCCACAGATTAAAAATAGCAGCACTTCAAAAAGCATCCTGGTTGACAACAGAATGTGCGTGAGACAGTGAGACTGGATGATCAAGACTTAAATCTCCTCAACATGATCCTCTCTCTCTCCCCTTCCATCCATTAAGCACTGTGTGTTCCCTGCATAGAGACAGAACATGTGTGTTCTATCTCTATGGTCCCTAGTGCACTGTGAGCATCTGGAAGTCTCCCTGTAGAAAGTGCACAGCGACAGGGAGGATGTGGGCCGCGGTCCAGGGCGAGTGTGTTAACTACTTTGGCCCATGTGTTCTGGGCTCTCTGCAGCATTTCTCAGCCGGGTGTCAGGGGTTTCACATCCCAGCATTAAACAGCCAAGCCTACAGTATATAGGGCAGCTCAGACCAACAGTGTCATTGACGTCTGTAATGAAGTGCTCTCTGACTGAACTCTGGTATATGATGAAATTAATTCAATGCCAACAATCAAATCAATTACCGTATAAAAAATCTACATGTATTTTTAAGGGCGCCTGTGCACATATCTTACTATAAGGATAATGGTGATGCTGCTTGACAGTGACGTAATAGCAGGAACAGCCTCTGGCCTTTTAACATTATAATAGTAAAAGTCAAGCTTTGAATGGAGGGCCACTCAAAGCCCAAATAACATAGAGACATTGGGGCACCAGTGTGTGTTTTCCGCTCACAGCAGACTCAACAGGGCATCCCCTACTCTCACCAACCCCCTGCATGGTGCAGCAAACAGCCCAGTCACCTCAGTGCTGTTGGCTCATAGCAGGTTCCCAACAGTGGCCTCCACAGGATCTCCTTCTTATCTCTCTGGTGAGCGTAAACACACAGAGGGCCACACACACTGAGGCTTAATCCCCTCGAGCTGGGATCCTGATCCTAGACGGGTACCGAGACACAAGAACACAGCGTCGGTTTTTAAATTGATGAACGAAAAAAAACCCTGTCGTCAAGTGCCTGACCCGCGTGTTAATCAGGACGGGCCCTCGCTCCGACCGGCCAGGGCAGTTAGCAGGCTGGTGCCAATTAGGGCTGATTGGAGAGAGCCGCGGGCTCCCAGCGGAGGCAGCCTGCAGGGGGAGGATGACAAGAGTCTCGGCGCGGGCCCGGTGAGGTGTGAGGAGCCCGCGGAGGAACGGGAACGTGTGAGACGGTGACGGCGGAGGAGGGAAACAATGAGGAGCCTTTTGGTCGGTCCAGCTGCGGCCCACTGTGGTCAGACCACACTCCAGCGTTCGCTCACGGTGAAATCCATCGGGTCCCGACGGTGTGCGAGTGGAAAGGTGCATCCCGTTTAACCAAATTGGGAAAAGAACAACGCGTGCGATTCACGGAGAGACATTTAAGGGGCCTGGAAACTAGCCAGCGCTGTGATTGTAAAAATAAACAAGAGTAGACTCCTTATAGAGCAAGGCTAAGGGAATTACTTGTGAAGCGTACTTTGACCAGCTCTTCATTAGCAAACATAGCAACTGTTTTAGTGGATGTGCTGTTGTGCATGCATCGGTTTGATATATTCACGTAATGGCTTCAAAGCATGGCTGATGGTATTGAGATAGGGCCCTTCTACACCATGATAAGCTGCAGCTGTCACGTGTAACCAAACATGGTGGTAGGTGCAGAGAGGGTTAGGGCCTTGCTCTCGCTCCACATCCGCTCCACGGGGCCGTTGTTTGGACAAGCCACTGTAAACGTCTCCCCGTGGGGAGGACTAGCAGAGGACGGGCAGTGGCCCGCTCTGTTTACATTGACCCCCTACCAACCAGCCGCTCCACAGATCTCTCCTTATATAGACCCCGCGGTCTTCTACTGGTCTGTCTGTCTGCCTGCCTGCCTGCCTGCCTGCCTGCCTGCCTGTCTGCCTGTCTGCCTGCCTGCCTGCCTGTCTGTCTGTCTGCAGTAAATGTCCTCCTCACCATCTCAGACCACCTGATAGGGATACTCCCCGGGAGCAGAGGGCCGTACCGTCGCCTGGCTTTGTTGGGATCGTCTCGTTCCACTCCCTCTTGGTTGTCCATTGTCTTAGTGAGAGTGATGGAGTCCTGTTGTTATTGTGCTCCCTGTAAGCCACACGCCCTGTGTAGCAACGGCTGCCACTGTCTTATTGACCAACAGACGCCTGGTGGGGATTGTAAAACGCCCCGGCCAAACCGACGGCCAGACTGTCCCAACTGACCCAGTGGCCTTCCCTGCACGGACATCTGCTCGGTGCTAATTGAGAGTAGTCCCCTCTTTAGGATCGACAGCCCCGTGCCAGTCAGACTGTTGTAAAACTCATTCTCTCTGCTGCGTTAACAAGCCTGTTGTTCTCTGACAGCTCTGACAGACACACAGACACAGAGAGAGGCTGGCCGCTTTTTGTTCTCCTCATGAAGTAAGGATCACAAGACTAATTGAAAGAACGTAGTTTCTCCCAAGTTTACATGAATCATTGCAGCCTAAGATCATTTTAGACCCATGGTCTAGGGCCTAGGCGATGTCATTTGATATTATCATAATCAGAGTCTGGTAGAACTCATTTCAAAATAAGTTTTTTAATAATTGATTTTTTATGTTTTAGCCACGCTAAATCATGTGATAAGATCCTCTCCCCTATTATCTGGTTCCTAATAATCTCATCCTCTGTCTGTGTCCCGGTCAGTGCTCAGTCCCTGAAGCTGCAGACTAGCACACGGCCATCAGGGCTATAGAGTGGGGATCTCTATACACTCTTTCATCGCTGATGGAGACATCCAGTGGACAGCAGGATATGGCTGTGGGCTTGCCCTGCTCACGGCAGAGAGCGGCGCATGCTGAGTGTGTGACCACCGGTGGCACAGGTCCTGTCCCAGAGAGCCGACTCCAGGGGCACGCTTCACCTCTGGGGTCAAAGGTCAAGAGGAGCCACACTTCCTGTGGCCTCCACGGCTCGAGCCCCTGCTGACTCCCTCTCTGGCTGCCCTCATTGTCCTGATTTCTCATGGCCTCCATTGATGTGGCCCCCCAATGGCCGAGGCCGTTAAACACCAAAGAGCATCCCCTCCAAACCAGATGTTTCACCCGGCAGCCTTCGGCCCAGGTCCCCCCCTCACAGCCCATAAAAAGAAGAAGCCCACATATAGATGCACTCACTTTGTGAACAGGAACCATCACATCAACTTTGTGAGGCGGAAGACCCAACTGTCAAGACGTGGGTCAAAAATACCCCCATCGCTCATCCGACAGAAGAAATGTAACGCACACTCAGGCTGTCAGCGGAGCTTCCACAGCCGGCTGCTGGAGTTATTTCGGTGGCTAAGTACCAGGCTGTGGGACAGCTTTATGTCTGTGGTGAGCTGGAGGGTGTCCCCAGTGACCCAGGCCGGAGGGAGAGGGCCTGGTGTGGGCTGATGTGGCCCTGAAAGAGGGGCCGAGGGCCCGGGACACCAGCCTGGCTCTGGAGCTTTGATGACTTGACTTGAAAGAACACAGTCCGGTCTGGTGGTGGACCAGGGGGATCACCGGCCTGCTTCCCACTGGGCTCCAGAGGCAGGAAGCAGAGGACCAGCCCTGGGCTAATGTGATCACATCAACCTCATCAGGATGGTGCCCCCTTGGGGGAGAGGGGGGTCCACACAAAGGGGCACAGTGTTCACCTCTCTGGGCCGCTGAAGGAGCCAGCTGCGTTCCAATGTGAAAATGACCTTAAAGAGGCTAATCATAGGCAGCAGCCATTACCGCTCTCCCCAACCAGCGGGCCCTGTTTACAGTACGACACCTGTGACTTCCCTTGATGTAATGCAGTGTAGAGCTGCAGAGGAAAGGCAGGGAGACTGAGACTGAGCCTGCAGCCTGGCCAGTGGAGGGAGACCGCTGGGGGAAGGCCCAACTCACTCTGAAGATAAGGATCTCTTAGAAAAAAAACTATGCTCTTGGAATCATGCAGGATGATGTCTTTTTACACATACTGTATCTGGCTGTGACTCTGTACATTTCAAATCTTGATTCTTTACATAGGTGTATTGATTTGAAAAGCTCAGAAATGCTTTTAGAGTGTTTTGCGTGTGGAGTTTGAGCGACCCTCCCAAAGGAAAATGCCTTGTTGTGGCCAAGGGAATTGGGTATGCTTAATCAACACCCGTCCACCGTTGGCAATTACCAGTCAAAAGAAGAAAGTGTAAGAGAGTCAGCAAATGCAAATATGCACGGTGAACAACTGCCAAAATATAATCTTCACACGTATATGCTGAGTTTGCCATTCTGGCCACTAAATCATAGTCCTTGCGAGCTGAATAGTAAACATCAGCTAAAATTTTGAAAAGTTATGCCCCTTTCAGTGAACTAAAAGAGTCCGCAGGCTTGGTCTGCCTTTGAGGTGATTTTTTTAACCACAGTCTGAACCAATCTGTATGACAAGGTACAGAGAAGATTACTAAATTGCTTCAATAACAGCACATTCCACCAAAAACCTGACTCTGGTTATTTTTCTGTCATTTGAAAAGGCTTGAAAAGCCAAAGCCGCTCAGGAAGCAGGAAACCCCCAGACGTGGGTTTGTTCAGCTTGCCTTGCCGTTGTAAACTCAAATGTTTGTGGGCTTAACACTCGGTAGGAATGTTAACGTTAATTGCCATAGAGCCTGTGTATTTGATCTGGACCCGCGGACACGCTTCTGTCAGCCTCGCAGAGCGACACATTCCCTGAAATCCGGCCAAGAAACGGGTGGGGCTAAGCTGTGTCAACACAGACCTTATCCGGGCGTTATTGGCCTGGTTAGGCTGGTAGGGGCGATGTATACATACAGAGAGGAGTGGTGGGCAGAGATGTTTTATAGCGGGGCGAGGGGCTCCAGATTAGGTCACCGTGTTTCACTATCAGAGGTGATAAGGGGAAATATAGGGGTTTCCATGAGCGCTGCCGTTTGTGCTGACCAGACACTGATTACGGCCTGCTGGGAGCCTGGGTGTCACTCAATGTGTCAGGGCTCGCGTCACTCAGGGGGTTTTCTGTGCTGATGCACCCTCTCTTCAATCCGCAGGCCCTGAGTCAGGCTTTCTGTCCGGCCTCCCCACCAGAGGCTCTCTCAGACTTGAACGTCCTCGTGGACATAGTGGTGTTGAAGGGGG
Organism: Galaxias olidus; assembly: GCA_026901105.3. Taxonomy (NCBI): domain Eukaryota; kingdom Metazoa; phylum Chordata; class Actinopteri; order Galaxiiformes; family Galaxiidae; genus Galaxias; species Galaxias olidus. The sequence goes on from JAPMUY010005851.1 coordinate 382,607, forward strand.
CCGTGACAGTCACAAGGGTCCAGAGGGGTCGTTGACCTGTTGTCACAGGCCATTATCCGGACAGGGGTGGTTCTGTGTGTGCCGATGTGAGGGCTGTTTGTGCGGCCCCGCTCTGCCCTGCAGCCACACGTTACACCCTGGCTCACTACGCAGACAGCATGGCAGCGCGGCTCCCCATGTCCGGCCCGTTAAGAAAGGAGCCTTTTCATCTACTTCGTCAGTGTGTCTCCGTGTCGACTGGAAGATGCCAGATGAAGCGCCCGCAGCGGTGACAATAGTTTTTCCCACGTTGCATCACGACTCCTTCCGCTTCGATTTTCCCGGCGCGTGGAGCTGGTTCAGCCAGTTTGCAGCCAGATCTAGTTCCCACGTCAGCCGCTCTGCCTTGTGGCGCAGCCATGGCCGGTGGGGAGCAGCCGTTTCGTTTTCCTGACTCACCGCTCCTCGTCGGAACCTCTGTTTTCCTGTCATTCACATGGCCACATGACCTGCTTACAGGAAAGGACAGACATACCTGTGAAGGCTTTCGGCTGTGGAGCAGGGAGAGTGCCAGTTCTGCAGCCTGGGTGTGAATGTGTTCCACTGATGGGTGGGTGAGAGGGCCTCTAACAAAGGAATCTAGGGAATAGGAAACTACAAAAACATTGTGTATATACCATGACATGGTATGTGACTTTTTTATGGGGGCGCTGACCTCTACATCAGCTCGGGGCAGTAATCTATTTTTCAATAATAATGGCATCATATGAGAGCACTCAGAGCTCTCCAGTAGAACAGGGTGGAGGACAATAAGTGCCCCGTGACTGGTTTATTCATGTCCCCAGCACCACTGGCCCCCCGTTCCCCCGCACAAAGAGGCCTGACTCCTATTACGCTGATTGGCTTAGCTTTAACGTCTTTTATGGCACATGCTATTCTAGTTCCAGGGGGTTTTTCCAGAGTTTTTCCGGACTGCCAGTGAAGAGGACAGCTCAGATAGCCGTTAGGACAGGCAGAGCAACCTCACGCGACGCCTCCTGTCCCGTGTAGTCTCCTGCGTTTGTCACCCAACCTGTCCCATTTTGTCATCCAACAGTAACTGGCAGCGTGAATCGAAAGCCAACTTGAAATTCAGGTTGTGAAACGTTCATGTTTATGGGCAATGCACAACGTGCCACTCCAAAAAGACATGTCTGTTATATAATCTGATTAAGACTGCATTCTGCCTTTTATCCTGGTGAACATACATATGAAACCTCGCGTATGTACGGGTGTACAATCTGCGTCGTGCACTTCCCGAACGGGTGGTGTTTAAACAGCATGTGAGACAGTTTAATATTTGACTCTGTAGTCCATCAGTAGCACTCTGTAGGTCACTTAGTCATGCGGTCTGAATTAGGGGCTGACAGCTCTGTTTAGAATCAATACAGGTCCACAATGAAGGGGCTGGCCGGACCGGCTGGGGCCAGCCATCTGGTATCCACTAGCCTCTACCTGGGGCGCCTCTTATGGAGGGAAAAGAAAACAACTACTGTATTAAATCTACGTGGAAAAAAATTCTGGTATGACTTATCAATTTTTTTTACTTTGAATCACGATAAGTAATGTTCCCCAATCCGTGTGTTGTCTCAAACTTTCAAATGATTAGGACTTTCTGGATCAGGACCCTCTGCCTCCCCAAGTCAGCATGGTGCTATTCCTAAGCCAAGCACTCTGCGAACGTGGATGGGTCGTTCCCTCACTTTCCCTCCGCAGAACCTCACGTGGCCAACACACCATCTAGATGAGCTGCCGCACAGACCCAACCTCCCGCTCCCCAACATCACCCGAGACAATAATGCCAGGCTCCTTCTTCAGATCTGCTCAGAAACACATAGTTTAACACTTCAATTGACGTGAGGCCACTCAGAGAGGGGGAAACAAATCGAACGTTTTTTGTTACTTACTGTAACGGTTTCAAGCGTATGCCATATGTTGCGTCGCTGAGGTTATTTTAGGTTCTGTGCAGAAAAGTGTTTGGACAGAAACCTCTGGAGAGCTGTAGCTGGATGGCTGTGGGAAGTCACTCTGGAGCATGATAAGTAGGTCTGGTCCCCTATCGTCACTTTCTCACCATTTATATTTACATTCACACTGCTCTGTTTTACATCCAGCCTAGAGGTCAACCAACCAAGTCAGCCTTCCTAACAAATGTGAGCTTCCGGATGGTGCAGAGGTGCTCAAGCGAGACAAATTGACCCAACAGAAAAATAAGCAGTTTTGCGGAATGTAGCCCCACCATTTTCCATTCTGCGCTCTTCACCATAACAGAGGTACAAAGGATGACACATGCATGCAAATCATATTTCTTTTCAATCTCAGCTCTAATTGAGGAGGCGTCAGGGGAAGGGGGACGAGTCAGAATGCACAGAGGAACAGAGCAGGAGGAAGTGGGGGACTGGGGGTTCTTTTAGGGACCAGACAATGCCTGGTCTCTGTCTGTCTCTTCGGCGGAGACCCGTCCGGAGACTGGAGAAGGACTGCATTGTGGGCGCCCGGCGAGAGTCTTGTCTGTGGACGGACACTCTGTGAAGCGGCCATGCTGGGAGCACCACAGGAAGACAACTCACCATGGTGGCCGTGCTGACCTCCGCTTCCTGCCTGCCAGAAGGAGCCATTGTGTGGAGGGGCAACTGGCAGACTTGCGTCATCTCTCTTTGCCCACCAAGGCTGCGCCGCGGGTGCACCCGTCTCTCTGCCTCTCTCTCCCCCCTAGTCCCTCTCCGTCCTCTGGTGCTGCACCAGCGTGCAGGCCTCTCCTCTGGTCTCTCACAGAGCGGGCTTTGTCCGTACTCTCCGCCTGCTCTTATCGCTCCGGACCCTTGGGTTCATCTGAGCACGAGCCTTACAGGACACAAACTCCCACACTCTCCCCTAGTTCATGACATTTCCTGTGTCTTGAACATGTGCAAAGGTCAGCGTTATGAGGTTGTATGTCGTTGACATGAACTCCTCGTGGCCCGGCATGTTGGTGTGAGGAGAAGGGTCTGTGGCGCACAGCTTAGGGTGGACTACCAGTGGCCTGAGGGGAGGCTGGGGGGCAGTGGAGTACAACCATTAAGAATGGAGAGAGAATGCCTCTATTATGTCCTTGGGCGGCAATGGCATAGCCCATGTGCGTGCATTTGTGTGCATGTGCATGTTTTGTGCAAGTGTGTGTGTGTGTGTGTGAGTGTGCATGTTCAAGTCTGTATGTGTTATCACGTGTCATAGATCACTGTTTTTTTAATGGACTGTGGCTACTGAGTGGGCTAGTTAAGATAACGAATAATTCAATTGTCACAGGGACTGAAAAAATCCAACTTTTGCCTGGCCTCAGTTACACCGGCCTTGTTGTGGTCTTCAGTGAGGGGTTTTGATTTGTTGATATAACCCTCTTGGTCTATTTGAAGATCCTAAACTATGTCAGGATTGCAGTGGTTGTGCTTTTAGTGTGTGAGTCAGGAGAGTGTGAGGTTTTGTGTTTGGCAGTGAAAGTGTGAGTTTCCCAAACAGGAATCGATGTATGCTTTGTGTAAGTACACACATAGAGAGCTGTGGAGAGTCGGGTGGCTCTGTGGATTCTGTGGGTGAGGAATACGCAGTGACACACAAGCACAGACTTCCCTTCTACGTTTACAGTGGAGGCATGAAGGAATGTGGAGGGTTTTCTCAGAATGAGGCGAATGTCTTGACAAAAACCCAGGCTTGGTCTGCTCAGGCCTCTGTGACACTCATGTGTTACTCAGCATGACATTTTGTCATAAAAGGTCTTATTTTTGAAAGTGCCAGAGAAATAATTGGCCATGAAGTCTGTACCCTACTGGACTATTATGGTTTTTTTTTAACCACCAAAAAAAAAATAAACAAAACCATTGATATGAAATGAATGAATATATTTTAAAAACCTTTGTTTGTGCTGATGTTTTGAACAGTCTGTTTTATGAGGGTTTTACTTTTAGACCAAGGGGGAAACAGTTGTCAGGAGTGTAGTAAAACCAGAGGCCAAGCAGGAAACACAAACTGCAATCAATTCCAAAGAAGTTAATGTTTTTTCCGTTCCCCTTTATTGTTCTTTCTCTCTCTCTGTCTCTCTTTTTCCGATGTAGAAAGCAGGGACGTCACGCTCGCGGCCGTAGCTGACTCTCTGAACGTGACTGCTGGGGCTGCTGGAGGAGAAGCCCCCTGGCTGTGACTGTCATGGAGCCAGAGGAGCTGCATGCACAACTGCCGCCAACCAAACACAGGCTCAGGCAGGCCCCGCGTACACAGTCAAACAGACTGTGGTTTACATGCTATCCCTCAGATGGTTGGGATTGGCATGAGGAAATGCAGTAGTCCAAAAGCACCTGGGAGAAACTTGTTCTTTAAGTCTTTCAAAATGAATGAGCACACTGGGTATATATATATATATATATATATATATATATATATATATATATATATATATATATATATATATATATATATATATATATATATATATATATTTACATATACATAAGCTTTATAACACAGATCCTAGAAATAAATGCACAGATTAATTTAAAAACCTTTGTAAATTTGTGATTTAGTGAGGTAAAATTTAGTCAACCACAATGAAATGCTAGTAGGTGCTAATCTTATTTTGCTAATCTTATTATCTATCTGAAACCTGTAGAAGAACTATAATATCTGTCTTATAAATATTTCATGTTATGCATGTGAAAATGCTTAATTTCTTTGTGCTCGTGCTGGAGCAGGAACCAAACTGGAGTTGAGATTGCAATGTTATCCCTAATATATAGCATATAAATCCACAGCAGCTTTTCCCAGAAGGATGACTGACATCTTTCACTGCTATACATGAAGTTAGCGTATCTATTCTGAAGGGTTTACTATTTGCTTGCGAAGGACCCGGTTCGGGCCAGGGCAGGAAGTGAGCTGACCCTAAGGCCATGTTTGGTCATGAGAACTCTTCCAGGCCAGGCTCAGAGCTAGGCCCTCTGGGATGTGTAGCCTGTGTCAGCCCCTCTGTTATGGTTCCCACGAACCTTAGGGGAAGGTTGAAGCCCAGCCATGATGATGATACATGGCAAGGACAACAGCTTCATAACCTCATTCTTTTTAACTTCATTTTACTTTTGATCCATCAAGGATGAGAATAGGCTGCTCTGAATACAAACAAATAACATTTTCTAAATCTAGAGTTATTGTATATTTGTATATAGCAGAGTTATGCTAACATATCTGAACTTGGACATGCAGCAGTGTTTATGAACATGCTGTGTCTTGGATGGCTGTTCATGGAGTAATGATACGGAGCGCTCTCAGGGCCGTGACGTGAACGTCGCGTCGTGTTGAGCAGCAGCAGGCTCCTCCTGTGTGCTGAGTGATTGCTCTGCACAGACGGCCCCCTCTGATTGATTTTATTTACCCAGCGGTCCGTTCATGGAGCGATGGGCATTAATCACATTCAGACGCCTTTGTCAGGCCGGAGCCCTCTCTCGCCCCTGCCTCCACGCCCCCACTCCACTTCCTGTCCTCCAGCTTTCCGTGGAAGACCTTCACAGTGTAGGGACTGGAACACTGGGAAGGGTCTGTGCGCGCGCGGGATTGAAAGAAAATGGAAAGTATTTAGTTTGCACAAAGACAGCTTTTCATGTGGCATCAATGAAAGGGAGTGAGGACAATATTCTCTGTATCAGAGAAAGAGCTTTTGTCTGGCCCTGTGGCAGATATATCTTTAATCGGACCGTCTAGCCGTCTGACTGATAGTGGAAGACCCGCACTGGGCACACATCCAACACATAACTCTTTTTACAGTCCGCGTAGAGACCCACTCTGCCTGGGTTTGATTTCAAAGGCTGTTTACAGCAAGATGTCCACTTCCATCTTTTCTACTTCTCCAGCCTTCACCGTGTTTAAGGTTAATTACTCTTTCAGTCTTTCACTGGTGCGTCTCGCTGAATCGTTCCTGATTAAGGCAGAAAATAGAGAGTATGACCCCGCTGACATGTTTTACTTGTTCCCATCTTATTACCGAGGTGACCTACTGTAGCTGACGCTAGGCAACTGAGTGGGAGTTAAGGGATGTGATTCGACTTGCTCCACGTTACCAGAATGCTGCTCAGGCATCTGGTTGATCTACACCATGTGATGGAGTTTAACCCCTGCGCTTCAGGGTGACACCTTTTTAACGAAGTGCAGGAAATCAATCATGCCTCAATGTAATCCATGTCAGCAGCTCCCACTGTTCACCCAAATGTCACAAACACAAAGGTGGGTTTGTTTTATGTAGATAAACAATTTCCCCTTTTTGATCAGGAGTCACTGGGACTGGAAATCACAAGTTCAGCTCATAGATTTAAAGACCTCCTCGAGCTGACTACCGGCAATGTTCTCGTATTTCCCACAAATAAATGTGACGAGCATGGAAACCATACATGAGCATCATGAAAGATGGAAATGTCGGCTTTACTTGAAAGGACATTATAAACAGTGTGGGGGAATATTTAGTTTTATCTGAATTCTACTTGATGTTGATGCAGGGTCCGTGTGTCTGTGTATGTGTTGTTAATGTATGTCATGTTATAAAGTAAAATGATGATAAAAATACATAAAAAAATAAATAATGTGACGAGCATCAAAGCCCTCCTTTTCCGTGGGGAGTTTGGAGCCAACACAAAATCCAAGGAGGCTCATCAGCCTCACCCAAAGCCTGCACAGTACTATGCTAACTAGACGCTGCGGGCGCCTCATTGACAGGGCTTTTCACACCTTGATCTCTGTCCAGAAGTGGCACCTCGTTGTTTTCTGCTGCATTAGGATTGCTGAGCAGCCCTCTGGCTGAATCGGGGCCACTTGGCAGGTAAACGGCTCATTGTCCTCCAGCTCTACCCCACCCACACCCCGGCCAGCCAGGTCCAGTCTCCTCAGGCCACACCTCTGCCATTAGCCGGGCCCCCGTCCCCCTCCCCGGGTTTGTCCACAGACAGACACTCTGTCCACCTCCTGTGTGGAAGCCTCATTTAGAACCTTGGTGTCCGGAGCCGCATTTAAGATCTGTTTTTCTGTTGTTCCTTCTCTTTAAAGGTACTTTTTAAGGGGTTAAATGGTAACTCATGGTCCTGAAAAAGACTTGTGTAGGCCTTATCTGGACGCAGGCTCCCAAACAGCTTGAGAAACTCTCGCTGTGGCCACTCTTTTTTTCCATGAAACACAGCCATGCCACATAAAAGAGGCCCACGCCAAACTTTAACACACGCCCCGTCTCTGTGCCTGGGCTCTGGAGATAATTACAAAGCGCATGATGGGAGAGAAAGATTAGCGAGCATGTGAGATGTGTGAATGTTTTCATTAGGGCCTCGAGGCTGGCCGTCTGGTGAGAAGGCTCCGCTCTGTCCTCCCGTAGCGCCGCGGCTGATTAATCTGAGTCTGGACTGAGAGGGCCGTCCATTGGCTGTCCAACCGCTCGCAGACAGTGGGGCCGACTTAGCGCGTCTGCTCCAGCACGATGACCGCACGGTGTCTGAGGCAGCGCCACATCTGGCTGTGGCACAGCTGTCTGCCACGAAGGCTGCTTCACGATTCTCAGGCTGTTAGGAGTCAGCGGGGGGGGGTCTCAGGATTTAATGGGATGACTCCATCCTTTTTAGTCTCCAGACTTTTGTTTTGAGGAGCACAGGACAACACACTGTTACAATTTGTCCTCCAGCAGAGCCCCCGAGGTGACCTCCCAGCAGGCTGTCGGGCCCAGATAATGACACTACTAATCATTAACATATCAAAACGCCAGCCCTTTGGTAGCCCATTCAGTCTGAGTTGTGGAGGTGATGTGAATGCAGGCAAACGAATGGCATCTCACTGTGCAGCTGATCAGACTGTACATATGCCGGTCTATGCTGATGCAGCGTGACCCCATTCTCTGAGGAGAAGGAATTAGGGCTCCCCCGCCGCCTCTCGCCCCTGCTGGGGGGGCGGGGGGGGCCCTAATCCCAGGATTTAATAAAGACGGAAAAGAAAGGACTGGGATGAGTGGAAGGGCCACCTACAGCTCCCCATATAAAACCCAGAGACGCACAGAGTTGAGACCACTTTTGGAAACGCGTGGGCTGCAAAGCACTGCAGAGGGAGTGGGAGTCATTTTTATGATCCACCGCTTCCTTTCTCCCCCATCCCATTTCCATGAATTATTCCCAGCCAGCCAGGGTTATGTGATAGATTGATGCACTTATCCAGCTGCGGCCCAATGGGAATATGGCTATTTCGAAACATAAAACCCAAGGCAAGAGGAACCTTTTTATGAAAGCATAGGCCTTGTTCCAAAGATAGAACCGGCTCCATATCTACGCCCCGTCTCATGTAGTTTATTTTGAGATGATAGCTACTCTGAGTCATCACAGATTTGAGTCGTTTGTATCTATGCAGCATGGAAACTGGAGACCTTTCAGGGATAAGGGTTCACTCCATCACTGCTGGCCCAGGTAGTGGCGTACGGGGGCTGCAGGGCTGGCTCATTCGGAGACCTAGATAAACAGGCAGAGACAAACGACACCCGGAGAGAACCATCTCTCTTCTCTAATCCCCCCGCGTCCCTCATATCACACGTGATTGGTGGGGCCGGCTGCGGCAGAGGACTTCAGAGGAGCATGGGGAACATGGGAGGAGTCCATGGGAAACCAGCGCTTTCCTTCACTACTCCCCAGTTCCTCTTCGTTTTAATCTGAACCTCATTAACTAACCGGACAGGGTGGTTAGGAGTGATACAGCGGTGATAAAGCGATTATCACGAGGCGTACGCCGGTTTGCATTCCGATTCTTCCCCCGCGAGACTCTTAACCTGCCGGTGCGTTTTAGCACGTCTCGCTGAAAGAGCACAAACAACGGGTCCCCTCCATTAGGCAATGTGTGTGGCTGAGTAGGCACCACCTGTGAGACGCCAGGCACGCTGTGTGCAGAAGCGCCGGGTTGTTAGCGAGAGCCCTGCTTCATAAAGCAGAAGAAACCTCTTTGCTCCATCTGTTTCTCTATTTACCGTTTGCTCTGCTCGCTCTGGAGGTGGAATGAGGCAGGGAGGATTAGCTCATGGGGCACGTGGAGCCGCCGTGGACACAGTGTGCCTGGCCTGGCCTGTAAATAACGTGGTTGTCCCCTTTAGTCTCCCTCCCCTGATGATTGCTCTGGGCCCAGTGCTGGGACAGGGATGTGAAGGACGTTGTGTTCTCATAGCTCACCTAGCTAGAGGTTTAGGCATGGCTCTTAAATGGAATCTACTGACTCATACTGTATGTGCTGTTGGTAATTGTTTTACTACTGTAATTATTAGTACTGATACCACTCTAACTCTAAAATGTGAGTCTGTTAAACCATAAACTGATGTCTTTTTGTCACTAATGTAGTCACTAATGTAGTCACTAATTACTTAGTCCTTCTATTGAAACAAAGAAATCACATTGAATGGCCTATTTTACCTCTAGTGTGTCTAATAGTGAGTGGCGAGGAGGAGTGTACAAGTGAGTCACTCCACTCCTGGCATTCAGAGCAGGGGCAACAAGAATCGTGTTTACAGGCTTGTGTACTTTCATTTTCAATAATAAAATGACTTCCAATCTTAAATAGAACGTTTTATTTGGAACAGCTTATACTCAGATCATCACGGTGATAACATTACCATAAAAAAAAAAATTTGTGTCACAGTGAGGATTGTCCATCACACAAAATGGAGTCTGTCAGATGTAGCCAATAATGTCATTGCAGATGATGGGTTGCCGGCTGCCTGACTTCATGAGGGCAGTGAAATGGTGGAAGTCTGTGTCCATCTCGTGCAGGCCCGAGTGGGACTGGTGAAAGAAGGGGGCATGGGGCGCCTGCTGCACCCCTACGGGACAGGACAGGCGCTTGGGAGCGTTGTCGCTCCTGCTCCCCAGAGACGAGTCTGTGGACCTCAGTCTTACGCGGCCCTCCACGCTCTTAGACATCCCCGCCAGCTTCCTCCTCATGTTGCCCAGGAAGCCTCTGGCCAGCCTGCGGCCCGCGCTGGGCTTCAGCTCCGCCGGCTCGGGGCACTCGGGCAGGTCCATCCAGTTGTGGATGAGGTCCGCAAAGCTGTTGTCGCCCAGCACCAGGGGCTGCCGGTTGCGTCCGCGCGTCAGCAGCGCCGTGGTCCAGTCCTCCGGGTCGCCCGCCTCGAAAGACGTCCACGTCTCCAGGCAGGCGTCCGAGGTGGACTTGGGCCGCGTCCGCCCGCTGGAGGCCCGGTTGGTGCGCAGGCAGGCGGAGGAGGACACCCGAACGTTGCGGGTCCTCCGGAGCACCACGCTGTCGTCCTGCCAGGAGGCCTCGGAGTAGCCCGAGTCAAACTCCAGGCTCTTCTCGCTGCTGGGGGAGCCCAGCCTCAGGCCCAGGCGGCTGCATGCGTCCTCCTCCTCTTCCAGGGGGCTGGCCAGGCAGCAAGCCGAGTCAAAGGTGCTGGCCGTGCTGGCGTCGGAGATCCGGAGGCGCGTGCGGCGCTCCCGTTGCAGCGCCCTCATTTGGCAGGCTCGCGCCACTGCAGAGCGGTGGGCCAGAGATGGGGTCGGTGCGGGGACGGGGCCGGGCGGCTGGGTGGGCACGGGGCAGCTCCTCCGCAGGTGTTTGAGGTCCTGCAGGGACCTCATCATGTAGTGCATGTGCTCCCGCAGGCAGTCCCCGGACTCCCGTAGACACAGCTGGAGAGACAGGGAGGGGAAACGGGGGTCAGACAAAGGCTGATATTCACACACAACGTCATTTCAAATTGAACAAAACATTGTTGAATGGCTGTTGTCCTTTTGATCATTTTTAGTAGAGAAAGAGTGATGAGCAATCCTTTCTTAAAGTACTATTGTTGAACCCAGTGAATGACTCCGCGAGCCCCATTGATTGCGCTCAAATAAATGTCCAATAACAGCGCCGGGTCTGTGGGGCAGGCTCAGGCTTGCAGATGATTAAATGCCGTGCTGCCAAGTTTTGGTACCAGGAGCACCCCTTCTCGTAAGACCTCACAGCCACAACAGAGAACACACCCCCTCGTCCACCTAATGAGTGTCCGGCACCACCCTGACTCCACTTACCTAGTAGACCAGGGTCTGCATAAAGAAGACACCCACACTAATTCTAATAAGTGACGGTTAATTCACTGGACCACGCCTGTGCCTCAATTTAAACACACCCCAACGTAATAGCCTTTTCACTCATTCTGGAATTACTACATGTGTATTGTTGTTGTTGTTTCTCATACTATAAACAGCTGTTTTCTCATTGTTCTGATTCAACCGTTACCCTGTGCTGTGATATATTGTGGGGTGTTTCCCCTCTGTGGGTTAAGCTGGGGCATTAGGGGTATATTTGATGTATGTTTATGTTTAGGATATAGGAATTATGTGGTAGGTTAAGGGTGCGGTATGCCTGTGCATTAAAAGGCTCTGACACGCTAAACAGCATAAACCTCTCACTTCCTCTCCCTCTATGACTCACGTGGGGTCACACCTGATTGGTCCAAAGCAACCAGTGAGCGGTGCGGGTTTACACTCAAACCAAAACACAAGATCATGTAACGGTATGGTAGACACACAAAGTGTTGCTTTGAAGAAGGACTGGTGCAACACTACCTGCAACTTACAGCCTGTCCACCTCCAGTGTGATGCTGAGGGGAAATTACTATAACGATATGGTTTTGTTTCAAAGGCGTTCATTTGTTTCAAACTGGTATTAAAACGGGACTCCTTGGAATAGTCGACAACAAACACTATCATATCATAACCACACTGCTGCCTGCCAGCTATCTGACCCAGCCAGAGAGAATGTGACATTCTAAAATGTAAAGGAACTTCACCCCTTGATCCTGAATGAGACACCAGCGTGACAGAAGGGGGAGGCATAACAGAGATACAGCCGAGTTAAACGGACGGAGTCCCAAAACCAGACCCAGGTTCATGTGTAGAACTGCTCCTTGCCATTGAGGTCACTCTGAGTTATCAGCGAGATGAATGGACAGTTCAGTTGCCCATTCAGTTTAGTCCACTAACCTTTCAACTTCTATGACCTCTTACCACCGTGCCTTGGAATTGGTGTCACCCCTGTCCATCCAAGCATTTGACCCTGTCCCAAGACCTTCAACCTCTCTTTGCTTTTATCACTGCACTGTTAAATGCTGCAGCAACTTGACAATGCAGCCTCAGCTTTTATATAGTCAAGACAGCACATGTCGACCCTACAACAGTCAAAATATACAACTATCAATGTTTCTGTAAATAGACAACATAATATACCAACAGCAGCTAAAACCATTGCACATTATTGCATAATGGATATTATAACACTGTATCTCCTGTGTATTTTGAAAGGACACATGTCATGCAATGCCTTGGCTGCACTATGAGGAATTTGAGCATCATGCACAAGGACTTCTGAATTATTTTAGAAATAGTTCTTGCGAATTCCAAAATAATTGAGGATTCACACGGTTTCAAATAAGATAACGCCAACAAACACAGTTGTATCAGTCAATCAAATATATCACATGTATCTATTAAGCACTCTGAAAGATTACACATATAAAACACTTACCATTTTTTACTTTTAGCTCGAATCCTCCAAATGAATGAATTGCTGCAACAGCCTAAAACAGTCTCCTACAGTAAAAAATGAAAATCTAAGAAATAATAATTGGTAGAGATTGGACAAAATACTGAACTGCATTAAGGAACAACGTTCAGATCAACATACTTCATATCCATCTCAGATAATTAATCCCATAAGACTTTTGCTTTCTTCCTACAAGACGATGTTTTCGGGTACAGTTATATATATGTTCAATAAACCAGTCTCAGTAACTTGTGAGGCGTTCATGAGCACCGTGATGATTTTGTGTAGAGCCCCTCTTCCAGCACGCGCAAGGCGTCCAGTTAGAACGTTGCATGTCTTGACTAGCCAATCAATGCTCAGAAGCTGAACAAGGCAGTATGCAAATCACTAATCTGTTTTGATAGGCTAACATCTGGAACTGTATAACAATGTTTAACAATGACGAAGTTCAACTGTGCGTTGTTTGGAAGCGTTATTTACAATGAGGAACTTCAACTGTGCGTTGTTTGGAAGCGTTATTTTATAGTTCGATGGTTGGAAGACACAATTTCCCTTCTTATAATAATTTTTTTTTTCCAAAGAACATAATAGATTAATCATACTAACATTCTTAAAAGTATTTAAGGCCACAAGTTCAATTCTGACTAAAGTATTAAGGCAGTTGAGTTGTGAAAACAAAAAACGAACTATATTAAATAGTCTGGTAGGTGGGGAGACTGCCACTTTGTAGTTTGCAAACATACGGTCACTTCACAGAAATCCTTTTCAGATGTTTTGCTTCACAGGTCCAAATCTGAGCAGACCGTCAAAATGGGAGTTACCCGACCAGGATTTTAAAAACATAGCTTGTTGCATGCAACAGCAATCATTCTATCAACACGTGAGATGTACATACCCAAACGACAGATTAAGCACAATCAGCAGTCATTAACACGTATTAATGCTTGCTATTCATTTGAATTGAATGGTCTTCCTGATTGTACATCTTTTCACATGCAATTTGAGTAGTCTAAATTCGATGGCCTAGGTTTTCATTTGGGTCTAGTATGCAGAATGGACAATCCAATCAGGCTGGCAATCAGTTGGTGCATGAATGACACGTCTGAACCTGTATCTGGCCCCGACTCTGCTTAATTTTTAGATTGGTTTAATTTAACTGTCCTTAACTTTCATACATTAGGCTTTACATTTTTATGTCAAGGGATCGTTGCACTAGTTAGTGTGATGTGGTACTGTCTGCATAAATAGAAAAAGACTAGCCTTTATCAAAATAAATATTGAAGTGTCTTGTCTAGTAGGCTGAGTCTGGTAATAAATTAGCTTAACACATTCATGTTTCCATCCTCCTTTATAAGGGTTTTCTTGGTGCGTGACTTAATGTGCTTAATGCACACGTATCCTCTGCTTGTGCTTTCACAAAAGGTTTCCTCTATAACAACATAATGTCTCTGAAAATAGTCCATTAGAGGCACAATAATAAACCTCACCATGAACGGACTGTAATGGCTTCTCTGAAACCCCTGATTCTGCCAAGGCAAATGTCTGTCTGGCTAGTGCATGCTGCAGGAAGTAATTGCACAGGGTCTCTTCAAGTGGATTTGGAACCTTTTTCATTTCATACAAACGAACTAAAATGTGGTACCCGTAACGAGCAGCTCTGCTTTTCTACTTGCCTTTCCTCCCCGTTTAATGGCTTCTGTATGTCAGTTACTTATGGAACGGTCATATGGCTTAGTAACAATGCTTATCAGTTTATCTGGGCACAAGACCATTAACTTTGCAACATTCTCCGGTGTGGTCGTACATTGCGGGTCCGGCAAGGTTTGTTTTCAGTGGCCTAGGCTGGGCGCGCAGGTAACCATGGCTAGACAACACACACAGTCCCATGTTCACTGCCATTTGTTCAGTCTATATACACTGAAATCTACACTCCAAGCTCACAGCCTCAAACTATGGGTCTCTACAGGATCCTTCTCAGGGTATTACTCCTGGCCTTTTTACATCTCCATGCCTTTATTGGTGAGTCTATTGATGACAGTTTTGACAGTTCCATGGTGTAAAAACTATTTTAAGAGGCCCTTGAAAATTTCTTAGAATTTGTGGTATTGCTGGACCAAATCTGTGTCTCTTTATTCTACCCCATTTGCTGAATGGTGTGACTTGTACTCTGGTAGATAGTCCTAAAATGTTATCCTAAAATGATCAACTGTAATCTAGAAATTATTTGTGATCAAATTTATCATGCTGAGAACAATATCAACAAAGTTTTAAGGTCCCACGTGTTAAGAATGGTTTATTACTGGGATTGTGACTGTCTTAGGTATTAGTACCTAGAGAGAGATGGAGGGAGAGAGAGAGGGAAAGAAAGAAAAACAAAAGAGAGAGAGAGAGAGCGAGCGAGAGAGAGAGAGAGAGAGAGAGAGAGAGAGAGAGAGAGAGAGAGAGAGGGGGTAAATGTGCACAAGAAAGCTTGGATAAGGGCCAATCTTGTTCCAACATCGTCCTCTGCTGGTACCACAGAGTATTAAGAGACCCTCGAACAAAAACAGTCCAGATTATTTCTGTTGTGTAACACATTCTTCACTCTTCCTCATTCTTTTCCTATACAGATGCCCAGTCATCACCTACACCCACACCCCCACCTACTGCAGCCACCACACGTGAGTTCACCAGTATAGAGGATAGATTCAAATGAAAATAGCTCTGGTAATGACATCCCAAAGCTTTGCATGATTGGGCCACTAATGTTGGACAGGTTAAAATGCTTGTAATGCTATTTGTTTCAGTGGTTGATGTGTTATCAGTCTGTATTAAATTGGCTATTGGAATTACAGCAACAACACCCACTCCTACCACCACCACCACCACCACCACCACCACCACCACCACCACCACAGCCCTGGCAACTCTTCAGCCAGGTGAATTCGACTGCATTCATTTCCTATCCCTCAGTCTCATTGACAGTCAAACATGAAGTTAAGCAAGCCAACATCTAATACCCTGCCTACCCTTCCCTGACCTTCTACAGTGACCTCCTAGTCTTGTCGTGATTCTAGTGTGATCGTTCCCCCAGAGTTCATCGACCTCCCTGCCTTTGTGTCGGTGCTGGAGAGCAGCCGTCCCAGGGTCGTGGTGGCAGAGTTCCAGGTGCAGAGCTCCAGCCCTCTGCCTGCCGTCCACATCCTGTCCGTCAAACCTCCTCTGGACGTGTTCGAGAACCCCATCGTCAACCCGGCCACCGACACCGGCATCGCTAACGTTCAGGTCAGAGTAAGCAGGTTAACATTTTCAAGTGTATTTGTGCTTGTATTTTTAATCTTTTTGGTAAAGAAACGTAGACAAATGTTCAGTTTGCACGTGATAGTGTGTGTTTGTTTGTTTGTTTGTTTGTTTGTAGATTGTGCTTAACGGCTCTTTAGACTTTGAGCGGACCAGCCTGGTCAGTGTGCGCTTGGGTCTGGTCACGGCTTCGGGCTACGTGGAGCAGACCTTGCACGTCCGAGTGGTGGATGTGAATGAACCCCCCCAGTGTGAGCCCCTGTTCCAGCTGGCGGGTAAAACAAGCGCACCCCAAATCTCATTACCACTGCTTAATTATGCCACTTATTACATCACTTTGCCAAGCCGTGGGGGTGTTTGTTTGTAGGAGCCGAGGTGCACGTGCCAGAGAACCTCCCGCTCTCGACCATCCTCTACACAGTCCTGGCCTCAGACCCAGACCGCAACGACACTCTCTCTGTAGCTACGCAACCAGTATCACTTTGTTTCCTCATCGAATAGTGTTTGTGGTTGTCCTTTACGGTGAGTGTAAATTCCTTTTCTGCTGTGTGTCTGTCTGTGCTGTAGTTCTCTGTCACTCAGCTCTTCCCTGCTGCCGACACTAGTAAGTTTCACATCGATAAAGGGGGCAGCCTGACCACCAGCAAGCTCTTTGACTACCACAATGGACCAAAGGTGACTTCCCTTTAGACCCACCCTTTGTGTGCATTTACCATATACGTGCGGTAAAAACAGTGGTCATGGTTGTGTTGACCAGCGGGTCTCTGTCTCCCCATGATGCTGCAGGAGTTTGTGGTGTCTGTAGCCGTGAAAGACCCACAGGGAGCTAACTGCAACGGGACGATACGGATCAAAGTCCTCAGAGTCTACAATCCTCCTCTGAACTTTATGTGAGAGCAAGTGCATTCCACTTATAGATATTATTTGGTCTCTGATGTGCTTTGATGTGCACGCAAATCTATAATGGCATCTTCAAAAATGTGAGATTAAGATGTGAGGAACTATTTTATATCTTCAGTCTCAGCCCCCAGAACGTGTCGGTCTTTGAGAACCAGGGCCCTGGGAATGTTGTGGCCTCAGTCCAAGCCAACACCTCCAGCCCTGACGTCATCTACACTTTTGTGAGGGACTATCCGCCCTTCAAGATTGGAAGAGGTTTTTTAATAAACTCATACATTTACATACTACCCTGCTTTCCTACTCAACACTGAAATGAATGTCCAATGGTTCATTTAATAGATTTCTTATTTGCAAAGTGATGATTCCAGTTAAGAGCTTTCATGACTGGACGTGACGGCTTGTCCTTTCTCCTCTGCCAGAGGACGGTGTCATCAGGACAGCCTACAACCTGGACCTGGAGGCGGAGCGGGCGCTGACCCTCAGCGTCCTGCTGGTGATGGCTTCCAGCCCGGCGCAGGGGCGCTCCGGCACGGCCACCCTCACCGTCAACGTTCTGGACGTCAACGAGTACCCGCCCTTCTGCTCCCCGTCCGTGTTTGTGTACGAGTCACAGCCCGTCTCACGTATCACGGCTCGCGGCCTCCGGGTCTCGCGGACATTTCCTTCCATCACTCCTTTTCTTCTGTTATTTAAATCCCCGGGTGTTTAACTAGCTTAACAAATGACCACCCTCGGGACAGATAAGCGCCCTGGTTCAAAAGTATCTTTGAGGCCCCCATTAAAAAAAAAAAAATCCTTTATCGGTGTCATGGCCGTTGCGGGTCACTGGTAATAAATTTCCTGTGAGTGTTGCTGTTCTAGAGGCCAGTGGTAGGGAGGGGAAAGTGAGAGAATGTAGGAAGGGAGCGGGGATACTAAGTGGGAGACCGATGGTGGACATTAAGAGGAGACGAGCATCATTACTCTCTGACCCACTGATAGATTAGACCACCCACACTGTAGCTGATGACCTACTCTGTGGATACTCCCATTATCAGGTGTTAATATAATAAAAGAGTGAGTCTGCATCCACTAGAGAGGACTTAAATTTCAACTCTATCTTTACAAACGCTGTGTTAATCAGTTCCACAATCGCCTCATACGCAGGTCCCGTTACAGACGGATGAGGAACATCAGGCTCCCCTGAACAAGACACATTACGCAAACTTGACACACTGACCTGCTTTGAAAAGCCCTGTGATAATTCCCGGCTGTTGTCATGCTGTAGGCTTGAGGTGCCAGAGACCGTCGAGGTGGGTCGGAACCTTGGGACCCTCACCTGTGTCGACGTCGACGTTAGCAACCGCAACGTCACGCTCTCCCTCGTCCAAAGCACGCTGGCTTTCTGGAAGTTCCGCCTCAAAGACGGGCAGCTGCAGGTAGAGGCAAACAAATACACATACATAGTAGTACACGGAGAGAAACTGACATGGATTAATGAACGTCAATGAGCGATGTTCTTTTGGTTCTGCGGATGTGTGCTGCATTCACATTTTTTTGTGGTAACAGTTGGCCTTTTTCACAGGTGAACAACACACTGGACTATGATGTTGCAGCCATAGCCTCCAACAGCTTCCAGTATGAGGCCACCATCTTGGCTACCGACTCAGGCAGCCCTCCCATGACATGCAAGTCTCCTCTGTTCTCTGTGGTTCTTTCTTGGTGGCTTCTTTTATCGGGTATCATAGTCACGGGTCAATTCATCCGTGGACGGTGCTTGGGCCATAGCGTGTGCGTTGGTTGGATTCACGGACACAGTTGACGGCCACCTTTGTGCCAGCAGCTCAGGTGCGGGTCCTGGTGACGGTGACACCGGTCAATGAGTTTGAGCCGGTGTTCCAGGCCCCCTTTGAGCTCCCGGTCCCGGAGGACACCCGGCCCGGCACGGCCGTGGGAGTGCTGCAGGCCACGGACGCAGACTGGCCCTTCAGCAACATACGCTACTCCCTCCTTACGGGACAGAACCTGCTCTCCCTGGATCCCGTGGGGGGTGAGGCCGCTGTCTTCCCTACTGGGACGCCTCTCCGTGGTCCTCCTCACCTCACACACACACACACACGCACCTATTTCCTTCTCAGTTTAGTTGAAACACGTTCTCTATTTCCCACACGTAGGCCAGTTGTACCTCAACAACGAGCTGGACTTTGAAGCGAAGCAGACCCACATGGTGACGGTGCAGGCAGAGGACTACGACCAGGATGTGGACAAGACCAACCGCAAGAAGAGGTCCATGGATCTCTTGATACGGGTGGAGGTGAGATGGACCGGATGGGATTCATCAGGGCATTCCCTTTTTTTTCACCAAATCAATTTAGCAACAGAAACCTCACATGCAAGTTCGGGTGTGTCCTGCTTTGTGTGAAACGTGTGTCCCACGTTTTCAGAATGTCAACGACAATGCCCCAGTGTGTGACCCGGTCGCTTACGAGTCAACCATCTTCTCAACCCGATCGCACCAGCTAGCCATCCTCTCGTTCAAGTGCAGTGACCTAGACAACGACGTTCTCACAGCCACTATCACTAACGGTAGGCTGGGGTGGCTATACTGTACATAGCTATCCATCCATATAGATATACTGTATGTACCACGGCGCACATCCAAACGTAAACATATTTCACAGAACATTTTGTGAGAGGACCATGGTCACTCTGCACGTATTTACCTCAGGAGCTGCGGTGGACCGCTTCCAGCTGACCGGTTTGAGCCTGTTCTCCCTGAACGCCTTCTCCTTCGTGGTGGACGGCGTGTACGACCGCACCGAGTTCGAGGTCACCGTCTCGGTGTCGGACGGCCAACACCAGACCCGGGCTGTGGCCTACATCTTTGTAGTGCCCTGGACCACCACCACTCCTGCCACCACCACCACCACCACTGTAAGACCCGCTACGTAGGCCCGTTACGGAACGAATCACTCAGCCTTTTGAAAAGAACTGGTGTCACCATGAATAGGTTCTCCATACACTGAATAGATCCACCACACCTCACACAGTATCGGGGTTTGGCGTGGATAGTGAGGTCCATCTCTCTGTGCTGTGTCTGCAGACCAAAGCTCCTCTGGTGGTGACCGTGGTCTCCCCGTACTGGGATCCAGACCCCTGGTTCATCGCCATGGTGACTGTAACCGGAGGCCTGCTCATACTGGCCCTGAGCCTGGTCACCTGGGCCATACTGAAGCGGTGACAACCACACACACACACACACAAACAAACAGGAGTTGTGTTGTACTACTGCCAGGCAGCAGTTCCTAGAAAGTTGTGATTAATGGTGTGTATCAATGTGTTGTGTTGGCACGGCGCAGCGCCCTAGGATGGGGGACCAAGGAAGTGACTGAGCATCCATCCGCCGAGGCGTGAGTTTACATTTACACCAAGAGTCCCGCGGTCACTCCTACACCCCCATCATCTGACACGCTATGGTTCGTGTGCTTGATTTTTGCAGGGAGGAGATAGAGGCAACTGACACTCGAGAAAGTCAAAGGGGTTCCTCGGGCAACAGCAAGGTAGGTGGCAGGGTTCATTGAGAGGTGACCACTGAACACCATGTAGGAAATAGTAGTGCTGTGAGTGTGGGCCGTGCCTGACCTGTGACTGCATTTCCAACAAGTCGTCACTAGAGGGCACCCTCAGTCTATCCAGAGTCAGCCTTCAGGACAACATCACGGTGGGTTTGTGTTCCCAGTCGAAATGTCCAAGTTGATAAGCAGCTTTACAACTTCACATGCATGCTTGACCTGGCAATATAAACACTGTTCTTTTGTCACAGAGATTTGACGGGAAAGCGCAAGATCCAGGTGAGGGCAAAGAGATGACGAGATGGCTATGAAGCTCATTTTGTTCGGATGGAACTATCCTCGTCCACTGTTGTCATGAGGACGCACTAAAACATTTCCCGCTCTTCTGTTTAGTTTCAGGGAAGTTTTACCTCTTCAACTCCACCACCGGGGAGCGGCGCTGGCTTTGACATCCACGCCCTCACCACCGCCAGCATGCAGCCCTCTCATAAACCTCTGACACACTTTCATCTCCTGTAGCTGTTCCAGAGGAGTGTTTACAAGAATGTATTACAAATTCAGTAACGGTGTGTGAAAGTTGAATGAAATCATGTTTCAATAATTTTTACACATTTTTATATCAGATGCTGTTTGGTTCATAATTGAAGTGATCCGGTCTGATCTCCCATGTAGTTTTCCATTTAGATCCTAGGCTGCTTGTGTTGTTGTGTAAACCTCCTACCACAATACAGGTAGGTGGACAGGGAAGCTTAAAGTACATGGAGGACAGTGAAGCACAGACAGGATACACAGGCAAATACGAGTCAGGTGATCGCTACTTTATTTAAATTAAATCATCATATAGGACTTTAAAGCATTTTAATATTTACCAAAAACACTAACCTTTTCCTCAATTAGATTTTGTCTCATTAAATCACTATGTATTCTTAGATGGCACGACAAAAGACGGATAAGAAATGTAGGCAGACAGTCGGAAACAGTACTGATAAAGCATATCTAGGAAACTTGTAAACTGAAGTGAAGGCACAAACATACTGCAAAAGATAGGGACACAACTATCAAAAGAAGAGAATGTTAGGTACATACATAAATATCTGTTAGACATTTGCCATTCTTTCCCTCTTGTTTGTGAAGCTCTTTTTTTGTCTTTTAAATTTTTTTATAATTTTTTTATTTTTATTTTTGTAGGAATGTTAAGATATATTTTGTGCAGATTACTGAGCTAATTTGAGACATGCAGAACAATATGCTGTTTGGCTATGAATGAGAAACTTATGTAAACATTATAAAAAAGCACTTTCCTTTTTCGATCATATTTTTAAGTCCATGCCTGTGCTTCTTCAAAAATAAGCTTTATACGATTAAAGGTTTAATAGAATTTGCACATCAGAATTTTTTTTAAGTATAATGAATGCATTTATATAAAAACATTTTCTTTGCCTCCTCTAGTAATTGAAGATAAACGAACGTACAACAACAACAAAAAAAAATACAATAAATGTTGATTTGTGGTCATAGCCCAAATAGTTGACGATACAAGTAACTGGATCAGCAATCGTTGAAATTCTGCAAGGCTTGAGTTCTCAGTCTCTTAGGTGTTTTTATAAAAAGCAGATCAAAGCGGAAATCGTGGTTGGCCAGTGCAGTCACTCGTGACGTGTGTATTTCCCTGCCCTTCTGGTTGTCAGAACTGTTCAAGTAATCTGGGGGAGGGACACACAAACACAGGCCATTACCATTTAGAGACGCATGTCTATGTACAGTAGGTGTCCCAATGTAGCTCGCTGCCGCGGCGAGTTTCGGAGGAAACCTGTGCCCTTTACCTTGACTCTTCTCCCCCCCCCCTTAGAAGAGGCCACAGTCCTTCAGGAGGAAACCTGTGCCCTTTACCTTGACTCTTCTCCCCCCCCCCTTAGAAGAGGAAACCTGTGCCCTTTACCTTGACTCTTCTCCCCTTAGAAGAGGCCCAGTCCTTAGAAGAGGAAACCTGTGCCCTTTACCTTGACTCTTCTCCCCCCCCCCTTAGAAGAGGAAACCTGTGCCCTTTACCTTGACTCTTCTCCCCCCCCCCTTAGAAGAGGAAACCTGTGCCCTTTACCTTGACTCTTCTCCCGCCCCCTTAGAAGAGGAAACCTGTGCCCTTTACCTTGACTCTTCTCCCTTTACCTGACTCTTCCCCCTTAGAAGAGGAAACCTGTGCCCTTTACCTTGACTCTCCTCCCCCCCCCCTTAGAAGAGGAAACCTGTGCCCTTTACCTTGACTCTTCTCCCCCCCCCCTTAGAAGAGGAAACCTGTGCCCTTTACCTTGACTCTTCCCCCCCCCCTTAGAAGAGGAAACCTGTGCCCTTTACCTTGACTCTTCTCCCCCCCCTTAGAAGAGGAAACCTGTGCCCTTTACCTTGACTCTCCTCCCGCCCCCCTTAGAAGAGGAAACCTGTGCCCTTTACCTTGACTCTTCTCCCCCCCCCCTTAGAAGAGGAAACCTGTGCCCTTTACCTTGACTCTTCTCCCCCCCCCCTTAGAAGAGGAAACCTGTGCCCTTTACCTTGACTCTCCTCCCGCCCCCCTTAGAAGAGGAAACCTGTGCCCTTTACCTTGACTCTTCTCCCCCCCCTTAGAAGAGGAAACCTGTGCCCTTTACCTTGACTCTTCTCCCCCCCCCCTTTGAAGAGGAAACCTGTCCCCTTTACCTTGTCTCTCCTCCCGCCCCCCTTTGAAGATGAAACCTGTGCCCTTTACCTTGACTCTTCTCCCCCCCCCTTAGAAGAGGAAACCTGTGCCCTTTACCTTGACTCTCCCCCCCCCCCCTTCGAAGAGGAAACCTGTGCCCTTTACCTTGACTCTTCTCCCCCCCCTTAGAAGAGGCCACAGTCCTTCAGGAGGAAACCTGTGCCCTTTACCTTGACTCTTCTCCCGCCCCCCTTAGAAGAGGAAACCTGTGCCCTTTACCTTGACTCTTCTCCCGCCCCCCTTAGAAGAGGAAACCTGTGCCCTTTACCTTGACTCTTCTCCCGCCCCCCTTAGAAGAGGAAACCTGTGCCCTTTACCTTGACTCTTCTCCCGCCCCCCTTAGAAGAGGAAACCTGTGCCCTTTACCTTGACTCTTCTCCCCCCCCCTTAGAAGAGGAAACCTGTGCCCTTTACCTTGACTCTTCTCCCGCCCCTCCTTAGAAGAGGAAACCTGTGCCCTTTACCTTGACTCTTCTCCCGCCCCCCTTAGAAGAGGAAACCTGTGCCCTTTACCTTGACTCTTCTCCCGCCCCCCTTAGAAGAGGAAACCTGTGCCCTTTACCTTGACTCTTCTCCCCCCCCCCTTAGAAGAGGAAACCTGTGCCCTTTACCTTGACTCTTCTCCCCCCCCCTTAGAAGAGGAAACCTGTGCCCTTTACCTTGACTCTTCTCCCGCCCCCCTTAGAAGAGGAAACCTGTGCCCTTTACCTTGACTCTTCTCCCGCCCCCCTTAGAAGAGGAAACCTGTGCCCTTTACCTTGACTCTTCTCCCCCCCCCTTAGAAGAGGAAACCTGTGCCCTTTACCTTGACTCTTCTCCCGACTCTTCTCCCCCCCCCTTAGAAGAGGAAACCTGTGCCCTTTACCTTGACTCTTCTCCCCCCCCCCTTAGAAGAGGAAACCTGTGCCCTTTACCTTGACTCTTCTCCCGCCCCCCTTAGAAGAGGAAACCTGTGCCCTTTACCTTGACTCTTCTCCCGCCCCCCTTAGAAGAGGCCACAGTCCTTCAGGTTGTTCTTGATGATGACGTCGGTGACGGCGTCGAACACAAACTGCACGTTCTTGGTGTCGGTGGCGCAGGTGAAGTGGCTGTAGATCTCCTTGTTGTCCTTCTTCTTGTTCAGGTCCTCAAACTTGGTCTGGATGTAGGCTTGGGCCTCTTCGTACTTGTTGGGGCCTGAAAGGAGAGAGGACAAGTGGCTCAACAACGGCTTACGGGGCGGGGCATGGAGTTCGTCCTGACAGGACTCCTTGTGGCGCTCATTAACTATCGAGTTTAAATTAACTGCCCTTGACAAAAAGCTATCTTTGCAGAAAGTCAATGGCTTTAATGTACAAGAACAAACATTGAAACGAGACCGGTCGTCCACTGGCACAGAGCTGGAGATGGGAGGTCTCTTACCAGAGTACTCTGGGAAGCAGATGGTCAGGGGGCTGTGGGCGATCTTCTCCTCAAACAGGTCCTTCTTGTTGAGGAAGAGGATGATGGAGGTCTCGGTGAACCACTTGTTGTTGCAGATGGAGTCAAACAGCTTCATGCTCTCGTGCATTCGGTTCTACACTCCCACCCCAGACAAACACACACGGAAGGAGACGGATCGTAAAGAACACTCTTTGTGCTACACTTGTGTTTTCTACATAATCCAGGGGGTTTATTTTGGCTGGGAGTGAGACAATCTCCCGCCGCTTTAGAGGGTATTAAAGTCTGAGGGGGGTGAGGGGAGGGAGGGAGGGAGGGAGGAAGGGAGTGACGGACAGCAGGAGTGAGCGTCTCACCATCTCCTCGTCCTCGGCCAGGACCAGGTCGTAGGCGCTCATGGCCACGCAGAAGATGATGGCGGTGACGCCCTCGAAGCAGTGGATCCACTTCTTCCTCTCCGAGCGCTGGCCGCCCACGTCAAACATCCTGCAAGGACACAGGCAGCCGGTCGGATCAGCACAGGGCTGGGAACAGCGTAGGTGTAGCCTGAGGGTCAAGTGTAGCTTAACGAGAAACAACAATAGCACCCGGGGGATGACGTGAGCACCTTAGAGGAGGTTAACTGTTCAGGGTCAGCCCCATGATCCCTCAGCCCCGTGATCCATCAGCCCTTAGAGCATACAGCCTAATTTGGATGGGAAAAAAACAATAGGTGCTGAGGGAACATAGGACAGAGGGAACATAGGACTGAGGGAACATAGGGCTGAGGGAACATAGGACTGAGGGAACAAAGGGCTGAGGGAACATAGGACAGAGGGAACATAGGACAGAGGGAACATAGGACTTAGGGAACATAGGACTGAGGGAACAAAGGGCTGAGGGAACATAGGACAGAGGGAACATAGGACAGAGGGAACATAGGGCTGAGGGAACATAGGGCTGAGGGAACATAGGGCTTAGGGAACATAGGACTGAGGGAACAAAGGGCTGAGGGAACATAGGACAGAGGGAACATAGGACAGAGGGAACATAGGACAGAGGGAACATAGAGACTCTCCCCTTTGTTTACTCCATACTCAGGGGCAGGGAACAGTTTGGCAGGTCTGGTAATACGGTCACAATGGCTTACTGCCGGAGAACAGCTAGGGCTTTCTCTACAGTATCTCTTTCTCTACCCCATCGTTTGCATTATCTTCTCCCTCCCTATCTCTCTTTCTATTCCTGCCTTCCTCTCTCTATCTCTCTCTCTCTCTCTCTCTCTCTCTCTGTCCACTGGGCAAGGACTGGCACGCACGGGCCTTGTCATTTCCCTGGCATTTATTGGCATTTTGGTCTCCGTAGTAACGGGCAGCCTGCAGACCGAGCCGAGGCGCTGGTTGTTGACTCAGGAGTCCGCATGACTTATTCATGAAGACGGCGGGCTGACTGATGCTAGCCTGGCTGCGGAGGTGAGGAGGGGGGGGGGGGGGGCAGTGCCCGCCTAACCACCAAGGACCTCCTGAGATCCACGACCGGGAGGTTAGCGCCCCCCAGGATGAAGGGAGCCCATTTGCGACAAGCCAATTAAGTATGTTCCATAAACGAGCACTTCTTCTTATTTCTCGTTCCCTTTAAGCGCCGCTCAGGCAGCAAATCCCTCTGGCTGAGGTTTTGGGTGGACATGGCCCGCCAGCTCATTAGAGCAGTGACACAGTGTCTGCGTGTGGTGCGGTAATGAGCGCTCACCTCCACAGGGCTTCAGCTGCCATATCCCTCACTGTAACCCGATTCCATCAGCACACACTGCTCCACTGATGACAGTGCTGCAGCGGGTAACACAGCCGCCGTGTGCGTGTGTGTGTGTGTGTGTGTGTGTGTGTGTGTGTGTGTGTTTACGCTGCTCTTTTACTGACACACGCACACACACACCCAACCAAACGCACGTCAATAAATGCATACGCTTGCGCGGCCAAACACACGCTCATGGTCAAAGTCATGGAGGAGCGCAGACGTCCATGTGGGAGACGTTTGATGCACGTTTGATGAAACCAGTGCAAAAGGTTTTTGGTGTTCAAACTTTCACCGGGAACGTCTTCAGTAGTCCGTTCTTTAATTAAAACTTTCAATCATGATAGCACAGAGGCAGTAATGCTCAAGGAATTCACAGACAAACCGAGAAGGCAAATAAAGCCCTAAGGATTTATGACCTCATAAGACACACATAAACACGTACACGCACGCACGCACGCACACACACACATATACACACAGACACACACATATACACACAGACACAGACACACACACACACAGACATTACACTTAGAAAGACTCACTAAGATTCGACTATAAGTCCTGAAAAAAAAAAAGCACACTTAAACGTTCGGATTAAAACTGTCAGTCAGAGAGGGAAGGAGCCCGGCGATGGTGCCTCCATGGAGAGTACCTCGCCTGTATCTAAGGAACCAGAGAGGAACAAGGAAATGACAGTTTGGTTTTTTTAGGAGGGGGTGGGGGGGGATTCCCACCGGAGCGGCACACAGGTACGTGCGAGGCCTACGCTCCGAGGAACTGATACGGGATCAGTGTTCTCAGCTCCCACTCCAACACCCGGAAAACAAAGGCCCGCTTCCACAGGACCGCGCTCAATGGGAACAGAGCCGTTTCCCGATTTGCATACAAGTGAACACCGGCTCCCTGTGAGCTCACACACAAACACGCGTCGGGTCGCTTTAGGCCGACGGGCTCACTTGAAGTGCAGGTCCTTGAAGGTGAAGTGTGTCTCCACGATGCCCGTGGTCTTGACTCGGGTCCGCAGCACGTCCTGCTGGGTGGGGATGTACTCAGCCTTGGCTATCCTCCCCAGGTCATTCAGGTAGCTGCCGAGGACGACACACACACACACACACACACACACACACACACACACACACACACACACACAGGTTAGGCAAATATCATCACACAGCGTTCAGAGTGAAATGAAAGCCACGTTTCAGAAGAGGGCCCAGAACTGGACCCTACCAGCACCACAGCAGCAATTCTCCCCTCAAAGCCATCCCTGTGGACCCAACCCCCATCTGCATGTGTGTGCCATACGCCGGTTGTTTGCATAAATAGACAAGCTCATTGGCAAATATGCATCTGCAATCCATAAGCCATAAGACGCCAAGACATACAAACACAAACAAACACACAGGCAATGACAATGGTTTCGGATGTGTAGGAAACGATCTAACTCTCTTGTGTTTAGAGGGAAGCCAATTATGTTAGTGGGAGCGGCCCAGACGGCCGGGGCACAGGGCCCGAATCGACGGTAAATCCTTCCTGTCAGATCCCTCCCTCCACTCTTCTTCCAGGCAGCTGGGAGGTAATTGAATGGCTTTACGGCTCGAAGTCGTGGAAATCGCACTTTGTTAGACCGGGACTTTTTTTTTCTTTTTTTGCTATTTAGCTGGCCGTCGTGGCATTTGATGCAATTTGAATTCAGAGAAGTGGGCTTGAGCGTGATTGACAGCTCAGTCTGGAAGGGAGGGGTTTGGTGAGCGGGGGCTTGGGCTTGGACCCCCCCCGGGTTCAATCTGTGTCTAGCAGAGGCTTGGCGTTTCCTGTAATCTAGCCTGAGCCACATCTGGGCCAATATAAAAGCAGGCTGCTCACCCCAAACCAACACCTCGCCGGCTACAGAACCATAATCCTGCACGCCGCAGTGGACGGCTTAGGCCGCCTTTGCACTCCACACGTCACACGTCAAAACCTTGCCTGCTTTTGGTGCTTTGCAATGGGTTTCTAAGGACGAGTTGAAAGCTGTCCCATGGCTCACAGGGTGAACCTATTTGTACTTGTACAGTGAGGGGTCTGTACGTTTAGTGGCTGTGCCCCTGTAGCACCCAGCTTGAAACTCATTTCCACAGGGACTCGGCCCGTCGGGGGCGGAGCCAGCAGGGTGGCGGTGCAGCGGCCGCATGAGGCCGAGTCTCTCTTTGTCTCCGTAGTGACACACAGATCAGAGCCCTGCTGCCAGCCTCCTATTGTCTCAGCGAACAGGAAGTGGGTCTCAGCGTTGCCGCGCTCCCCTCCTCGGCGGCTCCTCCCGTCAGAGCCCCGCAACGCACACGCGCACGCACGCACGCACGCACGCACACCCACGGCGCCGCCACTTAAACAAAAAACACAGCGCCGCAGATTAAAAAGTCATGATTCATTTAAACTTGGGTAATATGAAATGGGAACAATATCGCTCCGGCTGCGCTCCGGGAATATTCCCTTTTTTTTTTCTCCGACTGCCAGGCCATGGTTTGTGATTGTGCCGCCGCCGCCTCACAAAGGGCCGCCGAGTTTGTTAGGATGACTGGAAGCATCCGATAGGAAAACGCTCGGGTCCCCTTCTTTTGCATATCTCGTGCCGTTATTCCGAGCCTCCATGCAAAGCGTGCGGTGTTCAGAGGCCCGCTGAGAGCCGGACGCCGTGTCTCTCCGCTCCTCTCCATTTCCATATAGAGGGCTGGAGGAGCCCTCGGGGGCCGGAGTGACACCAGCCTCTCACACCAGCTTGTACGGCCCGCCTGGCCTCTCAACATCAGGAACAACGTTAGCGGGGTTGTCGTTATTCCTGTGCCCTGGGGAGAGGCCGAGGTGAGGGCAGACGGAGGGTCAATACGACGGCCAGATGCTCTCCACAGCGGCGCGCCGTGGAACGACAGCTGCCTGCCGAGCGGCAGCAGACAACGACCTGTGCATTACCTCCAGAGGCTACGGACGGAGGGACGGCAACGTTGGTGTGAGAGAGGTGGAGAAATATAAAACAGAGAGCAAGAGAGACAAAGAGAGAGAGAGAGAGAGGGAGGGGGAAAGGGAAAGAGAGAGAGAGAGAGAGAGAGAGAGAGAGAGAGAGAGAGAGAGAGAGAGAGAGAGAG
This sequence comes from Galaxias olidus, assembly GCA_026901105.3. Lineage (NCBI taxonomy): Eukaryota > Metazoa > Chordata > Actinopteri > Galaxiiformes > Galaxiidae > Galaxias > Galaxias olidus. Next base: position 411,964 of record JAPMUY010005851.1, read on the forward strand.
AGAGAGGAGTGACGGCTAGGTTAGCTTGTGGAAGTTGTCACTGTAGAACCACACAGTGCTCTGCCCTGGATTCAGCGGGTTCACACACAGGAACCACCCTGCAAATGGCCGACCACTCAAGCTACCTCACTCAGGACCTCAGCAGAATGACGACACGGAAACACAGAAACAGCGTCACGCTCTGAGAAGGCACGAACCGAATTTCGACCGGAAATGCTGGTATGATATTGTCAAAGAGGACCAACTAAATCACCTGTATGAGGGTTTTTGATTTGTAAAAAGAGGGAGTTCTCCAAGCTGGCCCTCGCCGCCCTGTTTTTTTATCTCCTCCTCCAATCGACTGATTTACAAGGCGGCCTCAGGGACGCTCCCTCTCAAACGTAGAGGCGGGGGGGGGGAAGGGCACAATTCCTGGAAGTTCCCAGTCGACCTGACCTCCTTGTTAAGTGATTAGTTTCCCCAAACAAAGCGACGAGGACACAGCGCGCACGTCGGCCCTGATCTCTTAATCCCGCGGTACGCTCCCACCAGCTGCTGGGACTCCGTGATGTGGCCTGCGCGCTCTGAACACCGGCGCCGTCTCCAGGACACGGGCCCGGACGCCGCTCCTCCTCTGCCGCTAATCGAAACGCTAACGGGGCTATTCATATGGAGCGTGTGTGCGAGGCGGCCACTCAGGCTGATTAGCTGGCCGGGGAACAAACAAGTGGAGAGGGTGCGCAGTGAGCTGGTCCCCTGAGAGAGGAAGGGGCTCTGAGACACACGCACAGAGGCAGAGACAAACAGTGAAGCGGAGACAGACCAGACAGGCAGACAGAGAGACAGACAGAGACAGAGAGTAAGACAAACAGAGAAGCAGAGACAGACCAGACAGGTAGACAGGCAGACAGAAGCAGGGACAGAGACAGAGACAGAGTCAGAGACAGAGTCAGAGACAGAGACAGATCAATCAGTCAGGCAGGCAGTCAGGCAGGCAGTCAGTAGGACAGAGAGGGGACTCACTAGGCGGCCGAGTCGTTGAGCTGGTACTCGCGGGCGCGGGTGAAGCAGCCCTGCACGCCGCCGTCGGCCCACAGCCGGTGGATGACGTTGGACAGGTCCTCTGGCAGCAGGCCCTGCTCCTCAGCCGCCGCAGACAGGGCAAAGAGCTGGCGGGCGTCGTCCTGCGGAGGAGGGGGGGGGGGGGGGGCACACATTAGCACACTGACATGAGAGGGGAGGAGGATGAGAGGATCACACTAGTGCTTTACGGCTAGACAGTGGAACACAATTGACAATGATTGGCAACGATTCTAAGAAAGTTACACGGTGCAGCCAGAACCGAGGCCACTGAGAGATAGGAGTCATTGAGAGTGGAACCCTCAAACAGCCTCCCTGCCTCCCTCAGCCTCCCTCCCTCCCTCAACCTCCCTCCCTCCCTCAGTCTTCCTCGATCCCTCCCTCCCTCAGTCTCCGTCCCTCCCTCAGCCTCCCTCCCTCCCTCCTTCAGCCTCCCGGGTGATCTTCAGCAGTGGAACTGGGCTTCCTGGAGGAGAACGACCAGGGAGGACTTCTTCCCTACGGGAGGCTCAGTGGACAGCATGACTCCAGGGCAATTACACCTGTAGCACAGTCACAGCCCTGCAGGTCTACAGAAGTGTGTGTGTGTGTGTGTGTGTGTGTGTGTGTGTGTGTGTGTGTGTGTGTGTGTGTGTGTGTGTGTGTGTGTGAGACAGACACACTCATTTAGATCAAGGCTCTCTCACAGCAAGCCAAAGAGAAGAGGCCCACTCAAGGGTCTCCATCTCTGTACCCAACCCCCCCCCCTACCATCCTCCTCCACTCACACACACACCCCTACCCTAGAACTAGCCAGGGACTACGGCTGAGGTCTGGGAAGGAATGACCCAGCAGGGGAGAGTAGGCCTGACTTTAATACGTTGTAAACCAGTGTTCAGTACCACGCAGGGCCCGGGGCCTGGTTAATAAGTGAAAGAGGGGAGGAGCGGAGAGGTAGAAGACAGAAGGGAAGGGGAGAAGAGGAGGAGGAGGGAGAGAGGGAGGGATGAGGGTGGAACCAAAACAAGCCCCCGTTGCACCAGGTGATCTCCATGGCTCGCAAAAAAAAGTACAAAGGACGTTCACAACAACCAAGGGTGAGTGTGTGTGTGTGTGTGTGTGTGTGTGTGTGTGTGTGTGTGTGTTTGTGTGTGTGTGTGTGTGTGTGTGTGAGTGTCATTGGACAGTCATTACAGGGTGTAATAAACCTGGGTGAGCACTCGTCCAGGCTGCAGAGAGCAGAGTGCGCTGGGACACCCTGGGGCCTCAGAGACAGCTAGTGCCCATTAGTCAGCCTCTAGGGGACACACCGAGGTTTAAACAGCTACCCAGAACCACGGCACTGCGTATCGTATTGTCTAGTGTATCTATGCGGCGTTCAGCTCGGGTGACGGGCCCCATCTCAGAAGGCGGAAGCTAACCTGACAGGATATGCTGCGGGGAGGGGAGAGGATCCCCCCCCACCACCACACACCGCCGTCAACATACCTTGGTGACGTCTATGTCTTTCAGAGGAAAAGCGAGGCGCTGCAGCGTTCCTCTACCAGACGGGAGAGAGCAGGGTCACTGCTGGTTGGAACGCACACAGAGGCCTTTGAGTTGAAAGCATGGCCTGTTGCTGACATGATTTTCAGTGCTGATAGAACTAGACAGTAAAGTGGGACTCCCTGAGGGGAGAGCAGCCGTCACAACTTTTAGCTTACTCCAAAAGGTACACTTAGGCTCTCATTTCTTATGTATAAGACAATACGGTCTGCGGGCCACATCTCTCTCTCTCTCTCTCTCTCACACACACACACACACACACACACACACACACTGCTGCTGCTGCAGACACATGGCCCCGTCACCAGCAAGGTTCCATGTTGACGGAATCCCCTCGGGCTGTATGAGAGACGTGTCTATTTGATTTAAATCTGTGAAAAAGGCTTTTCGAGGCGCACAAAGGGCAGCTGGCTTGTGGGAGACGGAGTTCAAATGAACTCCTAACCCCCTTTCCAAACCGGCTGAGATTAGTGGTTGAAGCTCCTCTTGGAGAGCAATCCAAAATAAACTACACTCAAGAAAGACTCCGCCGCGACACTTTGTGTTTGTCCAACGTACGAGGTTGTATCAGTGTGCCGTGTTGAATCGGTCTGAATAATGGCTGTTTAGATTCAGGTCTCTCTCTCTCTGTCTCTCCCTCTGTCTCTCCCTCTCTCTCGCCGTTGATCAAAGAGGGGAGTAGACAGATAGTTTCATTCTCTCTGTTAGTCTAATCAGTATTCTGTAGATCATTCTGTGAGACTCGATTGAGCATGTTATCGGAGAGCAGGTGGGGGGACTTTGAACTCTCACTCCCTCCCCCTCTCTTTCTCCCTCTCGAAGTTTTGACCATTTGTCCATCTGTCTGTCCATCTGTCTGTCTGCTTTCTGGCGACGGATCAATTCTCCAACGGGTATTTTAACCGTTAATTTAACCGTTTTGTAACTATTGAATAGTTAGTTTGCTGGGTCCACGTGTGTCCATGTGGCGCGCCTGCGCGTGTGCATGCGTGCGTGCGTGTGTGCGTGAGAGTCTCTGTGTGTGTGTGTGTGTGTGTGTGTGTCCTGGGCTTGACCTACCGCTCTGGCGGGATCTTCGTAGTTGATCTTGAGGTTGGCCATGGCTTTGACGATGGCCATGATGGACTGGATGGTGTTGCTGTACACCACGGCTCTGTACTGCTTGCACTCGTCTTCTGAGTAGCCGTCCTCGTGGATGATCCTGAGAGCAGAGAGAGAGAGAGAGAGAGAGAGAGAGAGAGAGAGAGAGAGAGAGAGAGAGAGAGAGAGAGAGAGAGAGAGGATGCTTGACTCCAACGCTACCCAACAACACGTAAAAGCAGAGGTCTAAAAATAACACATGTACACACCATATGGTGCAGTGACAACACAACATATCCGAGTTATTCAGAATGTTCGTTTTTTTAAAGATACCGAGCGATGGAATTAAAAATTCAAGAGGGGGATTTGCAGAAGCCATCGGGAGTGCAGTATCTTCCGGCGCCCTCGCTCAGGCAGTGGAGGGGTCACCTGAGGTTTCTGCAGGCAGCTGGACGGGACCGACACACACCTCCACAGAAAGGTTCGGAGGCGGGAGGCATCAGAAATGCAGAGCGGGGAAAAAAAGGCACTGGCTGGGTGGAGACGGCACCTTTTGGCCTGGGGGGATTAAACCAACTGACCTGCCAGAGCTCCGGTGGGCGGGGGTCGGCATTGTGGAACCTGGTTGGAATGCCAGAGAGGTCTGGGACGTAGGCCAAAGACCAGCGGGACTTAAACACGCAGACGTGCTTGTTATCCCGCTTTTTCCTCGAATCTAAGGAATCTCATTGGCTGCGGATAAGGTGGTTTCCTACCGTTCAAAAGGTTCGGCTTCCCTCCTCCAAATGACTGGACGTAGTGAGTGGGCTCGTGTCAAATGTTGATGTTTTTCCCGGCGAAAGGCCGAGTGTGAACCCCGACTGTGCTGCTGGGGCCTGGTCTCAGGTCAGTGGCTGGCTGCTCCGCCTTCATGAAAGGCTTCACTGAGGCCAGGTTAAAGTCATCTCTATGAGTGGGCGATGGAAGGAACCGGATGGACTCCAAACCATAGAGCCACTAGGAAAGCAAGAGAAATAATTGGGCTGTTGAGAGCGGTGAATGTGTGTGTGTGTGTGTGTGTACTCTGTCTAAGCCTGTGTGTGCATAATGGATCATTATGCACGGTTATGACTGACTGTGTGTGTGTGTGCTCCTGCATGGTTAGAAGCAATAACATCTCGGCGGGCGCTCGTTAATGCGCGCCTTAATGGGAGAGGGGGGCGTGGGAGTACGCTCCCTGCGTTTCGTGAGAGAGGCCGGCAGCAGTAGCAGGCTCGCACAGGCCCACCCAGCGACTCCCTCACAGCCCCAGAGAGAGGTCCTCACGCCTGGGGTAAGCGCTCCACGTCGAGCCCCTCTCCACTGTGGCCCTGGTTCTGGGAGCAGGTACTTCTCCTGACCTTACTACTGTGCCCGGCGCACAGTGTGGTGTGGGGCTCTAGTCCAGACTCTCCCCGGGCTGTGCGCCGCGCCCCTACGCCTTTATCATCCCCCTAGTGAAAGGTCATCGGGCTTGTGTCTGTACCGTCGTCCCATGGAGCTGGCGAATCACTTAGCGGCTGTTTGGCTCCTCCGCCAAGCCATTGATCACGGTGATAAACGCTGACGGGACACAGCCGGCCCAGCCTAGTGGCCTGTTACCAGGAGCTGGAGCGGGGCCAGCGGGGGCCAAGAACGCACTGTCAGGGGAGGGCATTCACGTGCGTGTGTGCGTGTGTGCGTGTGTGCGAGTTTGCCACGGCTCTTTCCCGGGTGTGAACAAAAAAAAAATATGATCTCACACACCCCCGACCAAAAACGAATCAGCCGAACTGAAGTACAAGCGGCCGCAAAAGGAAACAGCGTTGTTGGGAGTCGTAGCACGAGTCAGTCGATAATCGTAACGAGAGCCGTTGAGTTCTAGGAAACGCGACGGTGGCTGTGTTGAGTACACAGGTCCTCGGTGTTGACGAGGCAACACTGGGCCCGGCGGGAGGAGCCTGCTAGCTCCCCGGGCCAGACGGACGGGAAGAGCAGAGGGACAATAAGGAGCGGGCGAGGAGGTACTCACTTCATCTGCTTCACAATGGTGCTCTTCCCTGACTCGCCAGCACCTGCAGAGAGAACAAGAAGAGGGGAAAAGGGAAAGGTTAAAAATAAGATTCCCGACCGAGGAGAGGACGCGGACCAGGCGGCCGGCCGGGTCGCCTCACATCTGGAGAACAGAGCAGCACCACCCTCCTCTCTGTCTATCCTCCCCCCCGTCCCGGGGCCTCAGCCCTCCCTCTGAGTGGAGCCCCCTTCCCCCTCCGGGCTTCTCCGTTCTCCGGTTACAGGCCCTCTGAAGCCGGAGTGTGTCAACAGTGGCACCACCAGGCCTGGGGGGAGGGGGGGCGGGGTGGGCTGATGTGCGTCACAGCCTCGTAAGGTTTCAAAGAGGTCTCTCGGAACATGTCTCCGGAGAACTTTGAACTTCAACCCCGCCAGAGACCACCCCTCCCCCACCACCATAACCGCCCATTCCTACAGTCTTCCCTCGGACGAAACCCAAAGCCAATAGTCATCCTCAGCAATTTATAAAGAATGTTGGAATGCTTCCATAAACAGGATATGGCCCTGCCTTATCGACTGCTGTGTTTGTATCCACAGACCCACGGCGGACGAGGGGAGCTCATATGCCATTAAGGAATCTCAAAATGCCACACACACACGCACGCACGCACGCACGCACGCACGCACGCACATACGCACGAGGACGACTGTTAGTGAGCTCTCTGCTCCACACAAACACACCAACACATAAACACCCACACACACCAAAACAAGGTTCTGGAGGAGGACGAGGCTCAGAGTGATTTGACTGGCATCTGCCAAGCCACACCTTCCGTGCAATATGAACTCTGGGAGCCAGTTCCAGGAAACAGTCACCTAATATTCCCTGTTCTGTGAGCAGCCCTTTAAGTGTTTGTCGCAAGGACCCTGCCATAACGACCCCCCGGTCTAACACCGTGACCTCACAGCCCAAGTAGTTTACACTGGGGGTGCGCTTGGCCATTTGTTCACCTCCTTTGCGCTCCCTGGTGAGCGGTGCTTGATCGTCAGGTCTACAGTACATAACAAAAAAAATCTCCACTTTAAACTCGCTGGCCAATCTAGGAGTAGACAGACGCGCAACTCTCCTCAACCTATCGTACACCGCCGGCCGGTCGCCCGGGCGACGCGGCCCGTCTCGTCGTTCCAGCGTGTGGGCTGCGTGGACGAGGGGAAGGAAGAGCGAGGGAAAGAAGTGGTCTCTCCGGATGCATGCCTCGGGTGGGAATTGAAATCCTAACACCCCCCCCCGCGCTGCCCGCCGAGGGAAGTGACTCAGACACGGGAGGCAAACAATGTGGGGATGTGCCTGGGGTTCAGTATGGATAGACTCCTGTCACAGTGCAGGGGGAATAATAGGTAGGTAGGTAGGTAAATCATAAAACAAGAGATTGGTTCAGTCCGATCTCAGAGGACAGGCAGGAAAGATGGACGTCTGGCACATTGTGTCACCGTCAGGTCAGCTATAGTCTGTTCACCACAGTAACACAGAGTCACGGCAGCGTGTGTTTCCATAGAGACTTTGTGTGTGTGTGTGTGTATATATACAGTTAGGCCCAAAAATATTTGGACAGTGACACAATCTTCATGATTTGGGCTCTGCATGCCACCACATTGGATTTGAAATGAAACAACTACAACGGAATTGAAGTGCAGACTTTAAGGTTTAATTCAAGGGGTTGAACAAAAATATATGATTAAACATGTAGGAATTGTAGCTATTTTTATACAAACGCTCCTCATTTCAGGGGCTCAAAAGTAATTGGACAAATAAACATAACCCCAAGTAAAATGTTACTTTTCAATATTTTGTTGAGAATCCTTTGCAGGCAATGACTGCCTGAAGTCTGGAACCCATGGACATCACCAAACGCTGGGTTTCCTCCTTTGTGATGCTTTGCCAGGCCTTTACTGCAGCGGTCTTCAGTTGTTGCTTGTTTGTGGGTCTTTCTGCCTTAAGTTTTGTCTTGAGCAAGTGAAATGCATGC